>WBMV01005756.1:439724-826249 GCA_013396655.1 Campylorhamphus procurvoides | reverse complement strand
TTGGGGGCCTCCCACGAGGTAACAGCTTCTTTCATGCCTCCCCCTGCTCCGACAGGGGGGTTTGTGCACCCCGATGGATCCCATGCGCTTCGAGGGGACAACTCGTAATCACCATGGTCATCACCAACGTATTCAGGGAATAATAGTTTTAAGTCCACTCCCTGATCCATGGGGTCCCTCCCCCTCCTTCTCCTCTTCTCCTCCTGCACTGACCTTGATGTCTGCGTTGTGATGTTGTTAACCCATGGCTGCCGAATTCTAACTGCGCCACAACTTCTTAAATATGTTTTCACGCAGGGGCGTAACTTAAGGGTTCAAAAGCAGGAAGTTTTCCTCGGAGCTGGCCCTCATTGGCCCTGCTCTATAGGATGGAGGGAAACTTCCCGAGGCTTCCAACAGAAGCCAATCTTCCTCTTATATAAAAAAAAAAAACCTAACCAGATAAACCCACGAGAAAAACTTATGGTTCATGGCTGGGGAAAGGTCCCGAAGGTTAAATAAAACTTGGGATTCTTCATCTTCTTTTTAGGAGTAATGCCTGTAGTTGGGCTTACAGTTGGTTACAGAGTTGAATAGACCCTTGTTACCTGGTGACATAAGAAAAAGCCTCGTTTTATTTTTGCAGTGATGTTAGGGGTTGGAATAGAAAAGGTGAGATGACAGACCTTGGAGCTGAGATCAAAACTACTGCTGAGGTCTCTAGGGTTTCTCGACAAGTTCTGGTGACCAAAAGGGATCTCTGGGGCTGGGGGTTTGAATTACAGAGCAAAAGCTTTATCAGTTCATCCTTCAAAGTCCACAAGCCTGGGATAATGCCTGTGGCTGGAATCCATTGCCTTGGTCTGAACCTAGAGTGGACTCACGTTGGGGCTGTAAGGTACTGTAGGTGCTGAATATACTTTGGTTATAAAAATGCAAAATTTTTGTTTGGAATTCTGCAAGTCTTTCTGGGGTGAAATGCAAGCAGGGAAGAAGAGTTTATCAGTAGTTTCAGAGAAGGCTAGGATTAGATTTAGAATAAATCTCAGGTAATCTTGTGGCTCAGACAGGCTTACTGGTTTTCAGCGAGGGAGAATATTATTAACAGTGAAGGTTTATGGTAAATTCAGGCTAAGTACGGTTTTCCGGGCTTGCCTAGGGGTGAAGGATTTTGTGTTTTTAGGGCCAAAGATGAAAGCTTATTGCTATGTCATACAAGTCTTATGCAGTTAAGAAAAAGGGTAAGTGGCTTGGGTTTAGATCAGTTATAAGTGCCTGGTTTCATTTAGAATGTGACTAACTCTTGGGTTAGAATTTGGGACTCTGGGTGTTATAAACCTGCAACATCCAGCAGTTTGGGATGAGGACCAGTGCTGATTATGTTGTATAGATAAAACGGCCACCACCTGAGCTGACAGAAAAGACACCAACACCTGGATTTCTATATGTATATGAGGTTAAAGGTGTAAACTGTCATATGTTAAAACCAAGCTTCTTTTTAGGACCTGTAATAGTCATAATCTTTGCCAACCAAGCAAAGAAAAAGCCAGTACAATAAATTACCATCTATATAAAGATCATCAGTGAATGAATACTTATCACTGTAGCAGACGATTTCACAATGCTTACACTAACTAGAAAACTAGTAGCGTTCCTAGAAAATCTGAAATACAAAGTAAAAGGAAGAAAGTTTCTCTTCTACGTGGTAAACTGGCAGACTCAGGTCCTTACAGCTTCAGATGGAAAATTATGGTAAGCTGAACTGATTTTTCATCTCTACTTTTTGTCCTTTAACTAACAATGTTCTTGATGTATCCATTACACACCTCTCACAAACAGGCGTGTGTTACTTGACCTGTATTAATATTGCTGACTGAACTATTCATGATGTTACAGTGGTTGAATTGAGTTTTATTGTGTAATTCCAACCACGTGAAAGCTGAAATCTTTTTGTAGTGACCTGCCAGTCTTTATTCAGCACTGCTGACACATCAAATGAAGCTGTTTTCAACAACAGTTCTATCACCCGTTTTTTTATTTTGTAACAAAGACAATAAAAGGGGCAAACAAGTTATTTTTACTGTTAAAGCTTGCATCCCAACTTAACTACTTTTTGTAATAATTTGATACCCTTCAGCTTTGGAGCTTAAAAATCTGATAATTTTGAATTGTTTAGAAGTTGTATTTGGTATTCTAAACTTTGTATATTAATACCTGCTGTTGCAGTTTTCTTGCGGGTATTGCTCCAGGAAATAAATCCTACCACTCAGTCATGATGCTAAAGAGAAATTGTAAAGTTAGCCAAAACATTTCATAGAAAAACCCCTGTGAAGAAGCATTTAAAAATGAGTTACCACAACCAATATTAGTAATTTTAATTAATATTTGAGGGATTGTGAAAACACACATTTTTAAATAATTTTTTATAAATACCTTCAATTAGATTTTGTACCCCAGGTTTTATTCATTCTATATTTGCATGTGTATTATTAAATTAAGATTTAATCAACTAGCATCCTGCTATGACACCCTTTTTATTACCAGAGGAATACATTTTACTGTTTTATAGAAATAAAGTGAAAAATGTGGTTACTGCAAAATAAACCATAAAGATAAAATATTTATTGTACTTTGTATTGATAAACAAATACTTTATGATAACTGAAAGAAGAGAGTATATTAAATAAATTGGTTTTTCTGTTGTCATAATACAAAGCTCTCCGGAGTACCTATGCACTTCTTATTTACAGGGATCTGTAACAATAATAGTAATAGTGATAATATAAGCCCTGGCTGTATTCTTTAGCAGAGTATTTAATCAGGAGCTTCCATCTCAGCTGGAGGCTGGAGAATCCTCTGCCTGTTTAGCAGCATATATTGAACTGATACTTTAACTCAAGCCTTTATGTATTGCTCTGTTTAAACAGTTGAAAGTACATCTGCAGTAACTACATAACCATGTAAGAGGCTGACAGTCTAATATTAAGCAGTGGAAGATTTTTCCTGCAGTTTTAAAGCTCAGCATTTCTGAAAAAATTACTCTGTGATTTAGGAGCTATGTATTAGTGTGGTCTGCAGGTCACGATAGAAGTGCAGAAAGAATAAATAACATTTGCAAGAATATACAAGTAAGCATGAACAACATGTAATTGGCTAATAACTGCTGGTATATTCAGCTGTGAATCATACTCAGCTGAGGGAGACTGACTGTAAATGATATCAAACAGATGTAGAGTAATTTTTAAAATGTTGGAGAAGTAGCATTAATCCCAAAATAGTGTAGTGAGGATTCCCATATGACTACTTTGCATATAGCTCATCAAGTGAAAGCCATATCTACTCATAAAATGATAGTTTGTTCGGCCTCATATGTGATTTTTCTTTCAGCTGTGTCCAACAAGCTATTACTAAATACATTTTACTTGTAATGATTCGTGCAAGGAAGTGGGAATGATTTTCCAGTCAGTTGAGGAAAAAAGTTTTTGAAAACTATAGTGCATTGAAACGAGAAAAGATTTTTTATTCAGCCCTTGACGCAGCCATGGTTGTGAGCAGATGCAGCTGTTTTGAGATTGCACTGCCTAAATTCTTCTACTGCAAGCAACAGCCAGAGACCTTTCCATCTAAAAAAAGGCAGCTTTTTTTGCTTATTTATTTAAATGTAAAAGGAGAATCCTGGGACATATTTGCTTTAGAAGTTAAAAATGCTTATTTTTAACTGAGCATTTTCTTATTGCAATATACTTTGCATATACTGTGCAATTTATAGATGGGGTAGTGGAGACACAGAGAGCTTGGGGTTCAAGCAGCATGAGGTACAAGAGTCACAAACTGAGCCTGGCAGTTTGCTTGCAGTAAACACTGTCTGAGAAGCCTTCTCGGGCAGTAGCATGTGCTGCCTTAAAGATGATGGTGTTGCTATTTCTAAACTCCACTAGTTGTTGTTTGCGCTCAGATGCATCCCCTTTACAAGTGGCTTTTTAAAAAATAGAAGTAAAGGTCCCATTCTTTAATGTCTCACCTTTAATAGCTGAAGCCACTAAATTATTCATTTCTGATGCAGTTTGACTGAGAGGATGCAGTACTGAGCTGGATGGAGTTCAGGAAGCTGGGCTCTCTTTCTGGCTCACCTGAAGGTCTGCAGATCAGCCTTTGGCAAGCGTCTTCCTCACTTTGAGTTTCACATTTTTGATCTCTATTTTTATTTCTATAAAAGCACATACCTGTCTGTCTTTCTGCCTTGCTTGGTCTTGTTCTCTCACTGTCCACTGCAGGAGCAGTGATGTGTATTTTTACAACTAATTCTACAACTTACTGAAAGAAAGTGCAGGATTTTGTGTTTTCAGGATAAATAAAACCTCAGAAACACTTCTCATGTTTATGAGATAATGGCAGTGAAGCATTTACTTTTAATAGCGATTCATTTTATTTGGATTTTCATTGTTTCTCTCTTCTTTTGCATGTCTAAGTATCCACAATGTATCAATATTTCCTATTCCTTTTTCTTTCTGATTTATTGAACCAGTATACCATAAGCCATCAGATGAGTACTAAGCCATAAAGAACTTTGCCATGTACATCACAGTTTTTTGGGGTTTTTTAATTGCAACTTGTTCATTTTGCCAATTTGTTTTTTGTAGATTTTTTTCTTATCTGTGCAATGACTTCTCTTCTCTTGAGCTGCTTTGTCTGTGCTGTAATGTTGGGTGTGTGTATGAGACGTGTTCTTCTGGTAGAATAAAGTTAGGAGATGGAGCTCACTGCTTACCATAAAATAGATTGACAACTCCAAAAAAATAAATGGATAAAAATTGAATTAAGTCACTTGAGTATAAAGGATATAAAGCATACCAGTACCACAGTTACGCATAAGACCTTCATAAGTCATTCTTTTGATTTATTAGGTATGTTTTTTAAACAGAAGACACATAGTAGTCCTCTCCTTTTTATCAAATTCAGTAAATTGATAGCCTTTTTGGAGGAGGGAGGGAGACTAGAAAATAATAAAATAGCCCTTAGGAACATATTTTTGCAGTGTGTGCTCACGGCTGTCTTGCTTTTCATCATGGGATTTAGAATGTGCATTGCAACACAGCTGAAGAAACTGCTAAAGGTATTTTTCAGCCATGCAAGCTCATTTTGAGGTGTGCACAAAGGGGCCCGTGGATGGCACTTACCTCTCTCACCCCTCTGCAGTCTCTCATCTGCTTTGACTTGACTGAAAGGAACTGGTTATTCTCCTCAAAGATATAATGAGTTTAAATCTGTTGGATTTTTAGAGCTTTCCTGGGCCCTCTTGTAATGTGGATCAAATGTGGGCATGTTCAAGGGTCGGTCACACACAGCACTGCACTCTGGTGTTGCTTGCACTGTCCCCGCTACCCCTTTACCAGCCTCAGTCCCCCCTGCCATGGGCTGGTAGCAGATCAGAACCAACCATGGCAATGGTCCAGTGGCTGGACAGTCAGTTCCACCTACTTCAAGTCCTTTTTTTGGGAGTCACAAACAGCATATCTTTGAATAACAAAGGCCAGTAGTACATTCACAGTGATAATTCCTTATAGGTTTTTTCCCATTGCTTGTTTGGGATTCTGTTGCTGTTAAGGTTTAACTTCTAGATTGTAATCTGGCACCTACAGTTTTATCTGTGAAACCAGTTAAAGATAAAAGTGACAGCGCTTAGTCATGCAAATACATGATGCACTATTGCAATCAGGCGGTTATGACCCAAACAAAGTACTTGTCCTTACAATTAATTGCCTTCTTGATTGATCCTAGTCAGCTTTGAGAAGGAACGGTTTGTAGAAGTTGTAGTGTGGTGTCAGCCTAATAACAGAACTTCAGACTTTAATCAAAGAAAACAGTAAGAGTAAATGGTCTGATAACTATGAAAGAGAATAAACAAGGACACAAGTTGTATTTTTATTTTCTGCAGGGTTTTCAGAGGGAGTGAAACCTCTAACACACTGTGGTTTTAGTGAGCACTAGTGGTGTTTCAAAAGAAAACTTTATATTAAAAATGTCAACACAGTCTTTGCATACTTTTCTTGCACAGTTCAGTGGAGTATGAAAAGACATATTGCATCCTTTCCTGTAGGAAGTCAGTCTTCCTTATGTGGTTTGTATTCATCCTTAACCATCACCGAACATCTCATAGGATTGTGGCTGGGTCTGGACAGATTGCTGTACATCTCAAGCTAGTTTTCAATTTTCCAGTCGCACTGAATTTGCAGCCATCCCATGCAGCTCATCCTACATTCATCCCATCACCATGAAAAGCTATTTTCTAGTACTAACAGGCTGGATTTAGTACCGTGCTGGACTCATCAGTTAGGTATAAAATTCCTATCTGTGCTGCTTTTGCCAAAACCCAGGAAAAAAATATTTCTATGGCTGTTCTGCCTCAGCAGCTTTCCTAACCATTCCAAACACCTAGACAGGAGATGTTTTGACTGTATTTACATGATTTTTTTCCCATGCATTCTTCATTGCATGTATTATGTTATTTTCTGCTGTCTTCTGGGGGTTTCCTGGAAAAGTTCTAATTTGCAGTGCCTAATGAGCTTGAGTAGCACTGCTGAAATTTATGAAGACAACAGGCTTCAATGTGCTCTGTGGTTTTATATGCCACAAATGAACACAGCCATCCTGGTCACTGGCATTCTTCTCTGGTAGGCAGAAGAAACATAAAGAATTGTAGAGCGGTATAAACCTGGGAAGAGGCTGACAAATGGGCAGATCTCTAAAATCTTCTGGAACAAAGTTGAGCTTTGGATCATGAATACCAATGCATAACTGTTGTGAGAAAGACAAAGCAGTTGGGAAAGATCATGATCTGCTCTTAAGGCAGAGTGGATGAGTAGTTTGTTTACACTGAAGTAATTTTCAGGTGACTGAGCATGAGATGGGCTGGCTTTGCTGAGAGTTCAAGTTCTGGCTGCTTTGTGCATTTATGAGTCACCGTGTAATACGTTGGCAATTTTAAGATTGCCTGTAACCAGTGGTCATGTTTGAGCATCAATTCTTTAAATGAGACACCGTAATAGATGAAGGAATTTTTCTGAGTGGAATGGTTAAGCTGTCTGTGAAAATGTATTTAGTGTTTGGTATTCCCTTTCTCAGTTCTATGTTTTTTATTTTTGCTTGAGAACTCCCCGTTTAATATTAAATTGTAAGTAGAGAAAGCTGTTGGGTTTGTTCCCTTTTTATTGATTTAGTTGGAATAACTGGCTGTGATCTGCTTGATTCATAGTTTCTCTACATGGACACTAAACTGTTAGAATAAGTATTATACTTTCTGTTTAAGCATAATAGTATAATCTGATTACATCCCGAACTTGGAATATATCCACAGTATTAAAATTCTGGAGTCACATGGAATATAAAAGGCTTCAATAATTTCTATATAATATTTTTAATGATGGTTACTAATTACCAAAACATGCCCATTCTAAGCAAATTTTGTTTTCCTTGGTCAGAAATACAGTCACCCCAAAACTTTGAGCAGCTTTTTGAAAAAAGGAGATCCAGAGCACATGGATTCCAGTAGTTATTTCTGCTCTGTATGTTGAAATGAGTATTGGGCCCATCTGTAATAGCAAAACATGATGTACAAGTATTTTTTATTTCAAATTAACACTGAATACTTTATTTCATTGCATTATGCTCGCTAATAGTATTGGATAAATAATATAGAATCACAGAATATTCTGAGTTGGAAGGACCCACAAGGATCATTGGGTCCAACCCTTAGTCCTGCACAAGACCATCCCCAAGAGTCACACCATGGGCCTGAGAGTATCGTCCCAATGCCTCCTGAACTCTGGCAGGCTTGTGCTGTGCCCACTGCCCTGGGGAGCCTGTTCAGTGCCCAACCACCCTCTGGAGTGAGAACATTTTTCTAATATCCAACCTAAACCTCCCCTGACACAACTCCAGGCCATTCCCTTGGGTCCTGTCACTGGTCACCACAGAGAAGAGATCAGTCTGTGCCCCTCTTCTTCCCCTCATGAAGAAGTTGTAGACTGCAACTACTACTGCAAATGTTATACATAAACAGTAGATTAATATTCACCTGGTTTCTTCCTACGACTGGCAGCTTTCTTTATGAAGCTATTAACATTGTGTTAGTACTCTGACTGCAGAGTACCCAACTTGCAGTGGATTTTCTATATATTTCATAAAATCACTGTTAGCACGTTTTTGATCCAAGGTAGGAGGATTGTTTGGTTTATCTGTATATACACACACCCTCATCCCTCCAATAATACCACCTACTCAGAACAGTCTCATAGCTCTCATACCACAGAGACTGAAAGTTTAGTAGATGCTGGGTAACTGTTCATCTCCAATATATGGACAGCTCATATAGTTAGCATTGTTTGGGAAGAACATTTTCTCAGGAACAAAGCTTGCTGGAATAATATTGTTTCAGGAATGAGTGGAATAGTGTCTGAAAGTTAAACTGTGCTCTAGCAGGTTAGAAAATTTAGGATAAATATATTTATTTTGTTATCCTCTTGTAAGAAATAGTGTTTTCTTTTGATTTCTCTTTCTGAAGAGGTGGCGAGCGCCTGTGGATAAGCTTGGGGAGGTAGTTGGAGCTTGGCTGAAGAGCAGCTGAGCTGGCAGCCACAAGGAAAACGTTTTTAGTTGTGTGGACTCACATTGATTATGTACTCATCTGAAACTGTCTGCCAGTTTTTGCTACACTGACCTACAGCCTGTAGAGTAAAAACCTGTATCTTTTCATGTCTCTATTTTAATGTGTATTTCTTTAGGCTTAAAAATTCTCTCAACTGGGAGAATTTTATTCTGTTGGGAGTATTTAATTTCTTTTATTGGGCCTTAGCATACGGTCCTACCGAATGTGGTAGATTGTGAGTCTTTTACTCTGGCTTGGGAAAAGTGTTCTTAGGAGAACCAAAGCCGTGAAAGACACTGTCCGATGGAAATAAATATACAATGGGATATAACCACTCCAAATAAGTCTGGAAGGTGACATTGAAGGATGTCATTACTTTCTTCAGCTCTTGGCAAAAAGCCGACTAAACCAGCTGCTCTGGGAGATGGCAACCTGGGCAAAATGGGAGCTGTATATGCACAGGGACAGGGATGCAGGCTGGAATAAGCTGTAGAGAAGCAGCTGCACTGGAAAGTGGCAGCAGAAAGGAATTATTTCTGTCATAGGAAAAGCAGCAGTCTTGAAGGAAACCCCTCATCTGTGTAGTCAGCAAGGCTTGTGGCTGCTGAAGAGCTGTGAAGTCTGGCAGAGACCACAGGAAATGCTCAACTATTCCTGTAATGAAGCTTTTTTTTTTGTTGGGATGAGAAAGTTGGAAACTGTATGATAGATAAATGCTAAATTTATGTCAAATGTAGACCCCAGCATTTATGTTAAACTCAAATGCAGTTTGGATAATTTCATGAGTCTGCTGTTCTTGTCTTTAATTCCATGTAACTTGAACACCTCCCATCCTTAAAGTTGTTCAAGGCTAGGTTGAATGGGGGTCTGAGCAACCTGGTCTAGTTGAAAGTGTTCCTGCCCACATCAGGGGAGTTGGAATGAAATGATCTTTAAGGTTCTCTTCAAACTCAAACCATTCTGTGATTCTATGAATATGCTTTGGTGTAGTGCAAATGAAAATGGAGGTAACATCTCCACTGAAGGGATTAGATGATCCATATCTTAAGGAAGAAACTTGCATCACCTCCTCACCCTTATACTTGCTTATCCTTATAATCTTTATACATCAGGAGACCTTTTTTTTCTTTTTTTTTTTTACAAAGTAATTTTCTGGCAAGTGTATTTTATTTTAATATGACTACTAAACTCCAAATGCTTTCCACAATCAACTGATGGTTGAATATTTAGAAAACACTGCACTAAATCTGACTTATGTGTTTACTCAGACACGGCAGGACTTGGTTCATCAATGTTTCATAGATATGTGTATATTTTTGTTGTTTTAAAAGAGCTCTGGAAGTACCTGGGGGAATTCTAGAGGACTTTCTTCTGACAACAAGGAATTAGATAGCATTAGACTGGATCCTGTCATGGAAAAGCTTTATTTAAAGACAGCATGTCTCATTGATTTGCCTTCTTCCATAAAGCCAATGCATTGAAATAGAGAGTACAAATGCATTTCAGAGGAGAATCCTCCTGCAGTACAGTGAGAGTTACCTTTGCCCTGTGCAGCATCTCAGCATATTGACCCCCTGGCCAAAGACTGACCATTGGATGCTCTTTTTGTCAGTCTTCATGAGCCATTTTATTACTGCGTTATGTGAGAACGTTCTACCTACAAGTGTCCAATGTTTCCCACTTGTTAATGGCATTTATTTCTGTTGCAAAACTCCAAGTATGGAGAGACTGTTGCAATTCAAAGGTAGGACCAAAATGTTTCCCAAGGCTCAGAGGTGCCGTCCTGAGCACCAGGTACCCAGACAGAGTACAGTGTGCTCTGTACCTCGCTGCAGCAGGGGGTGAATGCCTCGTTTAGCCAGGCCCTGGTTGTTCTTTCAGTCATTATGTCAATTTGACCCCTAAAAAAAAAATAAAAAAGAGGTTTGGTGGGGGTAAGGAAGGAAACATACATAATCTCTTTCAGATTGGACTCTTTCCTTCATATCCCTGATTATTTGTAGGCTTGTTAAAAGAACTATAACTTTTTTCTTTTCTTCTTGCATCTTTCTGAAAGTGTCTGCCTTTTTTGTTGATGTCTTATGAGCAAATCTGCAGAGGAGCAGGATAAAACACAATGCTACATGTGTCTGAAATATATGCTGGTTTAATGTTCTTGGGGGTATGTGCTCAGAATTCCTAATTATAATTTGTTTGGCTAAGTTAGATCAGCAGAAACAAACAGAACATTGCAGTTTATGTCTTTAGTCAACATTTTATTTTGATTTTCTGTATTCTACAATGGCAAATCTGTCACTGCCAAGGGATTGAACCATCTGATTCAAGTGGGTCTATTCCCAGCTGGCACAGTGGGAAAGGCCACACGCTTTGAAGAAGGGACAACAAATTGTCATGGTGCTTTTGGCAAGGAAGCTGAAATTGGTGCTGTAGCTCCCTGGAGGAAGGATGAAGGGCAGGGGGAGGTAGTGGGGAGCAGAAGAGGATTTGAATGTTCCTGTTGTGAAGCCCCATCTGCAGCCAGAGTGGGATCAGCCCATATCCACAAAGTATATGGACCAAATCAGCAAAAAGTCTATTGAAGGAGTGATTAGAATCCCTAGAGATTTCTCATGCCTTTATTTCAGGGTGAAAATTAATTTCTTGTTCATCCGTTCGGTATGTGAAAGGAGAACTTCCAATTTATGGATTCAAAAAAGAAAACACAGCTAACTAGGTCAATGAAAAATACTGCATATACATTTTCAGAGTAATTTCTATATTGCTGAAGTCTACAAGGGTTCTTTGCAGATGTATGTAATATTGTCCCTTCCCTGCTGACTGTTTTAAGTTGTGGAAGATGTTTAAAAAAAAAAAGTCATCTCTTTTCTGCTGCTGTGCCTAAACATTGTATTGTCTTTCACTGTAGCCAGGACTGGACAGTGATTGAATGCCATCTAGCACTTATTAATATGAATGTTGTCATTTGTCATCCCAGTTATCACTGTCACTTTGTCATTTCAGTTTGTGTGATATTGGCTCACAGTGTTGCTACTTCTCTGTCCTTCATCTCACATGTAGGTTCATGAACTACGGAAGTGAACATACCTGAAGACTAGACCCAAGGGAAAAAGGTCCGGGTCTAAAAGTTACATTCACCCTGTGTACCTCTACTGCAAGTGGTGCATGCTTTTTAGGAAAGCTGTTTTATCTTAGACCATGGAGTTTGCTGTATTTCTATTTTCTTTATGTTCCTTTCCTAAGAGAATAGAAGTTACACAATGTCATTGCATTAGCAAGAAAAAGCCTTTGGTCTTCATGTTTGATTGGGTTATTTTGGTGTAGTTAGGAGAATATGGTCTCTCTGAAACCTCAGCACTAAATTTTTATTTCTGCCTTCAGAAAGCTAAAGAGCGATATTAACAACCAAAATAATCTCATGCTCCCATTCTCTAGCAAGAAGGTAAATTAGGTTCAGAAAAACCAGAGAGTTATTCCACATCTGAAATAAACTGCGATGTCTGTTTGAATAATAGAGAGGGCTGGAGAGAGCACAAAACATCACTGACATAAGAAGCATGTGTGTGTGTGTGTATATACATATATTTTATCTAAACACATATAAAAGCAGCTCTCTATAACATTGTTGGTTTTCATAGAATTTGCTGTACCAGTGGGTATTGTTTTAGCATGGAGACACCCAGGCATTGGTTGAAATAGTTAATTTTTTAATCAGGACTTGGTTAATACCTGTCAAAACTTGCATTCTTGGAGGATATGGCACTGAAGAGCAGAGCTCTATTTAGCCAGGAGTAGGAGCAGTGCATTACAGCCACTGCCATGCTGCCTGCACAGCGCCACCCGGCTCTGCGGGAGCGTGGGAATGCCTCACATTGTCGGGGCTGCCCGTGGGGGATTTCACTGTACCCTTACTTACAGGGAAGGAGCCTCCTCTGCCTGCTCGGTCTGTGCTCCAGCTTGCTCAGAGATTCCAAAGAGAACCAAACCCACCAGCATATGTTGCAGGAAAACCAAATTGCCGAGGTCTTAATTAAAGAGAAGAAATTAGTTTATTAATTAGTTAGATTACAGAAAGAGCTTTCTAGGGAACACCTACTGACTTCTACAGGAGTTTCAGAAAGCAAATGTATGTCCAGAGGATGAGCCCATTCTAGAGCTGGAAACATCAGGTTCTAATGCAAAAGCAGAACAGTGTGTAGTGAAGAAATAAGAGGCCAGTGAAACTGAGGCAGAGCCAGTGAGAAGTGCATAAGCTCAGAAAAAATCATTATGACTAAGGGACTGTAGTTTTTCCATAGGAAATCTGGGAATGCTGTCTGATAAAATCCATGGTTAATATTAGAGATATGAAGCATATTACAAAAGGGAATGAAAAACCTGCTCACCTGTACATAAATGGAAAGCTGTATAAATGTTATGCGTGCTTTAATACTTGTAGACCATATGGGAGTGATGTATTTTAGATTTCAGGGCTTTTTCGTCATCATCATCACTTGTGGGTTTTATGAATGTCTCTCTTGGAGAATAACGGTTTGAAGAAATGCTGAAGGCAAGGGAATCTGCTGTTAATTTTCATTTTATTCACAGAACTGCCTTATAATATGCAGTAATCCATACTCATTCTGTTGAGGAAAAATACTATTGGCTTTTTCTCTCCCTTTTTCCTTCCTCTTTTTTATTTCAGATGAAGAAGTTACTGGAATGCTTTTGTAATTTCTGTCTTGCAGGAAAGACCAAACCTTTCTGGTTTTTTTCAAGTAAACTGTCTTCCTTTAGCTTTTGCAAAACCACCTTCCCATAACTTAATTAAAATTCAGCCTTTTTGCTACGTCACCTTAATTTTATTACTGTATTTTGTAGTTTGCTACTTTGTTTGCTAAATAATGCAATAAGGCAGTGGAATTTCATTATGGTATCCAATAAATAATAAGGTAAAGTGTAAAATGCAGCAATAAAAATGATCAATATAAAATAATTATGTATTATACATATAGCATCTACCTTTAACTATTTAAAGTTAATTTTCCCTAGAAATAAAGCATTTTAATAACTTGGCAAAAGTTTTGGGGAGTATACATTCATGTTTTTACTGTAAGCATGTATATAAATCCAGAGAAAAGGGAAAATAAGAGGCATCCAAAAATAATCTGATTTACTCCTAACTGAAAAAATGGGGAAAAAAAATCTGTCTTCTTTAGTGTTGTGTTTGATTTCTTTGACACTTTGGAATGGTTTGGTTTTGGTTTTAATCTAACTCTGAGCAGTCAGGGAAATGCCTCTTACTAAAAATATTTTTTAAAAACTGACATAGTGTTTAGGTAAATGCCATCAAGTGTTGTCCATGTCCTCGCCACACCAGGGCTTGGATCAGCGCTTGCAGCAGGACAACCACCTCTAATCCATGCAGCCTCAGCTGAGGAGGGCACACTGTCAGTGGCACTGAGGCACAAACTTTGGATAGATCTCTTTCTGGGCTTTATTTCTCTGACTACTTGGGAAAGAAATAGTCATTGCATACCTGTTCCAGTGCACATCATTCTGCAATTACATACACATCTAGGTTGCATGCAGACTTCTTGCCAGTGGAATGCATGCAACTATTTGTAGAATTGCAGTGTGTTCTCAGTCAGGTGTGATTCCTGGCTGTTTAAACTTTACTCTGTATCTTCACTCTGTTTTGCAGAGGATGTTGGGGGCCAGGCTTCCTGTGCGTTTGTGTAGCTGTAGGTGGTTATAATAAAGCTGCCATTGGTGATGAGACACATTTGCAGTCACACATGGAGTGCTGACACATGTAATGTTTTGTTCAGGTGAATGTACATCCTAAGAGCTCATAAAAAATTATGCATCACATGCAGGGCAGAACTAAAGCCAAAAATACACCAGATCTGTTTTCAGTATACACAGGGGCAGTTTGAGGGTTTGCACCACATTTCCAGAATGAGGGTTACTGGGAAGCCACGTGTAGGTGCTTTGCAGTAGTGAGAGGGGTCAGTCGGATCTAGCACATTTTATTAGAGTGGCCTGGACTCTGCTTACCTTGTGAGATGATGGGCACTGGCAGCAGCTCAGCTACATGTTCAGGAAGGGCAATCTTGAGAACAAGAAAGAGGGCAAAAAGCCAAACCCAAAGAACAAAGAATTTTTCCCCTTTCCTAAAAGTAAATTTTCACTGGAAAATTGTGAGAATAAATAATTCAGAATGACTGCTTTGAGACATACTATAAAACTACATAAGCCTTTCCACAAATCCCTATATCAGAAGGGTTGAAAAATGCCCATCTTAAAGAAAAAAAAGGATTATCATTTACCCCACTCAGAAAAATTGAAGATTTAGAGGTAGAACTACATTGCATGTGCTGAATGACATGTAATTGACTGTCTCACCTCTCTTTCTTATAAGCATGCGATGGGACAGCATGGCTAGATTGCACAGTGTGATACTTTGGTACTTCAGGAAGGTATTTTTTCACAGTAGTTCCACAGTTAATCCCTTCAGGGCTGGGGTTTAAAAAAAATCCAGTTGGGGGGTGTTTTTGTGCTGTGCTTAAGTACTTGGTAATTTGTTTGATTTTCTTTTTGATTTTAGTTTTAACTTTTTTAAGCCTTTCATAGACCCAGTTAAATCTTTCTCCAGCTACTGGGGTAGATTGGTTTGTTTGCTTGGGGGTTTATGGGGGTTTGGGATTTGTTTCTTTGGGTTTTCTGTTGCCTGCTTTGTTTAGGGCTTTCCCTGTTTCTAGAAACAGCATTTTGTGACAGTGTGAGTGTTCCTGCTCCCAGGATTGCCTCTTGATGTGCTACAAGGTTCTCACCTTGCTGGCTGTAATATCTGTATGAACACTTAGAACATCTTAGTACTTTAAATTGTTGAGGACTTTTTAGCTTCTCTTTTCTTTTCTAGAATTCTATTTTTCTTTCTTTGGATTTGTCTATGAATTCCATATTTTCATTTATATACACTTTATTAAAACAGAAATAGATATATGTGTATTTTGTCAGCTTTCTCAACCAGATTACCAGGCAGCCTGTAGAGTATATTAAAGAGTACAAAATCTAAAATATATGCCACATACTTACATGTACTTCAGTTCATATCTGTTTCAGAACACAGACATGAGCACCTCTTTTAGATGACCTCACTATGTAGGAATATTTTCACTGAGGAAAAGAAACTTAGGAAGCTGCAGGGCTTTGGAATTAGTGCTCTCTTTTGGGCAGGGAAGTAATTTTGTTGCTAAAATAATTAGATAACTTTCCTTCCTTCTGAGAGATGTCTGAAACCTAAAAAATGGTAATTTAGAAACCTTTGCTGTGTTAATCTTGGCTTGGAAGGTAAAAATGGTTGTTTTAACTTTCAGGGAATTGTAACGAGGGGAAGTGCTACTTATTCTTATTTATATATATTTTAAATTCTTACTTTGTCTGAAAATCTTATTGTGGTTTTTGCTTAGACTTTAATTCAGGTTAGCCTAAGCATAAGATATATATTATTCAAGAGACAAGATGCTTTAAATAAAAAAAAAATTGGCAGTAGTGTTGTGTATATAAAAGTCAGTTTCATTTAGATGATAATACTGTTTTAATAAGACAAGCCATCAGCAGTTTTGAGTTATTTGAAATTCAATGGCAAACACTTTAAGATAATTAAGTTTGTATGTTTGTTTTGTTTGACCAAGTCCTATTTTCTTGCTTCCGTCTGCTCAAAAGGAGGTGTTGTGTGTGGTACACAGAGTCAGTACAAGGATGGTTCTGTGGTCGGTGTCAGCAGTTCCAGTGCTACGAGTGTCACTCTGAGATTGGATTTGTGCAACCAAAAGTGAACAGCAAGGCAGTATCATATGCTTAAAAGTGAAGCGTTTTAAAAAGAACCACATAAAAGGCTTGCAAAATTTGGCAAATGCTAGATTATCTTCATGGAGTAGGATGATGATCTGGTGTTTCAAACAGCACCTTTCAAATGCAGATATGGGACACTCTCTATGTTAGGGTCACTTGGGAGCAGGAACCTAAGACAGAATAAACTCAGTGTTTTGGAAGGGATGAAGATCTCTGACAATTATAACTCCACATTAAGGGTTTTTTTTTAAAGGGAAGGGTATTTTACAACAGAAACTTCTAGGTTTACTGTGAAGATGTTCTTTGAAGGTGAAAGATATTATGGGAGTCTTTCCTTCTCATGTCATCAAATGCGTTGTTATGGTTGGAGTGTTCGGGGCTGGTGAGAGAAATCACCACGCTGGGACTTGGAGTCCCAGTAACTGAGCACTTTTATTGCACAATGGTTACAGTAACCTTTAAGCACAGGAGAACAGACTGATGTACACTGCACTCGATGTCTCAGTCATGCAGCTGGAAAATATGGGTCCCTTTCCATATATCCAGTTCTCCCTTCTCATATAATTGAGCTATTAACATTTTAGAAATCATTACTGACTAACAAGTCTTATGCTTTTTGCTGAAAATAGTGTTGTGTGTATTTGAATGAAAAGGATGATTCTTTCAGGAAAGCTTTCCTAAAAACATATCTTCTTGTGGATTTGGGTCTGAGAGCTATTTTCTCACACAGAACAGACAATTCTCTTCAATTTAGTGCTCTCTGGTGATAGCACGGAGAAACTTGCTTGTACTGCTGCAGAGAAGTTACCTATTTCTGTGCATTGGTGTTTGCTCATATCTAGAGCCTTTAGTTCCTTATCCAATAACTTGTGGAATGCTAATTAAAAAAAAAAAAGGAATTTTTATTGCTCAAGCTTGATAAGACAAAACTTTTTTTACTAAACCCCTTTTGAGCCTAGTAAGAGCTATGCTGGACTTTGCTAATCTTGGCATCCTGTGCCTCCAGTAGAACCATCACCTAAAATATATTTTGTTTCTAGAAAGGCAGTTATACTATCTCAGGAACTAATGGCTTCCATAACTCTCATAGTAAAATCCAATCCCCAAACAATATGTCAAGTATCAAGGAAATTTGAGTAAGACTGAATTTCAGGTTATTTGGAAGACATTTTAAGAGCAACAGTGGTAGGGTCTTACGTTTTAAATGAAATTAACTCTTCCATGCAGCTGTGTGTGTGTTCTCCAAATCTACCAGGGCCTGTCTGGGTATAGGAATATTCAACCTGGTGTGGTCAAGGACTTTTGCTATGGATGATCATTACAGAGGGAACTAGGGTAAAATGCTCAATGTGGTTTTTTTTTCCCATCCCGAAGGAAACTATCACAGATGACTTATATGATTATAACTTGAGCCTCAGAAGAACAAACAAGGGTGAAGGATTCTCCATGGGACTTTATCTACAGCACTGAATGCATATTGTAATTTCTTACAATGAAAGTTTGCATTCCTTTAAGCAGTTGTTAGGGTGCTTATGTTTGAATGTATTAACAACTCTAATTTTAAGTTTTATGTTACTTTCTCGGGGATGTAATTTGCTCAGAGAAAGAAATCCTTTGCATTAAATGGATGAAATGATGAAAGCAGCAAGAAACTTGAACAAGAACCTAATATTGAAAACTGAGGGCAACCTGAATGTAGCAATCTCGTTTCATACTGATGTAATCAGTTAGTGTTCCACGAGCAACATTTTTCCCCCTAATGCATGTTGGTTAAATGATAAGGACTTGTGTGTTGTACACCTGGAAGGGGTTACAAGTGTGTGGTAAAATCCTCAGAAAGGAAGAAAACTTGTTTGATTCTACAGCTGCCTTTTCTGTCATGATTCTCCAGAGTCCCCTTAGGAGAAATCAGGATTTGCATTGCGGAATGAAAGGTGAATGTTTTCTGCTTTGTCACTCCTCAAAATAAACCAGAAATCAAATATGAAGCATGTAGTTGGAATGGTGAGAACAAAAACTGAGACTGGTTATGGCTGGGAAATAAAGTGCTGCCAATATGAACCTGAAATCTCTTGTCTCTGGACTTGAGAGAGTTCTAACATTTTGAAAAATTTGGCAAGCTCAAAGAAACAACTAAAATCATTTCTAAAAATCTGAATTCAAGATTTCCAGCTCTGAACAATAGCAAACATCTGTAGTTTATCCTTGAAATGCATGAAGCTATAGCTAACATTTCAAATGTGCATCATCTTTAATAAGTCTTGAAAGCTGATCTTTTAAAATATAATTTATTTAAATAAGATACTTTATCAGTTTATTTTTTCACTATTTAGTTCTTCAAATGATGTTTTAATTAGTTCATTCATTTTTAATGATTTTTTGGCTATTTCATTTTAGTTTTTAGAACTGTAATTTTATTAATCCTGGACCCTAGTGAGGCATAACTCTTGACAACCAAAGGAATGCAATACCTTTTTGATAATTAGCTATTAAATAAGATAGGGATTAAAGCCAAGAGGTTTTGGAAATTTTTGTATTTCTTCTGGATTGAACCAATTAGTAAAAATGTTGCTGTCAGCAAAGAGTTTCCATTATTATTTCCCACATGTATCCTTTGAAACTGTACAAGTTCTTTCAATAATAACGAAATATGAATCTTTTTTCTCATTTGGGAAAAAAAAGTAGAAAATTGAAAGTGTCCTACTGATACCAGTATGAGCAATATCATTTTTCAGAAAAGGTAGAAGTTGTTTATATCCTAATATCTGATAAAAATATTCAAGGCTATTTTGAGCCCTGTGGGACAACAACAAAGGTTTCTGCTTTAACAATTGGAATAAAGATTGTTTAGAAACCCTTGAGTTTCTGTAATGAAACAGAGCAGTGGTCTGTTAAAAGAGTATTTTGTCTCTGACGTGGTAAGATGATGTCATATATATATATATGGATATATAAAGAACACCAAAAATTCCTCAGCAAAATTACTATCTCTACCCTGAAAAATACTCATTTATGTTCTTAGCATGTTAATTATTTAATTTTTATTACAGAGATTGTAAATCAAGCTGTTAGTTGACATGCACTCTTAGTGTCCAGAAGTCCAGCTCAGATAAAGACAGCTCCAGTTTCCCTGCAAACTGTGTACACAGTACCAAGCATTCCCTGCAATTTAAAGTTTAGACTTTAAAAAAATCAACCATTTTATCCCTTAGTGGATTCTGGTTCAAATCAGTCAAATTTGTAGTTAGATTTAGCCTTAAATCTGGCAAATACTTTCTTTAGCAGGTCACTGTGTTGTACCTAGAGGGAAGCTCTGTTCTTTTTCAGAATAGTGGGTTTAGCTTTTCTTACAAATCTAGGCACTGTATGCTAAGAGATGTGAATCTGTATTTTGGGATGTCTGTGTGTGTCTGTTAGGATAATGTTTTAATTAGGCTGAGCAGTGTCTGTAGTGGGAGGGGTTCCTTAGATAGAGCCTGGCCAGCAGACACCAGCGTTATGTGCAGTTTTACCTCCTTCCTTCTTCTTTGCATTCCTAGTCACATCTGTGAGCAGAAATGAAGTTGTCCTATTGGAGTTTGGTGTTTATGTTGCACTTTCATTCACTTAAAATTATAAAATAGTTGGTTTGTGTATGGGCAATATATTTTGACTAGTGAAGTATTTTATAAAGGGAAACAGTACATAGATTAGACTGTGCAGAGTTGTTTAATAACAGCTGTTCCTGGGTCCCTGCTTGGACAGATTTCTGCAAAACTACACTTCCTTGCAATCTAAGAAAATATTTTAAAAACATTTTATGCCTCTCAGTTGAAAATGTACTTGTCGATGCTGTTTATTGTTATTTATTTTTGAACAGAAAAGCTGTATTTCTGTTGGTACCCAAATTTAAAAAACTGGAACAGAATGATGCAGTTTGGGTGCCATGGATGCTTGACTGATTATTAAAAACTACTTTTAAAAAAGAAGTTTTTACACATGAATATGTGCTGTTACTTACTGGCCTTCTTAGCTTTAAAATTACTGTTATTGTAGCTGGTTATGCAGTGAATAAACCACTGAACTCTGTAAAGGTTTCAATATTCTGGTTTTTATGATTTTCACTGTTATGGAAATGATTTGTCGTATTTTACTATTACATGAAGCAAATAATGCAGGATTGCAGAATCTGCTTTATTTCTCTCTTTGGTTTCTGTCACTTCCATCCAACTTAATGACCCGTTATCTGAGGTGCTTACACATGATGAACATCTCTGTTTTGTGTATATCTGTACATAAATATCATTTTGTGATATTTCTGCAAGTAGTTCCTGCAGCCCGAGGACTGTCGTTTTGTGCAAGCACTATGGGAAGGGCAAGGCAATGCTTGTGCCCTTCAGGGGAACTGGCACAGTGACTCTGAAATAAAAGATGACAGATAGCTGGGAACATAAAAAAGCATGTAGCCTCTAAACTTTAGAGTACACATTTCACTCTGAATTTCCTTACTTCCATATAATTTTGGGTCAGGAGAGGGAGGCGGGGGATATTCCTCCATTTTCATAGTAGATTCTCTCTTATTGGCTATCTTCTCTGTTAACTAGGTGTATGGATTGTACTAAATACTTCCTATTCTGTCTATTCCCAAACCACTTACATTTCAAAGATTTTATGTTCTATCATGCTCATAATATGGATTTTCCAACTCCATGAAGAGGTTTATGCAGGAGACCTTGATAGTTTCTAGTAGATTATCAGCAACCTCACAGACAAACAAATAGCCACAGGTATAAAGACTCAGTTAAACTGAATAAATAAATACTATAAAAATATCTGCATGTGGCTTCTCTGAAGAATCCAAACCTGAGATTTTAATTAACATCTATTTTCTCTTTTGTTTTTTAGAACTTAAAAATTTAAAAATTTAAAGTAATTATTTTTTAGTGTTTTGGATGTCTGGTTTGATGCAGCCAATTTACATGGAATAAGGGTAGACATTACTGATGTGTAAGATACAGTGAAACAGTGTCTTCTCTCAAAGCCTAGTCCAATTCTTAGCTGTCCTATTCATTAGGGACAACAATCCTGGCTCAGATAGAAAGTTTTGGGAAAGTTAAATGTAGTGGAAATATTTTAATTTCCACTGCTGACCTTCTGACAACACTTCTCTCTTATGGGAATAGTTTGAGCATAAAATAAGCAAATCTCTTCTGACGGAGATATTTCTGTTTGGCTTTCGAATTTTACTGAGAAACTCAGCACTGAAAAAAAACCCCACAGCAGAAAACAGGAAAAAAATAATCTGTAGATCTAGAAGGTGTCTGGATAACCCTAGTATTCTGTGGAAATATAAAAAGTTTCTCAGAAGCTGCTGAGGATACAGCTGAATGAGTGTGTGTATATTGGGGCCAGAGGATATGCTGGATCACTGTTATGTGTTTTGCTTTCACAGTACTGCAAATTTGTATTTGCTTCATTGATCAATTCCTGAAACAGAGCAGGTTCTTCTATTTTATGTCATCATCAATCCTATTATACAGTGGGATTTTGGATATACCTTTCTTAATTATCAGTTTAGACTTATGTTGATGAGAAGGTGCCTCAGTATTGCAGTGTGATGTGGGGATGACTTTTTATTGTGTGTTTCTGTGGTGGCATTTCAGGGATAGATCTTTTTTGCATCTCCTCTGATATGTTCCAGATAACACTGCCCTGGCCTTGGTGTAATGTTGTATTTTGATGCATATGTTAAAAATCTTCTCAATGACAGAGCTTGGATAACCTGTTTTAAGTGCATAAGAGGGAATTTCACATGAGTTTTTCCTGATATCCTCAATGGTTTTCTAGCTTGGCTCCTCGTGAAGTGTCGAAATTAAAGCTAAATACATAACCACCAAGACATGGGAAGAATACTGCATTCAAAATATAAAAGTGTTTTCCTGAATGTGTTAATCAGCTCTATATACCTTCCAATTATGACTATAATATCTGTTAAAGAATGTTCCGACACTTATTTTTAATTTGGGGCCTGATGCAATATTTAGAATACAATTCTGTTTTGGTTTGCTGTGCTCTTGTTGCCAATTTCTTGTGTTTTGAAGTCTCTCACTGATTGCTTCCCATTTTTCATCACTGATGGCCCCTTCAGACAGGCAGGCTCCGAGCTAATTAGCAAAGCTTTGTTCCAGGAAGCTTGTTTCCTCCAAAAACTCTGCAGGAAGGAAACTCATGGACACAGCCTGCAGTTGCAGAGGCTGTAAAGTTAACAGTAGTGGCTGCAATGTTTAAACTAAACCCTACTATTTAAAAAAATTGTTATTTCATGCTCAGTGATGGGGAAGTTTATAATCCAAAAGATAGGCAAGTAGGATGATGCACTACTGCAGTTCGGAGTGTCAAAATCTGGCATGCAAGAATGGTGTCTGTCGAAACCACCATTTGAAATTCTGTGCTTAGGCCCTCAAACTGGGCTATTTTTAGTCACCATTTGGCAAGCTCCAAGCGTTTTTTGTTTTCTTTTGTCCTGCATCGTTCATCTTTTGATTGTGTGGGTGCCTAATTGCTGCTTAAATGTATTGTGCCTCACAGCGATGGAAGGTTGCACTCTCTCTTTTTGTCAGGGCTGAAAGTGGCAGTGAGCAAGTTGAGTGATAGACCTAAGTATGGCAAGAGGACGAACTGGACTTTCTGAAACAGTAAAGAAAGAAAATCTGGTACCTCTGGGATGTAAGAATCTATGACATGAAGGGCTTCTGGTCATCACTGCATCATTTTTACTGATTGAGGCATCGTAGTCCTTGTTCAGTGAGACCACCTCTGCTTAGGAGTGCCTTACTTTTTTTGGGATAGTTTTCAACACTAGGCTTCTTCCATAAGCTCCAGAATTTGTGTGTCTGCATTAAGGTAGAGTAGTTTCATTTCTGGATCATTTTCAAGTTTTCACATTAAATAATCAATACAAGTTGCAGTTGCCCATCTGCAGAGGGAAGTGTTGCCAGCACCACTGAAGGTGTGCTGTTGCCTTCTGGCTGACATTGCTTAGTAGATCTTTTCCAAAGCCAGGATGTGTTCCTTGGGTCTGCTCATGCCCTTACCGTGTGACAGTGTACATGAAATATAACATGAATCTAGTCAGTGTCATTCTGTAAATAAGTGATCCTTAATGACTAGATGAAGATTTGTGTGTGTGTAAATTCAAGCTTCCCTGGAGTTACACAGATGAGGGTTCTGGAAGGGGGTCTAGCATATTACCTGCTATACAGTAGATGAAGAATAAGAGTTCCTGCTGCTTCAAAACAAGACAACCAGAATATTGATTAAGAGCTGGCTTCTGAAAAGATGTATGTTAATCCTTTTGAAGTGAATGTTTATTCAAGGAAGTTTTTGCAGAGATTGCCCATAAATTTGATGTTGCTTTAAGCGACGGGCAGCATACATATTTCCTTGAAGGAAATGTAGCATATTGGTTCCATTAAATTTGAGTGTACGTTTTGTTAGCTTGTCGTGTTGTAGCTTAAACTCATGACTAGGCAATGCACTGTGCTTTCAGTCAGAAATAGTTCCTAACAAAGAATAAATTTGGGCATATGATGGTTTTGATTAAAATCAACGTATGGAATGACAGTTACTAAAATGCGGATGAAAAGTAGTACAAAGAATTAATAAGGGACACTGATAACAGGATGGCCATTGCTTAATATTTTATGTAGATTCATAAAACATCTTTCAAGTATTGAATCAACAGCTGGTAAAAAAGGCAATAGTAATGAGCTCATTTGTATGTAAATGACTGTCATTCTATTCTAGGCTACCCATGCTTTATGGTATCCTGCTAGATATCACTAAGTATGGTCATGAAAATAGGCCTTTTCGGGAAACTCTTCAAAAAATCAATTTAAATGCAAAGTCTTTGCCTGGCTTTTAAGTTTTCAAAAGTAATTCATAAGGTTCTATCAATTTGAAAATTCTGTATACTTGTATTTAAAATAGTAATCCAGTGCATTATTGAGAGCTGAATATCATACAAATTAGGAGCTCTTGGGCAATTCTGACAATACCAGAAGGTAATTTGTGTGTTCCAACTCTCTTAGAAGAACTGGTAAAGAAGGTGGTAATGCCTGTGTACCCAGAGATGTGAAGTGAGTGTTCAAAAGAACCCAAAATGCATGCATACCTTTACATTGCTTACACTTACTATCCACTAAAGCTCTCTGTTTTCTGTAAATATCTGGGTTTAAAGGTGAAAGCAATTTATAATGAGGAAATTCTACATGGAAACCTAAACCTTGCCATAGTGAGTTTTCCATAGCATGTATGGAGCAGAAGGATTGTGCCACATGCCTTGTGTACAAGGAGCAGTTTGAGCTCTGAACACAGTTATTCCCAATGAACATCTGAGAAGAAGCCAAAGACCAACATGGTTTATGCTCTGGCATTGTTAATGGCCAGCTACGAGGAATTGAAATCTGGGGTTCTTAGAGAGGGAATGTTGCCTTAGTTATGTTCCTCATGGAGTGAAATGAACGAATGGAGAGTTTGTTTGATAGTCTACTGCTATATAGAGAATAATAGAATTTTAGTAGTAGTCCTTTACTGGAAATGTAAATTTTCAAATGTTTGGAGCAATTTTGACCTTCATGAAGCTTCAATTCAGTTAAGCCCTAAAGAGTTGACTTTCACCCATATTCACTAAAATATTCCACTATTTCTTGCTTTTACTAATGTGTTTTTACATGTAAGTGGTTTACACACACAATGAAAGTCTAAGTGCACATATATTGGAGATTAGAAGTGTGAAAATGAAAACCAGAAAGAAATATTTTGATTGATAGCTCAGAAGGAAATGCCAAGGATAAATATAAATACAGTTGATTGCAATTGATGTGGGCAAGTGGTAATCAGTTGCTAATCTAAACAAACAAGACTCCAGCAGATATTTCAACTCTTCACCTTTCCACTTGTCTTTGAGTTGCCTTTCCCAATCCCATTTATAAACAAAGTTTTTTAACTTGTAATATTGCCACTGAATTTATTGTGTAGTGGTAGACTTAACAAAAGAATACCTTTTTTAAGAGAAAAAAGTATATGGGTGAAGTGAATGAATATGATTTTAGGGGCAGTCTCTGCTTTGTCAACTTTGACTGATCATTTTTTATTAGATCATGTCTTAACACAGGGCAGTTTTGAGCTGTTTATTAATGTGTCAGCTTCCTTATTAAGTGATTGGGCATTTAGTCTCAAGGGTGCTTGAAAATACAGTTCCCTTGTTTCAGTCCTCCCTTTTAGCTTCCTTGACGATTGCCTGCACTACTCCATACAACTAATAAAATCTGAAACATAAAATTCTTGGTTTGTGACATCTTCTTAAGTACTCTTTGTCAAAGTGCAAATCACAGAAATGAGTTAAGACTCTTATTATTACCACTAATTTTTATCTGTGTATATTGTTTACATTGTAAAGCAAGAAGAAAAAAAAAGACTTTTTCCTCTGTGTAAGGCCACATGTATGGAAAGCAAATATAAAATTTCAAGAAAAATAAATTGAAGCAAATTTTAGGTAAATATTATAAAAGGTGGAAATTGTCTGCATAAAATACAGGTATTTGCACATTAAAATCAAGAATTACAGTAATTCATAGGAGAAATAATACCATGTGAGTGCATTTCTAATTAGAATGGATTATCTCACTGTGGATTTTAAGTAGTTACCTTAATTGCAAGAAATTTTTAGTTTATTATCTGTGAAGTAAGATGAAATATGAATACTCTCAAGAATCAGAAGCAGCTCATAAATTGGTTGCTTGAGAATTTTTTGCTTATGGATTGAGGCAAAATTGAAATAAAAAATAATTATGCATAGTTATTGAGGAGTGTGATTAGATCATTTTGTTGTTTTCTGGCTTGTTTTTGAATATTCCGAAAGGTGATAAAATTGGAACTTCAACTGCAACTGAGGTGGTAGGAGCTAAAACAACTATTAGAGGTTTCCAAGCTGCCCACAGAAGGTCACATCTTACCCTGTTCACATAGCTTTTTACTGACCCTGAAGTTTAACAAGGTTGAGCAAAAAGAAACACCTGCTGGAATTTCAGACTATTGTAAAGAATTAACAACAGACCCTATTAAATCATACAATGCTGCATTGGGAAGTCTCTAAAGGCTCCTTTGTCAAGGTTAGTTTATAGTCCATATAGTTTGTTAAAAGGCTTTTAGAGTCATCATGGTCGATTGGATCTGTGTGGCCATTGTGAGTGTGCAGTAATTCAACAATAAAGCTCTTATGAAATTTTAATGCCAAAAAATTAAACGCTCAAGTGCTGTAATCAGTTTGTAAAACAAAATATTTGAGTGTCTGACCCCATGCTGCCAAGTGGGGATCAATGAATGCCATATTGTCTTATTTTCTTTCTCTTCAGTAGATGTGTATCTAAAAATTGTCCTCTGTGCCCTTGGTGCAGGACTGGGTGTTAGGCTGGATTTCTGGGTTACACACAAGGCTGATCTCCAGTGCCCGTGTGCTCCTGGCAGCACGGGCTGGGCGTGGATGGCTCTGCAGCAGCTCCAGCACAGCTCCAGCTGCCACTGAGGGGCTGGCAATCTGGGCTCACTCACAGATATTTCCCAGGGAGTTTGAGATTTTTTCAGCTTTATGAGCAGAAGTGAGTGAAGGGTGACATGTTGATTCTGAAGAAAGTTGGTTACTGAGTTTTCTGTAAAAGTAACCTGCTAAGCATGAACCTGGAGCCAGACTGGAGGTATTGACTGGACCTTTAGCAGACCAAGTTTTGTGAATTTGTGTTTTATTTAGATTTATTTTTTTTCATTGAGCTTCTCACATTCACCTCTTCTCTTCCCCCCACACCCAGAGTTATAATCTCTATTTTTCAGAATAGTATATATTCTTTTATTTCCCCCTCAATCCATCTCATTCTCTGCCAAGTCTCTATCAGTTCAGAGAGCATTTTAATCCTGATTTTTTGATTTGATCATTTGTTTTCACCCACATAACATTTAAGAGTTTGGCACCAAGTTTCACAAGCTCAGAATCTTTTAAAGTAACAGTATAAGTCAAAACTGAAGGTGCTGGAATATGGGGCTACTAAAAATGCAACATCTTTGCACAATGCTGAAATAATGTAAAATCCTTAAAGATTGTTTACTTAGTGTACATATAGATGACAAAGCAAATGTCAAGACCCCCTCGGGAATATAACAGAAAAGAAATTTTATGCCTTCTCTTAAAACACAGAGGAGCAACAGTTTTTCAATGTAAACAGCTCATAAACTGCATTGCTTGCATGCAGAATACAATACAGAGCTAATTTAGAACTACAATTATGTATCTTCAAAGTAGCATCAGGCATGTGGACAGAGGTGAAGAAAAACTGGCATGGAAAATCTGTTTCCTAGCAGTAATTTTTCCATGCCAGGAAGAATTATTAGGAAACTTTTAAATATTAAATAATTTTGGGGAAAAAAATGAGGACTATTATGATTTATATCATCCTGAAGTAACAGTGACATGTAACCTTGTTAGCTCCAGAGAAGAAATTACTGTATTCCTGAAAGTCATCTGCAATGGAGGCTTCTCATGGTGTAACTAAGAAATAATGACTGGATCCATTTTAGCAGGAATGAAGTTTGCACATTATATATAATGACACTGTTCCAGGGAATGTAAACAAGAAACCCTGAACAACCACCCACCCACTTCCTGAATAATACATTTTTTAAAAAAAATAAAAACAGCTGTGAAGGCAGAATGTATCTGATTTTATATATTTCTTACAAGCTGCTGTTGCAAGAAAAATCCAATTCTTGTTGTTCATATTACTCAGATTGACTGTATAATTAAAAAAATTGTTTTTCATTGAAAACAATGCTCTAAATCCCCTTTACTTCACTCACAGCAGGACTGGACATTGCACTTAAGGGGAAAGTGGTTTTGATTTCATAGTAAGCTGGTGCAACAGTTGCTATGTCTGAATAGGCCTCATTAGAATTTACTCATACTTGTTGTGACTCTTTTATTTTTTATTTTTTTTAAGAATGTTATAAATCTCTTTGGATTAAACAGCATACAGAAGTGTTTCTGAAGTGTTTTCTGCCCAGCAGTTTTTGTGTGTCTACTTTGGTGGCCCAGGAGAAGCAGGAATCTTCCACATCTTCATTTCATTCCAAAGCCTTTCAATGCTTGTTGTGCTTGTTTCAAGTGAACAATATTCGGGCCTGTCTTTCTCTCAAGCAATTGCCATATTTCACAGCTAACCAGACTGGAGGAAATCTGTATCACAGTACTCTAAAGAACCAACAAGGCTTAGATATTTTACTTATTTATCTGCTGATGTTTATTTAATTAGTCTAACAGGGATTTATTATTACTCAGGTGAAAAATAATTTCTGCTACAGTGTGTTTGAATCCATATGTGCCAGAGAGTTGTTGTACTCAGTAGTCACATAGTTAAAGTTCCTCCTCCTTCAGTATGATTTTCCTGGGCAGAAAAAAGAAAATGGGATTCTAGAGGGGAAGAGAAATGTTTGACAAAAATAAGGTACTTCAAGTTTACTGTAGGTAATAAGAGCTTTAAAAAAATGTCTGTGTTGCTTTTGACAATACCACACTAAATGCTGCAAAGTAGTCCAAAGGAAGTAGGATGTTTTTGTGTTTCAGGATTTGCTTCATGGTGATTAAAAAGAGATCTCAGCACATGGACCAGTGATGCCATTTTGTGAATATCTGCATGAAGACTGTTGTCACATTGCACATCACTTCGCCATCAGAGAGAACAAACACTTTTCACTGGCAGTTTACTTTTGTGTGCTTTGTGGCATTTTGTGATTCAGATAATGGTAAAGTAGTTAGAAACCAATTTTCTGCTCTTGTATATTTTTATTTGTCTGCTACCTCTTTAATCTAGTCTGCATCTTAATCAAAATAAAATGCCATTTGGAAAAATGCTTTTTTCAACAATATAGACTGCATTTGAATTTCTAATATAGTCCAATTTTTAAAAAAGAAGGTTAAAGGAAGGATCCCCCTGCATTAGTTTTCTGTCTAGTTTGAACAAGAGCTCTGCTCTGAGCTTCTTTTGTAAAGCACTGCACAGTAGGAGAAGTTCATAAGAAGAAAGTAGAAGCATTTGCCTTTAAATGTTCATGTATAAAGCTGGAACAGTGGGATAGTTTTCCAAGTGTCAAGTTAATGCATTATGTTTTCTCAGTGGAAATTTTTTTTCTTGAATAAGATGCACAAAGGACAACAGATTGACAAGGGCATTTTTTTACAGAGATTAAATTGGTCTTGCATTATAATATAGATAATGATAATATATATAATAGTTATAAATGCAACTCAATGCTTTTCTTTCAAAGTATTGGATCTTCGAAAGACATCTACTTCAGCAATTACAAGAAAAAAGTTAGCTTCAATTGCAATTTACTTGGTAGTTTGTAATCTTTGTCCCAGCTGGAACTGAGCTTGTAGTTTTCTTGCAGAGAGGTGCTTCAGAACTGCAGGCAGCTTTCCCACAAAGTGGTGATGGATAAGGTATTGCAGGAAAATTTTACTTAGTGGGAAGTCAGCTTCAAAATCTCATTGACTGAATAGTGCAAAAAATTAATTTGCCACATATACAACCGACATTTCATTACTCCACAGATTAATGCAGCAAATGAGCTTTTTGCTAGGTTTGGATGAACAAGTGGTGCTCTGTGTGTGTCTTTGTGTTGCTCAGTGGGGGAAGTTTGCTGTGAGAGGATAACACAGTATGTGCATGTACCAGAACTGACTGAATGCCAAAACAGAAGAACATTTTCTCTAACAAGGACCTATTAAGTTCAGTGTTTAACTTCAATTTATCTACATTCTAAAGATAGCCAAATAGATATGGGGACAGCAACAGCATAATCTTGATGGATGCAATAAACTACCACAAACAAACCAGTCTAATTTAGAGATCTCACCATTTAAAAGAAGAAAGAGTTATATAATGCCAAGCCAACACCTGTGCAAATAGTTCTTATTTGTTATTCATCTCTTGCTAAGCTCTCTGGCATCCTTTTGCTCACTCTGGTTGTTTCAGTGCTCTCCATGCCTGAAGCCAGTGCAAATGTGGAGTGGCAGTGCCATAGGAGGGCACCCCCTCTGTGTGGAACCCTTCCTTGCAGCCACTGGCTGTGACATGGCTCAGATACTGAGACACTGCCAGTCACACGCTGAAGAAATGCCAACTCATCTTCCTTGTGCTCTTCATAAAGCTTAAAGCTGACAACAAGATGGCTGGCATTCCTTCATTTTCAGTTATCCATCACTTGAAAAGAACTTCTGGAAGGCGCCTAAGAAGTTAGTGTTCAGTAATGTAGCTTCCTTGGATGTTTTGAGAGGCAAATATTTGTATTTGCAAGAAATAATAATCTAACTATGATTCTCAACAGGGTGTCATAAGATTTTCAGCCACAACAGTTTGGGAGTGCATCGTTTCAGGCTATTTATTCAAGAATTGAGAATAGATGAAATTCTCCAATGGGATTGAAAAAGTTCCATAATGATACCATAAGACATTAACTTAGCAGTTGGAAATAACACTTATGAACCACTGGAAGTTAAGTTCTCATGGGTTTAATATTTTCTATAGCCTCATAAATCCGATAGCTACATAACCTCTTTATTAAGTCAGAAATTCTGTTTGTTTTTGGAAGCTATCAACAGTTCTGCCCTGAAATAAATGAGCTCCTCATGGTAAACAAATTTGCACATAGGAGGTACTATACTTAGGGAATCCTCCACGTATAAATGATCAGATATTGCCTCTTCTTAATAATAAAAGGAAACTAATGCAACTTCATGTACAACTGTCTATGCTAAAATTAAGTGCTTGTGTTAATTTTCTCAGTCCTGGGGATTTCAGATCTTCATACAGGTGTTTGCTGTGTTGCAATTCTAGTCACTTGAATGGAGTTTGGCTCTGGTCCTGCAGAGTGCAGCACCCTCTGTCCTGTGTGCTTGTAGTGGATGCTGCATGGAAACTTGTGAGAGTCTCTGTGGGAATAAATAGTAGTAAATAGTAACCCATCCTATCTAATAACATAGATCTCAATTGAGTGCAGGCCATCAAGGAAATTATACTTTGCTACCTGAGGTTATTTTTTGCCAGAAAATACTACTGAAAGTTTTTAGGAAGAGATAAACTTCAGGAATGGCTGGCTTGTGAGCATCCATTAAAGTCAATGGATTTCAAAATAAATTGCATTTTTGAAAGACTACATGAAAGAATTTGAGTCCAGCTGTTTTGTCTGGAACAAATGTGTCCTTTGTTTTTTTTTCTTTTTTGTATCTGGATAGGAAATAACAGAAAAGGATTTAGCTATTTCTTGAGAATTTGTGTGGATTAAGGAATCAAGTCTGTTAGTATTGTGTATATACTTGATTATTGCAGAAGTATTTATAAATAAAGTGTACAAACAGAGAATGGGGGAAATGGCTATCAAAACATTTGGATTTGATATTTTTTAATAATCCATATTTACTATTTTATAGGAAAATTAAAGAACTTTTAAAAATTGAAATTCCATGAGATGGAAGTAATGCTTTCTATTGATGCATTTTTCATGAGCAATATTGTCTTTTACTGCTCTCATATTAAATTCTATTTTTAAAAGAGGGGAATCAAAATATGTATAGAGATGAGATAATGGTGGATTCCATTTCTGGAGTGAGTAAGCAGCTTACAGGAGGGTAGCTGAGACCTTCATCTTCCCTTGTCTGCAATAATAAGTCTGTCTGATTTAATTTCTGTGTGTTGCAGAACTGCATCATTGTAATGCCTTTTCCAGGATTCTGCTGCTAGAACTTTCCACCTTTTGCAGAGGTGTAGTTTGGAGGGAAGAAAGGAAAAGGGAGGTAATGACGTAACTTGGGTTCACTGGGAGAGATCTTCCTTCTGTCATGAATGCTGCAAACGGTCCATCTTTACCCTAATTCTGTAACTACAGAAAGTTGACATGTGTTCCTTGGCCTTTTCAGAGTCACCTCTAATACTGCTATTTTCATGGAGCTATTTATGTAGCACTGTAGAGGACGTGAGTACAGTTGTAAGGGTGACATTCACAAGTAGCATCTTGCATGGATGGCTCGTATAATGAGAAATGACAGCTGACCACAGGGATGAAAGAAGGCCCAAACAGAGCAAGATGGCTAGCAATGGGTACATCTCCACATTACTGAGCAGTCATTCAAGAAAGAAACAAACTGCTTTGTGTTCTCCCCCAGTCATTTAATACTCCAATTATATATATATTTACTTTTAATTTTTACACCCTCACTCTGCTCTTGTTTTTGAGACTCTCTGGCAGATGCTGACTTGCCTAAGTTCAAGGGACGTGCTCAACACATTAAGGTTACCAATTTGATTGCTGGTTCTATGTCACCATATAAATACAGTCAGAAGGCATCTGTGCCATTCTGTTGGCAGTTGAAGGGGGTTTATGTCTGCCCTTTACTCCCTGTTTTGCTGGTAGCATTTGTACTCTCATTTTTTGCCTTCTCCCTCCCTAGTGGATTTCATGGTTGGGAGTAACACCTGTGGCCACTCTGAGCTCTGACAGCTGCAAGACTCAGATGCCAAGCTCTTGAATGTGTTTTTTCTATTGCTGTCATTCGGATTGGAAGATAGCTTCGAGGCAGACATCTCAGCTGTGTCAGTGTGCATTGCTTGTAGTTGGACAGCAGGGTGTCATTGGGCTGGTGAACTTTTCACAATTTCATTTACAGCGTACTCAGAGGTGGAAGAGACTTAGCTTTCTAGTATCTGACATTCTAGAGAGTAAATTCTGGTCTGCTGTTCAATGTCCTTACATCATCATGTACTCTGGAAAGGGTTGATAGCTTCATTTGTGCTCTGCATGTGGTCAAGAACACTAGGTCTGTAGCAAATTAGGGATGTTCATTGAAACATCTCATCAGAGTATCTTACTTGTCTGCTGTTGGAAGTGTTTCAAATCTAAGTCAGTGTTTGGAAACCCAGTACCTGGAACCAACCATGGCTGGCTCAGCTAACAGAAAGGAGATGGGAATCACAGTCTTGTGTCCTCCTTCTGCTGCTTCAAGTGTTGCTGTAGGTTTATGTTAATTAGGATGTATTTGTGCTCTCCTACATAGCATCTCTGTGTCAAACCAGGCAGGTTGCCTTGGGTTTGGGGTTAGGATTAAGACTAGCAGAGGGTGCCAAAGTAGACTATGAGTTTACTCTGGGCCCTGGAAAAGAACAAGGTCCTATTGCATTTATCTGAAGGACATTATTTTTTTCTTAATTCCCTTGTAGCTTTGTCATTTATTTTAAAATTCTGGAGAGTTTTGAAATATAACATGGCTAGTATAGGCTGATTCCTGAATGACGCTGGATAAGAAGTTGTAGCCAATAAATTCTTGACTTCATGACCTTACTGCTCTCTAATGTGTGTGCTGGTACATGCCAATGTTTTGTGCAGCCTTGTGACTGCTCCAGACAGGAAAAACTCTTGAAAGCAGCAAGGATTCTTATGTCTTGGAAATGTTTGAGTGTTACTGGAACTAGATATTCAGACAAACCTAAAAACTCTGTCTCTCCAAGGCTGGTTGTAAAACAGAAAGTAGAATTAAAAACTGCAACTCAATTTTGATCCATTAAAGTTAGAAATGTCACTAATTTCTTTCCTATCACAATTCCAGTGAGCAATATCACGTAAATCCATTTCTAGTCAATCAAGTGTAAGTTGGAGAAGTGGTAAATGCAACTTTTCTGCATGAGATATAAAGACATTTGTAGGAAATCATATTTCCACCTGTAGGTTTATACTCTGCATTCTGTTCAGCTCTTTAATGCTGAAGTTTGCATACAGAGTTCCCAGTTCCAATATTCATGTGATTTCTTTCTGAAGACACTTAATTTATGCATAGTCTCTTGTACAGAGCTCTAAGCTTCAGAAAATTTTTGTGGGAAATGGACACACAAATTAATTTGACTCATGCAATTTACTGAGGCACCATCATGGAAAATATAGTCTCTTTTCTGTCGTAAGCAAAATGTGTTGGGGGGAGAGATGACCTTCGGAGATAAGGCTGAAATGAAGCAAAAATGCATTCTCTTCCTATTTCACATTGAGGCTGATGTTTATCAGAACACTTGGATGCATTTAAAAATGGAATTTAACAACAGGAATGGACCTTCAAATGTACCTGTGTGACTCTAAACATTACCTGGACAATTATTTTTCTCCTGCTTGTTATATACTAGTCTTTGAGGTGAAAGCTGAGAGTGATAAAGGCACTTTCATGCCTTGTGTGTGTAGTGTGGAAGAGGTATTTATGTGCGTGTAAATGTGAAAACTTTTTAAAAATGTGAATGCTTTAATATAGATTAACCTTTTCTTTTAAGGATTCATTTTTGTGCACATATAAAATCATATTTCGGTCTATTTTATTTCCACAGCAAACAAACTCAAAAGATTATTTTTATCCATTGCTTCTGTATGGTCGAGCTCCCAGTGAAGCACAAAGCTGGCTTAAGGACCTGCACACCCTCATCTGTAGACAGGGCAAAAATCTTGTGGGCTGCTTTGCTGTAAGCAGAGCAGAGTTCTGTTTAACTCAAACAATCCTCGCCCCCTCCCTGCAAATCACGGGGCTCTATGGGCTTATGGGTTCACTTCATCCAGCCCTGCAGCTGGGAACTCAGGGCTGAACTGGGAGTTCAGTGCTGGGCTGGGCACCAGGGATCGCTGTGCTGGCTTTTTACATGTCAGGCCTTGCTTTGGGGAGGTGTTTGCTGCATGTGTGACTTTGTCTTCCTCCTGCCCATGCAAGGCATATTTTCTCTACCCCACTTCAGGGCTGCTAGATTGTTTTGTTTAGGTCATGATGTTCTGAACTGTTGAAGTAACTGGAAAAATTATAAAAAAAGAAAAATAAGACTATACTACTCCAGAATGACATGGGATGCTATTCCTGCTGCTTCTAATGGATTTAATTGATAGAAACTAGTTGACCTGGCAGTGCTGTACTCTGTTTGTCATGCATTGGATAATGTCAAACCAAGAAACCCAGAGGTACCTTACTGGGTCTTATTACCTTAAAAAAACTCAACAAACCCCTCATAGTAATAAGTATGACATATTACTATACACATAAATATGCCAGCTGCTGCCTCCTAAAAGGCTGCTCTCTTCCTCTGAACCCTCACTACTAGAAAGTTGCATTTAGCAAAGTTCTTTGATTATATATGAGGGTTTTTTGCTACAAAAGTGTGACACTAATTCTTATGATCAGGTGGGTGTCAGCCTATAGAAAATGTTTGGTAACTCCAGTTTCTAATGTTGGTGGTACATATGTCTTTAACATACCTCATGTAATTTCAGCAGAGAGGGGAAGGTGGAAGATGAAGAGCTATTGATTGATCTTGCTGCTCAAGGTGTGACTCTGCCAATTCAACCTGAGTGTTTTATATTGGAAACAGCAGTGTGGCAGCTCAGACAGCTAACTTTTCTGAGGATTTTGCCATGAGAGTTCTCCAACTGGACAGGGGAAAAACATACATAGTAGTAAGTTAAATGGATACATGGCCCTTATGTGCTTGGTACTACTCTTAATTTTGTGCCTTAGTTTCATGTTGGATTTTAGAAAGTGATCTGCTTTGAAAGAGGCTGATTCTTTTTCTGCTGTGTACCATATGAAAGCCTTGCTGTTCTAGCTGCTTTCCAGGCTTTGATTTGTTTTGGATTCTCATGACTGCCTCGTTTTTTGAGGGTTAGGGAAGATGCATCCATGGCAAATAAAGTGCTGGCTCCAGTAATATTGGCAGTGCTGAAGAAAGCTGAAATCTTCTTTGTGAACCTACATTAGTGCTGAAAGACTGAAGCTTTTAAATGGTCTGTTACCACAGGCTTTCCTGGCCCCTGCTCTGCAGCCTGGGCACACTCAGATCCTAATCCCTGTCAGTCACTGAGGGAAGGAGAGGATTTTGAAGGGCCTGAGCCAGTGCCAAAAAAATCAGATGGCCGCAAGGAGAGTTCTTAGATGTCTGTTAGTGACTGGCATGTTAATAATGTTAAAGTCATGATCAGTGATAAAGCAATAAAGCATAAATCATAAAGCAATAACCACAAGCCTTAAGGGTCTGGTCTACCAAATGTATACAGTTTTCCAGAAGTTTTCAAGTGTTGGACTGCTTTGTTTTACCTGCTGTGTTCTCATATGTCAAATTATTAAATTAGGGAACATTCTTCTAGAGGTGTCAATGAAGTGGCCATTATTTTCAAATAAGCAGTACTTCCTTACATGCAAAATATTTTACATTACATCCTGCAGATTTCATGTTTTTCCTTTAAAGAAATGTGCTATCTGCACAGCTGACTGCAGAGATACCTTCTGCCTCTCTACTATTATTTTAGTCCCTAACGTAATAAAAGATTTTCAATCAATTTTGGTTTTGAAAGGAAGCACAGGAACAGGTTTCTTTAAATTCATTTTCTATTGGTGTGAAATTTTTGTGATTTTTCTTTTTCCTCTTGCCTCCAAATCCATCTCATATTTCACAGACGAGTGATGGTGTGTCACATCCAGTTACATCAGTCACGTTGGCAGTCATTACTGACACAGCTTAATGCAGTCTGACTGATGTAATCAGACACGATGTCTCTCACACTATACTGTGTCACCCTGAGAAATATAAAGAGACACAGATTGCAGAAAAACACAGTTAAGGGTTGTTTTAGAAAACAAATAATAACCCATGGCATTGTGTCTATAGACATGCACCCAAAACAAGTAGGTTCTTCTGGACAGAACAAGACCAGTGTGCCAAATTCATTCCCTTAGGGAAGATAAGGGTTTTTTCAGCCCACTTGAATGAACTTCATTTATAAATGAGTTAACACAACTTGCTGCAATAGTAACATCTCTTGCTGTTCCTCAAAGCAGGATGATATCCATTTCAAAAAGTTCTTTTGAGTGCCTGCCTTTTTGGGATACTCAGCTTGTGACCTCCTCAGTGCTTCTGGTTTCAATGATCTGACCTGAGATATCTCATATTTGGCTTTCAGAAGTTGAGATTGTCCAAGCAACTCACCACAAGGAAGTAGATTTTAACTCTGGAAGGTACTGTGTAGCATCAATGTCATGGGGTTTTTCCATGGTGTGTGTGTTCATTGATGGTATTTTGAATGTACTTGACTGTTCAGGTGCAATGGCTCAGACACAAACAAAGCTTGTGTTCATATTTCTTGATGTGTCCCTAGAGCAGGGATGTTTTTTCACATCATTAGAGCCAGATTCCAGTTTAAGGTGCTCATGACTGGACCTGGTCATTTCCCAAGTCTTTTTGAATTTATTCATCCAAAGTTTGGCTTTAGCTTTCCTGATCTCTAGAATAGCATATGAAATCTGAGGTCCACTGAAAGTCAGTCCCAAGCTTCCCATTCACTTCAGCAGGGCAAGCTCAGATGTGTGGAGCTTGCTTCAGGGACTGACTGAAGGTGAAGTTGGTTGAAGGAAGTGGTCCAGCTTGTTAAAGTGACAGTTGGATATGACATACCACAGGAAGTGTCTCTGAAGGATGCTGTGAAATAGCTACCTCATTTTTATCATCTAAGCAAGTGAGAACTGAAAGTTCTATTGAAACAGAAAGAATATTGATCAGTAACAAACAGAGAAACATCAGATGGACTATGGTTCTATGTCTTGATTTGGGTTTCATCCATATGGCTAAAATCAAAGGAATAAGTATTAATGTGATTCTGGACTCCTAAATTTTACTGGAGACATCATCAAGCTGTAATTATAAGAGTCATATAAATTAATGGGTTGAACATAAATGTATCTATCAAAGCAGTTTTAAAAATACAGAACTTAATCTCTACTTCTGTCTTCATCTCCAGAAGTATCTTTTAATGTCTGTTCTTAAAAAAGCCCCTCTAACCTGATTGGTCTTTTTCTCCTAAAAGTGATAAAATGAATGCAAATAATTTGTGCTTTAAAATGGGAAAAAGAAAATATACAGGAAAACAAATGTATCTGTCTTCCTCTCTCTGTCACCAGCATTTTAATGATCACTTTACAACCTCTCTATCTGTGAACTTAGATCCTTTTCAGCTTCCTCAGCTTGATTTGAATTCAGTGTCATTTGGCTGTTTTGAGAAGTATTGATTGAGAAAGCAATAGAACAGTTCTTATACAATGTCTGTGGAAAACAAGAATGTGAGTATGGAGCCGCTCAGTATGAGGAACCACTGGGACCTTCACAAAAATATTAAGTCATTATTAAGGTGTCATTGCCTGGTGTGTACAATGTATGCTTGTGTTTAATCTGTCTAGAGGGGGCTATCCCATTGGTAGTAGTGGTAATTTGATCTGAACTCTGTCACAGCTGATGGCCTCGAGGGCACTGGTTTGTTCCATGAGTGTCTAAAGCGGAGCCAGCTTTCAGCTGGGGCCTGGGGAGCCAGACTTTCTGGCACAGGATTCCCAGTCTTCATTTCAGCTATGCTTGAACACTCGAACTTTGCACCTGGACAGTCATGGCACTATCGAGGGTCACAGCTCTGAGAACTTAGCTGAACTCTTGAAAGAAAAGTTCCTGGTTAGGGTTGGTGTCTCCAAGCAATAGTGAAAAATAGGGCAGTTACAAAGCTTACATGAAGAACAGTTTGCAGATAGAGGAGAACATGCCATTCATGTTGACCAACGCTAACCTGAGAGGTGTTGGTCTCTCCCAGTGACTGGCAGACATTGGTTCCTAACCTTGTCGCTGTATCCTAAATCAGGGTGGCAAAGGAGCTGCCAGACTGGTACTCATCGTGCACTGAAATAGCCCTGCAAGGCAATTTCGTATCCTGCTTGTGCCAGCCAGGGAACAGAGGCTGCAGTGAGGAGCACTGTTATGACAGCATTTGAATAATTGTTAGCAGAAGGTAAAGCACTTTTGCTTACAGCAAGCTACAATTTGGGCACGTGATGCACCACCCTGAGTATTCCTGGCTCTCATCTCTCTAACCCAGCCCTACAGCCCTGATCTCTTTGGTTCTCACATAAACCCTGGGATCCACATCCACTACAGGCTGGTGTTTATGGCCTTGGCCATGACAGTCCAGTACACCTGTAGAGGACCAAATGGGCTGTGTTGTTTGACTGACATCACAATTATATTCTAATTATTGAATAAACTTTACTGCTTAGTCATGTTTAGGCAGGTGAAAAAGGCACCTTTTTTTTTTCTTTTTGTTTTTTTTTCTTTCTCTGATTGATTGTACAGAGGTAGCAGCTGAAGTCAAAATTACATAGCTTAACATGCTATGTAATTTTAGGTGAAAATTAATTAGCATGAATAAGCAAGACACCCCATGGTGTCACTGTTTAGTCAGTTTTCTATGGAGAATCACACTTTAATAGGAAAAACAATTTTTTTTGTGTTCTCAAGACATAATAAAAACAAACAAATTAAAATTGGTAACTGATGCATCACTTTATCATGTTTTGTTTCAGCAAGGAGGTGGCTGTTCTGTGCCACCCATTCCACTGCTGTTAGTGAAGGAAAGGGAGAGGGCAGAAAAGACTAGCAAAATCTAAGCAAAAACCTCAAACAAATGTCATCATTCTTCTCCAGCGCAGGCACTGCCAACTCCTGCTTGGAAAAACTGCTTGTGAACCTGTTCATCCGTGCTTTTTGATGATAGTACTGAAGAAATTTGTCTGGGCAACATAATTAGAATCACCTGGATGGAAGTGAGAGCTGTCAGGGGTGTATTGAATGCCCCCAGTCTGGTGCTGTGACAACATGATGGCCATATACAGCATTTTGACTGTCTCTAAATTACTGTGATAACTGAGCTAAAGGAGAGAGAGAAACAAGACACTGCTTAAAAAATTAATAAGTGCAATTCTTTGATAAATACGGTGACTAGAACAAATAAAACAATGAAGCCTGTTCATATGTTAAATCTGTTAAGATGTAGGTGATGAGAAGCTTTAAAAGGATAATCTCAGTGTGAATAATTTTAAATGTGATCAGAGTTAAAAAATGTCTTGGTGATTTCATGTAGATAAGTCTTTGACTGAGTACTGGATGGGAGGACATGGAATTAAAGACAGGATGCTCAGGCTCAGATTTTACATCTGAAAGTTTAGAAGATCTTTATTCTTCGGCTTTGGTGTCGAGCTTTGTGCAAGAGTTCATGTTCAAGAAGACAGGCCCATAGAAATTCATACCATCAAAATAGCTTGATCTTGGGTTTACCACTGTGTTATCAACAGCAGTGTAGGGTCAAACATGCTGTAATACTGTGATTTGGGGTATTTGGCATGTGCTGTAAGGGAGCATTTGGAAGCAATAGGATCAGTGATTAGGGGAAACACTCAGGGAAAGAATATCAGTGATTTTTACTCACTATTGCTTCAGCAAGACTCCTTCTTCCTCTGGTATTTTTTGGTGTAAATCATGTTATTGATTTCTTGAAGAAATACACTTTCTCTTTATTGTTTTTAGCTGTAAGTACTTCTTTCATAAACACTTCTTGAGAATATCCACCTCCCTCTTACTGAAAGTACTACCTAGAATTATTGCAAATGAGGCAGGTGAGAGGAGCCAACTTTATTGTGTTTACTTTTCCCACTGACAAGTGTGTCTGTGTACAGATAATGTACAACACTGAGACTGTGTTTCCCTCAGGGGCATGACTTTTCAAAAACAAACAGAGGAGAGGAAACATTCTAAGAAACAGAAAATAGCTTGGTTATGCCTCCCTAAATTGGTAGGGAAGATTCTAGAATGTGCATAGTACCTAAAATAGCTTTTCTTATTATTTTTTGCTTTCACTTGACTATGTTTGATGCTGATAATGTCCCTTTAAATCTGCTGTAGCTTTTGCTGCCTAGGAACAGACATGTACTTCCTCTTATTTTATGGCTTTGCCCTGCTGTTCACTGGTAGGAAGAAGATAGGCAGACAAAAATAATTAATTTGTAGAATTTCACAATTTTCTTATAGATGGAGGAGGAACAATTTCAAATTAAAGCAACTTTTCTTCTGCAGGAAAACAGATATATCTATATATATTTGAAGCTTGTATCACTTCAAATTTGTATTAGACCATATTTTATTGTTGAGAAGTGTCATGTGGCTGCACTGAATAATGCAACAGGGGCTGACCTACTTGAATGTTGAAACACTGATTCACTTGTCAACATTTTTTGAGCAAATGGAAATATTTGTTCTTGTCTTCAAATGGAAATACAAAACAGAGCAGATGTTTACAGGCGTGAGTAAACTTCAGCGACCAGGGCTGTGTAACCTCCAAACTTCATCAAGATTACTCCTTATCAAAGATGGTAGACCTGAAAGCTGTGATCTATAACATAAAAATTCATGACTGTGTTTGAGAAAGTCACATTAGTAGTTAATACCAACTGCCTATATTGCACAAAAACATTCGATATTCCACTCTAAAGGTTAATATTTAGTACACATGTATTCTGAAACTTCTGCATAAAAGTATTAATAAAGGAAAAAGCAGTTCAGCTCCTGAGCTAGAGGGCACAGCTTCAAGTAGCCTATAAAAGGAGACAACATGTCCAAGCATTTGTTATGTAGGTGTCGTTTCAGAAGACTTAATTTCTGTACTGAAAGAGCTCCCCAAATTTTTATTAGCCATCTGTTTATAGTAGGTGTGTACTTGTTTTTTTTTTCCATTTCACTGTAATTACTACTCTGGCAACAAGAACAAGTTGAAATTGTGGCTTGTCTCCTGGAAGTTCTGCTTGCATTACATATGGTTCTCTCCATTAAAACACAGAGCAGTTGCTCAAGCCACCTTAAGGGGAAAGCACTGGGCATGCTGCTCCCAAAATGAGGCATGCAGGCACATTAACAGGAGCAGTAATTGCGTACATTATTTGCTGGCTGGAGCACTGACTGTGTGTATGAATTTCCAAATTACTGTACTGGCTGTAACTCATTGCTCGTGATCATCCACTGCCACCACCTTTCATAGGAAATGAAGTATCCTTTGTAGGTAACTATTTATGTTTATACTTAGGGGTTATAATGATTAATGACAAATGTTTTCATGTTTGCTGTTCTGAATTGCATGCCATATGTGTTGGCCTGACCTTTGAATGAACAATGTGGTGGGTGTTGCCTAGAAAATATGGAACAGAGTGGATTATGCATAGCTTTTATACACCAAAGGAAAAGTGGAGGAGAGGAATCCACTTGGTTCCTGAGGAGCAGGATCATCTCTAGACACAGAGCTGTTCTAAGAAATGCTTTGATTCTGTCTGACCACAGCAGGTTTTTTCTGTTGCTGCTGTCCTCTCTTCTGGGACCCATATCATCTGTGCAGGGTGAAATGGGGGTTACTTTCCTCTGCTTTCATCCTCTGGCTTTGTTGTCTTTAATTCTGATGAGGGACTGAGGAGACAATCCTGCAAAAGCTCCTCTTGCAGCTGGTTGGTACTCAAGGGGTAACGCTAACGTGTTGCTATTCAAAGAATATTCCTGGCCAGGAAAGGAAACCAGTCCCTGTGCTGTGTGTAGGATCTTGACTAGAAATGGAGAGAAACATCCATGTTGCATGAAGGTACTGAGGTAGGAATGATCTCAGCCATAAAAGGCACCTCTGGGATTGTGTCTTTTGGAGGCAAAACTTTTTGGAATACTTCTCTTCAGTTTTATCCCATCTTAATCAATGCTGATCTACCCAAAGCCATGGAGTACAAGTCAGCCGACAATTTTGTAATGTTTATGGGTGGAATTTCTTTTGCTTTTTAGATACTGAAGTAAAAAAGAGAAATTGGTTTAACCCAACAAAGAATGAAAGAATGAAATTCAGAACTAATGATTGAAAAAGTTTCTCTTCTGTTTCAGCCCTAGATATTTTTAGATACTGCTCAAGAAAACTTGTGAGAGTTTTCTGTTGCTCATCTCAGCTACACACTACCAAATAAATTATTACCCATCTAAAATTCTGTGTAGCTCAAATAATTGTTTTCTCAGTTCCTCTCCCTTCCTTTCTTTTTCACTAAAATTTAAAATATTTATATTTTTGTGGCTTTCTGATATTTACATTGTGGTATCAAACATGTACCCTTAATCATCTCTCTCAATTAATGATTATTTTTACAAGTTTACCCACAAGTGTTGTCATTTTTCACTGTGTACAAAATAAGCAGGAAGGGCATATTTTAGTACCTACAGGGTGCTGCAGGTATAACATTATTTTGATGTATTGCACAGCCTCCTTAATAAGATGATTGCAGGAGTATTTTGCATGTGGTGGGTGCATAATATGCAGATGATATTTGCAGCTGACAGCAGCCATCACACTGACTCATACAACATTTGGGCTGTAAACTTTCTCTGAGCAGCAGACACATCAGCAGTATCTCTTACATACCGAAATATTATATTGTGTACATTTTCACCTGTATTCAAGCAGTACTGTGGTCTCATTTGTTTTACCCTTAGGAAGCAATATTTTAATGTTTATGTTTTCCAGGCTTCCATGCAGTGACATTGAGGAAAATGTATTATTTCCTAGAAAATAAAATATTTGTTTGGAGAAGGCAGTTGCCAAAGATGAAACATTAGCAGTCTTGTTGATATGAATTTGCAGGTCTGTTCCTGATTTATAGATTAGACTGGGCTGGGCTGGGCTGGGCAAGTGTTCTGAAGTGCTGCTGTGTTCAGAAGAGCAGCAGAGACTCACTGAGTGCACACTGACATCTCCAGAGAGCTGGACGTGTAAGCCATGATTAAATAAGTGATCTAGAGTGCTTCAGTGTTGGTGATGAACTGAAGGAAACTTGTAAAATCCTGATTTTTTTTTTAACCTAACCTTTGGTGCTTTTTGAGAATCAATCTTTTTAAGAAGTTGCAACTTGAGCATTTGGTCTCTCATTAGCTAAAGTCTTGGCCTTGAACTTGATGGACCAAGTATCACTCTGCTCAGACCCAGCTTCAGTCTGAATAGTGTCTCCTCCCCAGAATCATTCTGGGCTTTCTGTTTCTGCATTGATCATCTCTGTGGTTTGCTTTTATTTCTCTTAAACCAAGTGAATTGAACCGAAGCGTGACTGAAAACTGAACAAAAGATAAACCAAATTATTTTTGCTGTGAAAAAAAATTCATGTGTTCAGCTTTAGGTATGGATCATCTGCTGTGTGATATGGCTGTCACGTGCAAAGAAAGCTTGAAAGTCCTTGGGGATTGTGGTTTGCTCCTTGCTCATCCCCCCCTCCCCCCCTCCCCAGGAAAGCTGATACAAGATCAGCCTTTGGTGCCAAGGCTTACCTGAGGTTTGAATGCTACTCTTGTTGAAATAGAAAGTCTGTAACCAGGAAGAAAGGTGTGACTCTAATTATAGACTGGCAGTAATTCAATCTGAATGTATTTGAGAGCTCTTTTGAACATAATACATTTTAAGTCTAATAATATATTACAAGGTGTAGTTCCTAAATTTCTGTTAGGATGATGTTTCCACCAGTCTCTTCTCTTAGGAGTCCTGTAGAGCACTTTATTTCTCAGAAACCAAGCTCTAGGTTTAATGTTTTCTTTAATGGGCTACCCCAATCTCACAGCTTTTTAGTGTCTAGTGAAATATAACTATGTAGTGAAACTGATTAAGTTGAAAATAGCAGTTTTTGTAATGAGGAAGGAGCATAAAAATGATTTGGGACTAAGATACTGATTAGATTTTAAAGCCAAAATCTAAATAATGAGATCTGCCAATTTGATAAGTGATATTTGGATGCAGTTTTAATGAAGACAATTCCTTTTTTGAGCTAAAGGAATGTTAGGTTAATAATAAGTTATTTTCAGGATTTTGTTTACCTTGGAGAGTACATTAGTTACAGTGATGACACCTGCATGTTCTGTAGTCTGGTCATACATTTCCAGCAATTGAATTGTGGCCCTAGGAAGCTGAGTGATAAAACTCTTATTAACTTCAGAGGGGTGAGGGGTTTGCCCTGAAGCTTCATATTAATGTATGGTAAGTTGTTGGGCAGTATATATAAAATGAAGGTAATATGACGAAGGAAGGACTCTGAAAGCTGTTAAAGAGAAACCTGGAAACAGAAAAAAAAGAAACAAACTTCCTTGCCTGGCATATCACAGGAAAGTTGAATAATCAGCCTAAATTGGAGAGTATTTTCCATCTTTCTTCTTTAGTTCTTGTACTTTTGTGTGCCTTTTTCAAACCACATACATGATTGAAGAGATTACCTGAAACTTGCTCTGTTTGAGTTCAGTGTTATCATGACAACTGGTTCCTCAGACTTTCAGACCTTCCAGAAGATGGAAGTACAAGCAAGAAGACATCACAACCAACCCTGTTTTAAATGACTGAAATGTAATATAAGGCATCCTTCCTTCAAGGAGACCAGGAATCCTGCTGCAGAGTGGCAGCAAACAGCTCTGTAGCCATCCTCTAACTCAGTTGCCACAGCAACCTGGTCCCGACTTGCTGCAGAGGAAGCAAAACATATGGTAGAAATATTGTGCTACTCCAAGAAATATCAAGATTTCCAGGACAATAATGCTTCAAGTTCAGATTTCCCCTCAGAAAAAACATTAATCAAACTGCTTTACTCAATATATTGGAAAATCATGAAATTTAATGGGAAAATAAGACACCTTTCCTAGTAAACTACCTAAGATATAAATGAAGAATTAGTAGTTTAAAGGTAAAAAGTTAATAGGGGAATTGTTGACATTTCAGTCTGGGTAGTTTTCTATCCTATGGACTAAGAAAGCATGTGAGAATAGGCTGGACACTTCCTGAATCAGAAGTCACTGGTCTACTTGTGGGCACAGGGCTCATTTTATTTCTCTTGCTGTTGTGAACTTAGATTTGTGTCTATAAAAAAGCATCCTCAGTAGTGATGGTCAGAGTATCCTTCTGTTGTGTTTTGAAAGATCCTATAACTTTGGATTAACCGCCCCACCCCCCCCAAAAAAAAACATAACATGAAAATAGGTATTTCCTACAGAAAATAACTGTTTTTCATTTTTTCCAAAAATCTGTCAACCATTGGGATTTCATGTGAATTGTTTTGTTGTTTTGTTTCAATGGAAAGGTGTTTTGTTTTGTTTTTCTGCAAAGAGGTCTGGTAGTGCTAAACAGAACTGATTTCTGATAACTTAGATTTTTTTTTAAATAAACCATTATTAAACTTTAAACAATAACTGTGATTTGCCTTTAAAGGCATGTAGAGGATTGCTTCTACACATAGATACCGACTGACTTGACCCATAGCTTTTTTTTTATATGGCTTTATGAAAATGTATGTAGGAAGGAGCAGATCGAGTATAGTATCTAACCCAAACATTATTTCTGTGAATAAAATTTAATTATTGTTCAATGGCAAGAAGGCATTTTGGCATTGGGCAAAACAGACAATACTTTTGTCTCTGTGGGACTGACTGAAATTAAGGAGAGGGAAAGCCACCCTACACACCTGATGTTTTGCAGTTGTTCCCAGCAGAGCACATGGTACAACTTGATGTCTTAGTGAAACCTTTGTCATTTTTTTCCCTGTCAAATGAGCTTATCTAGGTTATGGTGACCAAAATAGACACTTTCTCCATTCTGTTCATGGAATTCATTTTCCCTGCATATCACTATGTATGCTTCCTGGTGTGGATGAATATTCTGTTTTTTTCACCAAAATGGGGTGCTGAAATAAAATAATGCGCTGGGAATGTTTATCTGGTTGGGTTTTTTTCCTGATCTTTAGTATGCTGGTTGGTAGATGGAATAATGAATGTTCTATCTGCTTGAAATCAGTGCCAGCTTTAAGACAATGATTCTTTGCAATGTTGTGCAGCTGTTCTGAATAAATTTATTTTTCACAGCATGAAAAATAGAGTATTCTAATACATATGAAAAATTAAAAAAAGAGTACAATAGTGCAAATGGAAACAAAGCTTCATTTTATTCCTGTGTAGAAGGGAATTGCAAAGTAGCCTGATTCACAGTTCCCAGACAAGCAATATGTGTTAATAACTACCTTTATTCAGTCTTCAGTATCTTGCAACAGTTAATCGGTGTTGTATAAATACATTAATGTAAGACAGTCCCTTTTCAGACAATATCTTGGCCTTCAAAATTCGTGTAGCACACTAATTTCATATTCTGACTTGGAATGGACCGACAAGGATGGTCAGGTCCAAATCTGAAGTGAATGGCCTGGCCGGGGCTTGAACCCACCCCGTTGGTATTACTGGCAGCTCCAGCCCTGGTAATGAATGGGCACGGTGCATGTCAGGGAGGAGTGGGGAAGGGCACTTGGATGTTGCTGCTGCACGGCTGCAAAGCACACAGAGTTACAGGAGATTGAGTCTGGTAGAACACAGAACTGATTCATTTCGTCCTTGGTATTTTCTTAGTGAAAAAAAAAAAAATTTGCTCTAGAATTTTTCTTTTCAACGTGTCTTGCTTTTACAGAGTGCTTCCCTGTTATTCCTAAATATTTGCTGTATTTCACTGTTATTAAAAGCAAGTGTTTTTAGTATGAAGGGCTATCAAGAAGTGGAAGCCACTGCAGAATCTGGAGGGTCACAATTACCATCAGTGCTTTGATTAAGCAATACAAGTTAATGTTGAAATCATTGTATTAGAACAGTGGCTTACATTTGCTTTAAAATGACTGCTTTCAACACACCTGCTGTGTGTTGGAGCTGTGTTGCAAGGCCAACTAAGTTTGTCAGATCTTTATAAAATTGTCTTCATCTGTTGTCTTCTTTACAGCAGCATAGCTCTGTCACAGTCCTCAGGAGATGAAGGGGATGAAGAGAGGCTTCACTGAGCCTTCAGAAAGGGAAGAAGTTTCAAACTAATAATTAGGTGAGTTTAGAAGAAGTACCTGCAGCAACATTTTGCTGTGAATCCCTTGGTCTCAGGTATGGTACCAGATTTAAGTCTGCAAAAAATGTAGAAAATGACTAATAACTGAACATTCAAAGAAGCATTTTATTGCCTAAAGTGTTTGGAAGTCAGCTCAGATTTGTTGCTGACAACGTACATGTATTTTGGTTTTATTCTAAATTCCAAATGCTGTTTTCCAAACAGGGAAAGCAGCATAAAGTGTTTGGTTTTTTGACTCAGTATCAGTTCTACAGTTGACATTTATTCCAGCCATTTCAGTAGTGGCATATGGACATCAAGGCATTGCTCATTGGGAGAGAATTCTTCACAAATTATATGTTTTTATTTCCTTTCTGTCTCTCCACCTCTGCAACCTGTTTTGGACTGGGGCAGCCCTCTGTCATGAAACAATAGTTTGTGTTTGGTGAATGGACTGTTGTTTCTGTTTTACAAGAGAAGCAAATATACAGAAAATATATACATTACTTCCCCTGAAAAGTTCATCAATGTCACTGAATGTAGTTGGATGTCCTTGTAAATTGACTTAATGTTGCAGAGAAAATTCTAGACTGTTTCTGAGTTTGCAGAGATTATCACTGGGTAACAGGAACACTTGGGATCCTTTTCATGTTTGATCCGTGAAAAACAAATTTTCACATTATTTGAGTTTTAGTCAGTATTGGTTTAGAACAGATAAGATTGTACCGGGTTAAAAAAGATATAGCAAAATAAAAGAAGACATAGTGAAATGAAACTAGTGCTGCAGAGAAGTAGTTTTTTCCCTCTGGATTTAAATTTTGGAAGTGAAGGAGTTTGCTTCAGGGGAGAATTGAGTATGACCATAATTCTTGTCAATTCTGCAACTTCTTCAAGAGTCAGTATATGGTTGGAAGAACAGACCAGAGTCTGTTCAATAACAGGACAGATACTTCATTCAATAAAAACCGTTCACTTATGGTAATATTGCAGGCAATTCTGTTTCTATTGACTTCAGTTTTATTCTTTTTCTCTGTACAGTTCATCTTGTCCTACTTTAGCTTCTCTTTCTACACCCTCTTTGCTTCAAATGTGTTTACAAGGGTGGATTTCAGATTAATAGTGAGAGAAATTAAAGGATCTCTCATCCACTGGCTAATTGGTAGTGCCTGAAGCCATATGTAATGTCCCATAACTTACAGGAAGCTATAGCTGCCTCGCCCCTTTCTGTCAAAACTGAAGCTGTGCTGCCCCTGTGGTTTGTGCTGGATGTTGCTTTTTCCTGCTGTTGCAGGCAGATGCACAAGCACACCACACACACCTGACAGGTGGGGCGTCAGCAGTGTCATGAAAAATACAGTCACTGCTTCTGAACCAGTTCTAGATAATACTACCTGCATAACTACTGAATTTTCTGTGTCCTCTCAATCAGTAATATTGGCAAATTTTAGCTAATTTTTATTCTTCTTTTCCTGTAGTCTTTCCTTTCACTTAACAAGAAGATGGCTTTTCAATGTGAAATTCATTTGCTAAACCTTCTAAACCTAGGGATCAAAATAGTGGAGGTTCTGAGAAAGACATCAGCCTTACACTGCTGGTGGAGGTGGTTTGTTCTATCTTCTGGCAGTGTTTGATGTGGCAGACCTATCAGGACATTCATGACTTTCTCAATGAAATGCTTCATGGTAGCAGAAAGACAGACATGTATATGTACATCAGTTTTGGAGAACTAAGTACAGAATTCACAAGCTGTGCAAGAGTAGAGCATCTGCTTTGTTTCTGACTACACAGTGTACAAACTTTAGTGTGTTTTGGCAAGCACCAGTTTTCCTGTGGTCTTTTCTATTCTCCTTTCCTTGCCAAATATCCCCTTTTTGTTAAGTTACCTGCTAATGTGCCACATCCCATCAGGCAAAGACTGTTTTTATTTAGAGAAAAGATGGCACGTTTGCATAGAACACGTCAACAAGACAGCTATATTCTTAAGAGCAATAAAGACCTCCCAGTTGTCACTGTAAAGATCAAGGGCAAGTATAAATATAGGACCTGGAACACAGCCTGAGAGAAAACAAGGTAAGACTTGAAATAACAGAAGGCAGCATTGAACACTGAGGTGATAAATATGACAGCTGCTGTACTCCCAAGGCCAGGCTGAAAAATCATATAAAATCGGTGTGATTCGATGGAGAAGTGTATATATTGATACTTTTATCAAGCAATAATTTTATGTACAATGCTATTTAAGTAGTCTGCTGATCCTTTGCATAAAACCAGTAGATGTAAAGAAGTTGCACTCTTAAAATTTTATACATCTAGAAACCTAGACTCAAGCATGTTGTCCCATTAACTTCCACATAAACTTTTTAGTTTATGAGCCTACTGGAAATAGTACAGTCACGAGGGATCAATCCCAGTGTTGTTTTGCTGTGATCAATAGAAGATCTCTCTGACAATAAGCTGGGAAATGGTTTTTTGGAACAGCTTATTTGGCTAAAGAGTAAAATCCTTTCCTACCTGTGGCTGCACTACCTATGGAGAATTTAATTGAGCCCTTATTTTCCCTCTAGAGAGCAGAATGTGCAGCCCCCTGATCTGCCCCTCAGTGTTTGCTTCCTCACTGGAGTGCTCTGAGCACGCTGGGCTTTGATGCAATAGTGCACCCAATGTGCAGGTATCGCCAGCCACCAGCCCTGAGGATTTACTGAGCAGCATTCCTGAGATCCCTGCTCTCACTAAGCCCTTTGGCTCTACCTTTCTGCTGCTTATTATGAACAATGAATGCTAAAGGAACAATGTTATAAAATAATCAGAAGCCTCCCCAAATGGGCAAACAGATAATACTGTTGATATATTTTAAATCTCTTAAAGAGAATCAGCTATTTTAGTGTTGCATTGGGCTCGACATTGGACCTAATGGTTATGTTTCACGGTGGACATATACAAATTATACGTCTTTGTGTGTGTTTGTATGCATACACTGATTTTAATACCAGGGAAAAAACTGTCAGACTTGCAAAATAGCAATGTATACCTCAGGATGATCTATGGAACAACTGGTTTATCAAGAGATGTAATTTTAACAGTAGGATTATACCATAGTATTCAAGAGATTGGCAAATTTTGGAAATTGCAGAATAAAAACTATTATTATAATTATAGCAACAGGGATTTTTTTTCTAAATGTCTATTTTTTTCTGAGAAACAGCTGCACCTGGAGCTTTACCTTCCAAATAAAAATGTCTGTCTTTATTTTCAAACAGTTTTCAATTTTCTGTACCATTGTGTATTTTTAATTAACTCTCTGAATTGTGATTATTTTTCCTGGAGTACAAGCAGTGAAGGTCAAATGTAATCATAGTGATGACTTCGCTCTCTCTAAAGCTGTTTATAACATAGAAATAAATCTTTTTTCTTTTTTTTTTCGCAAATTGAGACTGTTTTATCTAATAAAACAAAACTGATTGACTAACAGATACCTTAAGCTAAAAGTCCTTCATGCTTTTTGACATTTTCATTGGTGCTTTAGTTATTGGGAGAAAATAACAAGATTAAGACCATGTGAAATTGTTATATCAAAGACTTGAAAACAGGCCTTTAAAACAAAATTATATTCCATAATTCCATACCTCTTCCAAATCCCAGTTAAATTCAACTTATTTTTTCAGGAGGCAAATGTTATTTACCAAACAGCTGAATTATAAAATACAGGAACCCCCACATCTTTGTCTTCTGTACTTTGTGAATTTTGCCTTCCAATGCATTTGTTTCTTTAGCAAAATTGTACTTATGAAAAAGTTGTACTATGGATACATCTAATCACAGTCTTGTACAGAGTAACTTCATTAGTTCAAGTACACAGAAAAGATTCTTTAGTTTAGGTTATACAGACTTAGATGGGACAGAATTATGGCATTATTTTCCCTGCCAATTTGTGAATGCTGGACCTTATCTTACCAGTCCTTTGGAATCATGTCTGCCTGAAGTTGAGCAGAAAACGTTCTGACATTGATCATGTTTTCTGGCATTTATTTACATACCTCCGAAGTAAAAGAATTATTTGTTTATGCAGGTTCTAGTTGTGATAATTTTGGGGACCGGCAATTAATTTAGGCCAAATGAATGTGTCTCATTCAACATCCTTGAATATCTGTTTCAATATCTTAATGTTGATGAAAAATCTCTAAAACCTGCTTGAGTGTTGTGTCTTTGTGGAAGAGGAGGATTATCTGTGGTGATGGACCTGCTTGTGAAACACCAAGAGATTTCTGTCCCTCGTTATGCTCATGCTTCAAGCTGAGACTTGAACTGTAGTTACTTAATTGTGTATTTAATTAGTTTATTGCATATCAAAACCAGACAAAATTCTTCATGACTTTGTCAGAAAGAATGAGTTACTGGGCAGGTACCGTAATAATCACTAGAAGCTATATTTATCAACCATTTTATTCTGCAAATATTTGAAATCCCTCCATCTTCCTAACCACAATAAATGCTTCAGGTGGTAAGCAGTTATCTGCAACTGCTGCCTGGGAACATCTGGAGTGACACATCAGAACACCTGCCATACCTGCACTGTGGTTCACTTGGGGGGGATGATCGTGTGCACTGCCATAGGCAGTTCACTTCAGATAGGCTTATCTGATCACCCTGGATTGGGATCTGAACCTTTTCCATTATTTATACAATGTCCTATCGAGTCCAGATAAAAAACCTCTCCCTCATTTTTTGTTGTATTTATATTTGTATTAAGGTGTAGCTTGTCAAGGCGACCTTCCTGACCATCATATATTCGTGTATAATGTGTTTCCAACCCCTGACTGAGCCAGAAAACGGAGACTAAAGGGAGGAAATGTGCTTAGTTTACAAACAATACTTAGTTTGTACTGTACAATCACTTAAATGAATTCGTCTGTACATTTGTAAAATGAAATCTTTTAGAGAGAGTCACTTTAAGAGTGTTCTGTAGTAATGCTGTCACTGAGCAGCTGTCCTAGAGCCCCTTCCCTGGTCACTTATTGAGGGGAGTAGGACTTTAACACGAAGTTAATGAAGTCAGTGATCTGTACTAAATAAGCAACATGACTTCATTCCATGTATAGAGTGGAATATGTTAGAGATAACACTATGACAAATGACTAATCAGTGATTTCATACAACATATGTAGGCGTGGATAAGAGTTACTGTTTCTTTAACACTATCATATTATGACAATTTAATTTCCTACTGTGTATGAATAATTTTACTGAGAAATAATTTATCACTGATATTAATTCAGATGTTGGATGGTCTCTCAAATCAGCTGGCTACATTATTTAAATCCCACGGAATTTTACTTTCATAAGTCAAAGTACCCTCGTTAATATCATATTCTTTTAAAAGAAGTGCCATTTTCCCTACTTTGAAAAGTAAAATAGTTCACAGTCAAAAGAATCTTTATTGCCAATTTTGCTAGGAATTTTTTTAAGAAGACAATCCTTCTGTCAGTTAACTGTGTAATCAAGAGACAGATGATCATGAAGTGAATCTAAAGTTTCCATTTCCTTTAAAAATATCCTCCCCACCCCCAGTCTAGAATCCAGAGGTTAAAAAACCCCTCAGAAACTCGTATTTTACATATTATTATGGCTGTATCATACTATAATACTCACTGCATTGAGACTTTTGGCCCTAATTGTCCTTAAAAAGTGTTTTGAATTTTAATTAATTTCTTTTGGAGAATAACTTAAATACCACAGTGATGAGTGCTCTAGGAAAAACCATGACAAAATGGAATCTTCAGTTCCAAATCTGGATTTTGTACAGTAAATATCAGAGTGTACATCTCCTCATTAACCTGCTAGTGCCTGTCTTCATGAAACCACAGAGCTTCATCCATAAATAAAAGAGGGCAGGGTTAATGCCAGTTAAGAAATGCTAATTCTATCCCCTCTAATCTTTTACCTGCAGTCACTTTTTAGTCTCAGATATCAGGAGAAAACACAAATTACTGCCAATGAAGGCAACACAACACCACAAAGAAAGGGTGCATTTATGAATCAATTGCCATGAGGATTTGCATGTAAAATTTAAACTCTGGTTAGCAATGCAATAAATTCTTCTACTGCAAAATTCTGACATAACCATTTGTTTTTAAGCTGTTTGGAGTCCTTCTCTAATGTTAAATGCTGGTATGAGAGTGGTTTACATTTCCTTCCTCACTTATCTTTGTAATCCTTGAGGAATTATCTCAGTGCTATATATATTTCTAACCTGTTGATCCTCTGATGGTTTTGGCTGCATTTTGAGCTCTGTACAGAAAGACATTCTCAGGAGGAGGAATGTTAATGGACTTAGCTGGAGTTCCTTCAAGCAGCTGCTCACTTTGATCTTTAAAATGAATCATCACAACTCAGAGATGATCAGTGAGCAAGGCTTAGGGAGGTTTGACTGATCTCTGCACACGCTGCATGGTAATGAGCCTGCTTGTTGGGATAATACCTGAGCCTTTCCTTCTGTGCTGCTTACAAAGTTAAGGAGTTGGCCTGGCATCTCAGGTTAGGCTTGGCTGTGCTTAGCACCCAAACTTTAGTTTTTACTGTTGCCTTGAACACACCACTCTTTAAACATTGCTATTTCATTGCCTATTATCCTACTATGCCTACAAGCTTGTTGCATTGGGTAACCAGAGGCATTTGGGTGCTAAATATTTGAATTTAAGCTCATTTCTAGTTATATATTCCATTACTTTTACAGTGTCCCTAACATAACTTTGATGCAAAATTTGTGATGTTTTTTTGTCCAGGACTTTTAGTATACCAGTTGAATATGTTGTTGTAAATTCAGTGGAGCCGGAGTTAGAAATGTTGCTACAAATAATCAAATAGCTTTGGCTGAGCCTAAAATCAGGAATTTGAATGTTCCATGACATGCTGAACAGAATGAGTTCGTAGACTGTTACGTGGAGATTTTTTCCTCTTCCGAACTTTTTTGGGCCCTTCAAAACCAACCTTTTAATCAGAGATGAAGAATATTATCAGCTCTTTTCAGTAAGCCATAGCATTTAAATGCCACATCTAATTTTTCAGAGGGTATGGATATTTTGATTTTTTTAAATTTATTTTTTAATCATGCAATGGGAGAACAGGAGAAATACATATCACTCAGTTTGTACTGAGGTACATTCACCCATTACCCAAAATATTGAAGCTCAGTTGTTATTTTTGTATGCTCACAACCAACAATTGCTTCTGCTGGGAAGCTGTCTTAGCTGATCAGCATACAGACGGATGACCAAAGTTGTCCTGCATTCCTCTTTGTCACAACAGGCACTTTTTTCAGTAAAGAGAACAGGCTGCTTAAGATATAGTTTGTTAGATCATCAAATTCTCAACATTAGGATAAGAAACCAACCACCCAAAGCTCCTCACTCTGTTTTACAGTTTTTAGTTATAAATCATGCATAGTGGTTCAAAGCAGGGCTCCTAAAGACAAAATGCACTTGCTAGGATTTTAAAAACTCTATACAGAAAGTATAGCTCAGTCTTCAAGTTCAAATGCACCTCTATTTTATAAGATTGTAGCTTTTGTTTTCTCTTCCTAGACTTGGAAGACAGATTTTTGAGTAGAGTTCATGAAGTAAAGGAAAAAATCCCACTGCATATTTGTAAACAGGAACTTCAAATTTACTAGAAATTATTGTTAAAACCCTTGAATTCATTATAGTTAGTAGCACAGGGCAATGAGGTGCAGCTTTCCTTTTTCTTCCCTCTATCTTTTTACAACAGGTTTCAAACTTTTATGACATGTTTCTTGCAGTTCAGACCAGCTGTAAGACTGGAGGATAAATCATTTTGAATGGAGGAAAAGAATCGCTTGTATTATAAAGTATGGAATAAAATCCCTGTTCTAACTCTCACTGAAGTTTCCCTGTATGTTCACGGAGACTGCACTGCTCAATTTACAGAACACTGAACCAGCTTATGAGCTTGGGTTTATGTACAGCTTGCTTTGCCATTTATTTCTCTCTGCAGAACAGATTATTAATCTTCCTTTCCCTTACAAAGGACTTTTGAACCTAGTGGTAACTGTGAGATTATTAATATGTGTATTATTATTTGCTTCTCATTTTAAATTCTTTTTTGTCATCAGAGTGGAAACCTATCCTCTAAAATGAACATGTTTGTTCCTAGAAAAGTCTTTTAAAAACCAAAGTCAAGGAGAATTGCTAAAAACAGACAGACTGCCTGGTTAATATTGCACACTCAGAATTAGTCCTGCTGAGAGAGAATTTTGAAATGGTTACCCTTGGGACATGAGCCTGGTGACTGTGCTGACTAATGGCATCCTGTGTGTACAGCCCCTGAAAATATTCATCACAGGTTAGACTAATGCCCATCTGGCTTGGCATCCCAGCTCAGACACGGATATGAGAAGGTGACACTTGGTGGAAAGTCTGAGGAATGCCTTCTTGGCTTCTGAGGAAAAGGCACTGCTGGAATGTGGGATGGGCTTTTTGATTTTAATGGCCTGGAAGATTTTTCTTTCGTTAATCTTTTCCAAAGTTTGTGAATGCACACATGTTTATACCAGTCACTGTATCTGAGGGAGTTCCACAGTTCATCTGTGCATTAAGGGGAGAAGTGCCTGCCTGATTTTAATTTGAACGTCTGCCTGTGAATTTGTATTTGAGGCTTTCTTGTTCCTGTAATGGAAGAGGCAACTAACTGATTTTTCTTTCACCTTTTCCATGCCCTTCATGAATTTTAGCTGGCTCCTGTTTGATGCTTTTCTAGTTTGGGAGTCCTAGCCTGTAAACATCTTCTTTCCATGCAAGGTTATTGTCTTTGATAACTTTTGCCAACCTCTGTTTCAAATTCTGCTATATACTTTTTTCTCAGATTTCTCAGAATTGCACAGAACTATCACGATGTGGGTACAATGCAGACTTTACGCAGTAACATTACATTTTCTGAGGTTTTCCTCTGTTTCATAATAATTCTGAAGCTGCTGAACTGATATGTCCATAAGGCTGTTATTTTAACCTAAGATCTCTGCTGCTTCTGGTAGTAACTGACTCAGAATCAATCTGTAGGTACATGAAGTGAGAAGTGTTTGGGTTTTTGTGCCAAGTTCATTATTTTACTTTTGCCCCATTTGAATGTCATCTGCCATTTTACCCTCAATCACTCAGTGTCACTCTTTTTTTGGACTTAACTTTTGTTTTTCTTCCCCTGAAAAATTTACCATTAATAGCCAACTCAATCTCCCCTCCATTCCCTTTTCCTGATCATTCCTGAATGTGTTGAGCAGCTGAGGCCTTAGCAAAGATCCCTGTGGGACTCCACTTGTACCTTCCCTTCGCTGAGAAAATTGATTGTTTATTGCAGCTCTTTCTTTCCATTCTTTTAGTTAGTTATCCCTGTGAGGACCTTCCCTCTTATGTCAGCTTAATTTAAGACTCTTTGGTGATTAGACCCAGCCGAATGCTTCATGGAAATCAGAGCAGGCTGTGTTAACCACCTCTCCCCTCTACTCAGTATATTTAGGTTATTTTCAGTGGTTTTTCTCAGAAAATTCTAGTGGATCATGGGGTAAGACTGTTAAAAAAAAAGTCATGGTAATTCTGTTTTGAAGTACAGTCACTGATTGACAAAGAGGGCAGACCAACAAACTGTCTAACTGCAAGTTTGCTTAGTTTCTCTAGAGAGAAAGATTATTTGCATTGTCTACAAGAAATTTATTTTGATTTAGGAGACATACTACCTGTGCTTGATATTTTCTCGGTATATTTAGGACTTGCTGGGATAATGAGAATGGTTGATGAGAGTCTTTTCTGAATTCAGCCCCTTTTGACTCTTTTAACACTTCAGTACTGCTGATACTTCTTTGTATCCAGTACAATGATGTCAATTCACACTGTTTGGAAACAGAGAAAAATGTACATTTTGGGTCATAGCACATACCTGTTTGTAGCCATATTCTGAAGAAAAAAATTGACCTGTGCAATTTGCAGTATAGATCAAATCCTAATACTTTGAAGATCAGGGGATTTAGAATGGTGTGACCTCTTATAAATAGCGGTTTAACCACATAAGTGTGCCACTTCAGTGCACAAAGAAAAAGGTATTTCCAATCTTTTAAGTGTTTTCAAGACAAAGTTATAGCTTATAGGGCAACAGAATTTGCCATGATTTTTTTCTGATTACATGTGAATTAGTAGAAGTTGCTGCACTTCACTTTCTAGTGTTGGAAATATCTGTCACAAGAAAGTCCTGTCTTCTGAAACATTCTGTATCATTATGCCTTGGAAAAACATGGAGACAGTGATAAGACACCAAACAAATATAAGATCTCTCTCCTCATATTTATTTTAAGGAAAAAGAACTCAAAGCCTGGTATTTTGAAAAAACACAAACCCCAAAACACATGCAGCTTGTTGCTAAATTCTTACAGAGAATCACCTGCCTTGGTAATTTGGTGAGACTCCGAAGAGAGTACAGCAATGTCTGGCCATGCTATGTTTGTGTAGCTCTTATATAATAAGTGATAACACAGATTAATTTTATTGCAATCTGTAATAACAATTTTCTGAGACTACATGAAAGTCAAGATATTGCTCAGGCCTCTTTTTACCTTCTTTCAATGCTGGTTTATTGAATCAAATGCAATGCACTTTTCAGCTTTGATCATGATAAACTTTTTCCTACAATTTCTCAAACAATGAAATATACATTGTGTTCTTTATAGAGACTGGAATAGTAAAGAAAATCAGCCCTGTGCTATTTTCTTATCTAAAAATCTCTGTCATAAGCATTAAGACTTTAGGAAAAGTAAACCCTTAAATATTTTTTTTTCTTTTTAATTGTGCAAAGAAACAAAAATACTTCTTAAAAGACTGTATGAAATTATTATATTCTCTACAGAAAACTTTCATTGACTTAAGAAATCTAAAAACTTAGTAAACAAAGTATAATGTACTCTAAAGAGAGTTCTGCTTTGATTCCATTTGCATGTAACTCCCATAATGGATTAATAATAGAAGACTCAAATTCAAGAGAAAGTAAATATTTTGTATACAAATATATGGAAAAAGTTTATCTGTTTCTAATTAGCATTACAGAAAGAGCCAACTCTGAGTTCTTCCCAAGGGGTAGAATAGAAAAAAATTAGCAATTTAGGAAACTTGGCCTCTCAGTTCTTGTTCTGGGTGACAAAAGAGCCTAAATGTGGGACATCTGTTAAAAACATAAACTATGGTGTTTGAGTGGGGCTTATCTCTACTTGAGTAATCAGAAAGAGTTTCCAAGTGCAATTACAGAACAAAAGATTCTGGACTGGAGCTTATTACTGGTTTGGCAGGCTCGAGACCTCCCACTTACTGAATTGATTGTAATTTATCTATAAATTGATTTTCCCTTCCTGTCTTTGCTGTTTTGATATGTTCAAAAATTATACAGCTTTTTTCATTAGTAATGCCAAGTCTGAAGCAGGAGCTATGAATCTTCTGAGTCAGGATGAGCTTAAAAGGTACGAAAGTACAAGGTGAAGGTGGTAATTGCTGAGCACCGACTGTGGCAGCAATGTGTGAGAGCAAAAACTAGCACATTTGTAAATCTTCTCCTGAAAGCATCGTTTTTGTTTGGCTACCTCTGAAACAGCTGCCATCTGGACTGCCAGGCACCACTGGAGTTCAGTCCATCTGATTAGCTAAGCTTTTCCAGGGTTCTCAGATGGGTTGTCACCCAGGCCCTTGTTACAGATCACCTTCTGAAGAGTTTGGGCATGTCCAATCAAGTTGTAACAACCTCATTTGGACCAGGATGTGGAAGTGTCCTCAGCTTGCAAGACAGGCTGTCTCTGAGTGTCTGTAAAGCACTAACACTGGCAGAACCAGAGTTATAATGGGTACAAACAGGCCAATACAGTGGCTGGCTGGTTGGTAGGTACTGTGTGTTGGGTTTTTATCCCTGGAAGTGCTGAAAGTACTGAGGCAGGCTGTACCCATGCACATCTCAGCCCTACAGTTGTGCATTCTGGGGCAGTACAGTGGGAGTGGACCACAGAAAGCAGCCAGGCTTCTGTGCTGCCTGGGAGAGCTTCACCCTTCACACATGTCAGAGAGAGCAGAGCAGCCACAAGGACAACTGCTCTGACTCAGGGCATATCTTTTTTTTTTTTTTTTTAAATCTTATTATGCAGGATGGCAGCATTGTTATCATACATACTTGGTTTGTAAGTTACAATCTTACCAAGCAGATACAATTTTTAAGATTCTGCTTTCTCATTATTATACTTCCCTCCAAATGCGAACTGATGTTTTGAAGCCTAATAAACCAGAACAGTTAGAAAAATAAAGCACTGTTGCCAAGCATATGATGCTGAATACTGATTAACTCCATTTACATCAGTGATTCTGCTCAGATCTACATTGGTGTGATGTAAGATAGACTTTAAAGAATAGGAGAAATGAATAGGAAGACTGATAGTGACCACAAGAGTGACAGGGCTGACACTTTCAGCACAGATATTTTTAGTCTTCAAATTCAGAAATTTCTCTTTCTGCCAAGAGACCATCTCTGAAACATGTGAATGTTCAACCTTTCTCAGTATCAGATAAACTGCATTGCATGTGAGCAGCAGAACCTGCTGCAAACCATTGCCTACATCAGTACTTTGAATCTTGTCTAATTCAGGCACTTCTGCTCCCTTATTTCAAGGAGTGGTTTCCATTCATATAAACAATTGTATTGAGAAGAACCAGTATTTTTTTTTCTGAACTCCCTCAGTCCCAGCCATATATAGGGTTAATGAAACTTTTGTATGCAGGAAGATTTACCAGTATTATAAAAAGTTAATGTATGTATTTGCATGAGGCAGATGTTCTAGCAGCTTTAGAGATACAACATGTTATTGAGTGTTAAAGGAAATGTCTCTTGTCTGGCCCTAGAAATGACAGAGGGATGAGTCTGACTGTCCTGACACCAGAGATCAATCATGTTCCATTAGTTGGCTTTATTTGACACTGTCATGTTACTTTATATTTCTTGGAGGTGATACAAACTCAGTGGAAGAGAAATATCAAGCGTGGCATTACACAGAATAGATGTTTGCACTGTTTTGGATACGTGTGTCTTTCCTAGATTGATTACTATTGCATTTCAAAGCAGCTCACATAATTTGCTGCATCAAACATGAAAATAAGCCTCCAGGTTTTTACAGCATGATGGATCTAAATTCTAATGACAGAACCCATTGAGGCAATATTTGAACACTGATTTAGAAGCTCAAAGTAATTCTGAAACCTCAGTGCCTTCCTTCTTTAAATGTCTTTATGGCAGAAACTTTGTGTTCCCAAACTCCAAATTGATAAAACAATAAAATAGTGAGCCATTGGTGTTCTTGGAAAGGGTATGAATTTGCAGATGTTTTCACAATATAATTCAGATTTAGAGGTTGGACTGAATATTTAAGTGGTGCAGCCTTAATTAGAGTGGTAAATTACTCCCAGTTAAGCATGTGTCGCGTAGGAACTTTCCAGACATGGCTGCAGAGATCAGGTCTCCTTTGGGCAGCCTGGAACGTTCTGGGAAATATGTAACTATGAGCAAGAAAAGAGAGTTATCCACCAGGCATCAAAGACCTTACAACAATAAAACAACCCATAACCAGTAAGTTCTCTTTCATGAAAACACTTATAGAAATAGCGTTTTCTGAAATACAAATAACTTATTTCCCAATGTAAGAGATATGAATTATTAATAAATTAATTATTAAGAAATGCTTTTAAATTATAACTCAGCAATCTACATTGCAGACTGTACTTGACGGTGCAGTGAATATCTATCAAATGCAGAGCAATCTGTTACAAAGCTGTGAGATTTATTCTTTTTTAAAATGCAAAAGACTTTGGAAATGCAATTATAAGACTAGACATGGCTAAATGTAATTTGGAAACAATCTAATAAGTAAAGTTAAAGTTTGTTAAGAATGGAAAGTAAAAGCACCTTGTGAATGATTCTACTGAAACAGCTCATTTATATTTGGGGTGTTTTCACTTCCACCACTTGTACCAATGTGCTGGAAATTTAAGTCATGGGAAGCTAAAAATGCTCATCTCTTTCGCAAAAAAAAAATAATACAGTAACCTGTTTAAATCTGAAGGAAGATAAATTAAAATTCATATTCAAGCCAAGCCTGTGCAATGTATTGAAGATCTTATTTGACAGAGAGGTCGGGGACAAAAAAGGAAAAGGGAGGGTAGTGTAAGTGCTGTGAATCATTCTTTAATCTTCTATGTTGAATGTTTAGGAGTTAACCAATTCTTTGTTGTCTCTAGAACTACTTTTTTTCCCCTTCCTAATTAATCTGGGTTTTGAATTTTCTATTTCTTCAATAGTAGAGAATAGTGCCAGTGGGTATGTTAAAGAGTTTTTCCTTTAGGAAACTCTTCATAGCTTATGGAGTGCGTGTGGTTTTTTAATAGTGGGAAGGATCAAAGAAATTGGATTTGAGGTGTTTAATTAAGTCTGTTCACAGACAAATGGTCTTGATGAGTGGCAGCTTGGCATGGGAAAGTCCACCAGGAAAAACAGCAATTAGAATGAACCTGTGGACTCTGCATCACAATCTTTTCAAGTTCAAGCCACAGAACTAATTTGAAGAGAACTAACATGATGTTGACAGAGAATCAATAATGAAAGGCACCATAGGATATTTCACTAATGTGAAGTTGCTTTAACCCCACCCCACAATTCAACATTTGTTCATGATTTATTCCATTTTAATTCTCTTGTGGCCTAATGTTTTATGAATGTGCAGATATGAGTTTTTCTTTTCCCCCTTTCATAAAAATGTTGAAAATAAAATTACTCAGGGGTATAAAAACTTTGTATGGTCCAAGCAGTGGGTGGGGAAGTGCTGACAGGTGGCACACCCAGAACGTGGTGGGAAATGGCTGTGTCTTAAACTGGCAATCTCTCACAAGTGGGGCTCCCCAGGGACTGATATTGGACCTGGGACTGATTAACTTCATCATCAGTGATCTGGAAGATGGGATCAAGTGTACCGTGACAAACTATGCAAATGATACCCAGAAATGATACCCAGAAACTGACCTGAGATGTGGGTAACCAGAGGTGAAGAATCCCACCTTTTTTCTTTATGTATAACTTTTACTGGGGAGAGAGACAAAATGGTTAAATGCCGGACACTTAGTTCAAAAATGAAGGTACTAGAAAAACTGAAATTCAAAACAAAAGTCAAAGCAAAAACTGCATTTTGAGAGTGGTGTTTAGGCAGGAAACCAAAGGATTCAGATTCCTATCAGGAGACAGCAGAATGCAGAAGAGGAAGTAGCAATGCTTTTCCTTGAGATGTAGTTTCTGAAGGAAATCTTTGGATTCATCACGGTGCTCCTCTGCCAGGTTTTACTGGGTTATTAGAATTAAGTTACTAGTTTGGAGGGAAAAAGATGACAGTTACTCTTGCTTTAGAGAGGGCAGACCTTTGGATTTGGGAGTCAAGTTCAGAACTACTGAGAGGACAAAGTTTGCTTGGTTGTTTGTTCGTCTGTTTTACCCATGGAATACTGTGCTCTCAACTAAAAGAGTGCCTTAAAAACTGCAGTTTGTGCTCACACTCCATGGGACAGTGTATCATTAGATTCTTTCTATTAATGTGCCCTTCCTTTGCTTCTAAGATGTCATTTCAAAGCATTTTCTTGCTAACTAAGACTCAAGAGTAGCACACACGGAGTTCTGTGCACTGGGGCACATTGAGTTCATTCTCATTAGGTGTTTGCTAAATCTCTGTGATACTAAAACAAGTTTCTTGGAATTAATGTGCGGCAGTTATTTCAATTAAACATTTGCTAAAGGCTTTTAATGTCCTTATCAGCAAAATTCAGTGTAAGCCTTAGATTAATTTGCTTCTGATTGTGTGGTGCTTTGGAAATATAAACTACTAAATAAGAAAAAAATGTGATTATTGTACCATCTTCTAGGTTCTGCAGTACTGTGATTACTTTCTGCTAATATTTCTCTTCAGTGCTGGAAATGTGTAAAACTGAACAGTTGAAATGCTGATGAATATCAGTTATATGAAGAATTATTTGCATAACTTTATCAGATGAACATGCTTTTGTGTATTAGCAGTATTTAGTATATTTAAAGCTTGACAAAGGCAGGTGGAACAATCAGAGATATAGAAAATTATGCACCATCTTTTAAAGGGAAAAGGACAGGGTGAAATGAAAGGAATAAACCACACTGTCAGTGTCCCAGGTAGATAAAGAGGTTTGTGCTGGTGTCTAGTAATTTATTGCACTCAGGGTTGTAACTCTTCAAAACAATGGTTTCAGGTTCAAAATTTAAGTATCACTTCAAAAGAGAAGTGGAAGAAATTGCTTCAGTGTTTTTTGTTTCAGTGTGTGATGGTCCTGTGTTTAGGGACTGCAGCCTCAGAAGAGGAACAAGGGAGCTTTACCAAATACAGCACAAGCATGTAATCTGTATTAAATATCTAAGGCCTAATTTACTTATCATTTAATCACATATCTAAATACAATACCCTTAAGCAAATGTTTATACTTTGTTTTAGGTAGAATTCCATAGAGTGTCCTGAAAGCAGCAGAGCCAAGGGAAGCTGAGCCTTCTGAGGTGCAATGCTCCAGCTGGGGCTCAGTGTTTGGTACCTCTGCTGGGCAGTCCATGCTGAGCTGCTCTGCTTGGGGCCTTTTGAACCTCTGAACTCAGCAGAGGCTACAGGTACCTCCACAGCAAACCATTCCACAGGGAATCACAAGTCCAAATAGAACTGTGCCATTCTTTAGAAATTTGCCTAATGATATCGTTTTCCTACGCTTTTATCTCAAGTAATGCACGACTTCAGCAGTGTTTTTATTCCATACACTTTGATCAGGAGGGAGCAGAAAGTCTATTTTGGTATGAAGTGGTTTGGTTGTGTTGTCTTTTGGTTTTTTTAACCTAAGAAATATTTGTTATATTCATTTGGATCAATGAATCTCATAACTAAGTAAGACTTTGGAATCTTGTACGGTGGGTTTAGATCGGTTTTGGTCCAAATTGTAACTTCCTTGGTTTAAAACTTTGGTGATTTTTTTTCCTCCTGATTTGTGTTGCAAGAACTTTGTCCAGCTTCTGCCTTTTCTGGATCATTAAAAATATTGTTGTGCGTGTCACTGTGTTAAATCAGCCCATTAGGAGTGTCACCAATTGTTTTTCTTTTTTTTCTTTTTTATTTTTTTAGAGTGTTTCTTTCTATCATTGTTGCCAGCTGTGTCCTATTTCCAAAGCTTCATCTACTAACACAAAACAGCTTGGAATGGTGAGGTAGATTTTAGGAGATTAAAGATTGCACTGTAATACACTAGACTTAATCCTAATGCCAGTAAAGTCTTTATATGCTATCCTCCCCTCAGGATTACAAAGATTTATGTAACCATATTTTTTTCACATCCAAAGGAGCTTAAAGGAATAGACATAGATTGTTCTGGGTGTTGAATAAAAGCAGTAAGCCCAGATAAAGTATTTTTGTTCCTCAGATAATACACCAGAATGCAGCATTTTCAAATTGAGTGGTCATAGGAGACATAGTTGAATGGAGTGAAGGGGGAAGAAGAGAGCAAGCACAATTATTTCTGAAAAATAAGAGATTCACTTGTGAAGTGTGAATATCCTGGAATGAATTATCTGCTTTTCTGGCTTTTTAGTTTAAACGGTAGAAGTGTAATGAAGAATAGGTCAAATTTTCTGTTTAATATACATTCTTTATCTGAGAGTTTGCCTACATAGATATCTAACTGCTTTTTTCGTTGATTTTTTGTTGTTGGTTTGGTTTGGTTTGGTTTTTTGTTGTTGTTTGGTTTGGTTTTTTGTTGTTGGTTTGGTTTTTTGTTGTTGGTTTGTTTGGTTTAGTTTTTTTAATATGAAGCATATTCCTGTGTGTGGAGCTGGGCATCTGAACATGAGTACCTTAGCTTCGACTTCAATAACTGAGATGTAACACTGAGTTTTTTGTCCACCCGCATCATTTGATTTTGACTTCATTTTTTTTAATCTCTAGAAAATGTATATATAGTAGGTCTTGCTTTGAGAGCTTCACATAATCTAAAAAAGTAGTACATAAATATGCCACAATATATGTCACTGGTGTAAAAAAATATATTCTCAAACCCCAAAATGTCATGTTTTGAACTTATTTACAATCCTGCTAGCAGTGTTGCCTGTTTAAAACGTTGATCCTTGTCCCAGAAATTTATGCTGAACAATTTTGAACATGGCTGAGAGACTCAGAAGTTCCTCTTTCAATGTTTTGATCAGCATCCCAAAATATCAAGAAAACAAGACATGAGAACAATGAAACAATTTTCCCTTTTGTAAGTCTTTATTGAAATCTGATACACAGGATGCATTTTATGTATCAGAATATAAATATTTTGGGTAATATTTTCTTTGCTAATCTTAGTATTTAGCTCCAAATAAAAGCTACAAAATGCTGAATATTTTTGTACTGGACAAAATAGCATTATTACTAATAGTTTTTTTCTTGTCTAACAGTGTTTAACGCCATGTGAGTTTTGTTACCTAAGATTTGGCTCTCCTGGTTTTTAGCATTAAATATTCCATGATGTAGATGTGTAGTGGGGTAGGGTTGCCTATCAGCTTTCCAAGTCACATTATGTGGGAAGCATACTAAGGGTTGTAATGAAAGTTGTTTTACTGCCAGCAATGTATCAGGAGCTCTCGTATGTTTTTATGTCTTGGCATGAGAGAAGCTCTTTAAATATCATTATCAGAACCAGGAATATCCTACACTGATGCTCTCTCAATATTTAGCCTAAGCTGTTGGAATTTTAGAGGACAGAACTGTGTGTGTGAATGGTGATTTGTTGTCTTCAGTCCTCCTTGCTGGAAGGTTAGTGTAGCAGCAAATATCTCTGACTCAGTTTGATTTCTGCGGTTTTCAGGGTGAGTGGAAGACTTTACCTTTGGTTGGACATGACAGACCTCTTTTTTCCATGTTTTGACACTCTCTTCTGATGGCTGTATTTTCTTCTTTTTGTGAAGGAGTGAAAAAATCACTAAGGTCAAACATGATCTCAAAAGATTATGAGGATTTTTATTGGACTGAAAAACCATTCAAAGAGGGCCTGTTCTATTTGGATGATATTTTTCACAACCAGAATGTCTAACGTTTTGGGGTTTTTTAAAACTAAAAAATGTAATTTTAGCATTTACTGACTTTTAGAGGAATAAAAGAATAATTAAGCAATCTCAATCCACAAATTCACACTTGAAACCTCCAAAATGAAGGCAATCAGCTGTTACATAGGAAAATATTTTAAAAAAATATTATTGGCTTGTCACAGTAGATGGAAACATATTAAAAATTGTAGCCAGGCCTCATTATTTTTCAAAGAAGTGGCGAGAGAGAAGAAGGTTTGATTTCACTGCACTTGTGCATCGCTCCAACAAAGTGCTTATTCAGGGGGCGGAACCATAGGGAGGAAGAAAGGATGAGGGAAAAGCACCTGGTGTCCAAAGCAAGGTCTATTTATAGCTGGCACCTCAACAATGACTTTCGTACACCGGAGAAGAGAGAAAACATTGAAGTGTCTTTTGCAACAAACGGTCATTTGGAAAAGTGGAGTTTCATCACCTTTTCAGAGGTGCTTGGAGCCCTTGACAGCTGGTCTGTAACTGTATGCAGGGAGATAGATGAGGTGCAGCACTTAGCATTTTATCAGCCATGTAAGAGAAAATAAAAGCTTAGTCTGTACTTTGAAAAATGAGTGGGGGAAAAAAATTGCTTCCATCTTTGGTGATGTCTGAAAATTCAAAATACTTGTGAAGTAGTGTTCTACTTTTATCCTTTATTTTACTGCTAAAAAATACCACACTGTTTGCTGCTTTGGATTCTCCAAATATATTTTGTGTTGTAGGATTTACAAAATAGTCAAAGGAATATATTTGCAGAAAAGGAAAGGATGTAATTCAAAAAGCATCTCTCCCTCTTTAGGAGGTGTAAATCCTGTGTCCCCTCTGCAGGGGTGAGGAAGCATTATTGGGCTCAGGTGACCACTGTTTCTTGCAACATTAAACAACACAGGAAATTATGTAATTCAATAGGAAATGCTGTCAGAGAGAAATGAAAGGAAGTCAGTGATATCTCTGAGCTGTCACAAATCTGGTCTTCAAATGTTCAAATCGTAACGAACAGATGAATTTGCTTCTGATCTCATTAATATCCATAATATTGTTTTATTTTGGTTTTCCCAGTGCAGGATTAAAGGACTGTCTCTCCCTCCCCAGATTTACATAATTCTGAATCATGCTATCTCAGTAGCAGATGCCTATAAGCCAGTGATAAACTTTTTAACATGCTTACCCTATTTTATACTGTTGGTATTTTAGAGTATAATCATTGTTTCATTGTTCATGAAAAGGAAGAGGAGTTCAAGAATACCCATGAACTCCTAAACTCATGTAGGAAGTACAGTCCTTGCAGCAAGAGAGGAGTTTTGCAGTAGCAGGAGTACTGCCAGTTTTTCTTGAACCCAGCAGATGCTAAGGATGGGAATCTCGGGTGCTAATACTCAGCTGTTGTGGTGTTTGTAGTACCTTTCATCCAACAGGCTTAAAATATTCTGCAATTCCTATTTTATTAAACCTTACAACACTTTCATGAGATAATGGGAAAATAACACCCAAATCTGCCTTCTAAAAAGAAGCCAGTGGAAGTAGCAAAAGCAAATCACTACTTTTTTAATTCGTACTGTGTGAAGCCCTGAGAGCTGCCTTGCTGTATTCTTTGCTAAAAATTTAGTATCCAAACTATCCTAAGAGTAACAGCATCCTGCATGGCCCGAAGTCAAAGTGTTTCATTACCTCTTGGAAATGGCAAAAGGACAGCTTTCCTACCAAACTGGATTATCCCTAGCTGTGAACTAATGCCCCCAGTGTGTAGCAGACCTTACTGATGCTGCTGAGTCACCCGCTCCTACTGTAAATATGATCATAAAGGATGTTGGTGCTAGGCGTAAGTGGGTGTTGAATTGGCTCAGGAGTGATTGGCAGCTTGGGGGTTGAAATTTTGGGTTACTGTCCATTGTCAAGGAGGAAGAGAGTGCCAGCAGAGGGAACATTGCAGTCAGGAGAGAGCAGAGAACTGGGGGAGTGTGGGCACCTTCTGGAAGAGTTTAGTTAGCTGGAACATGTTGGGACCTTGACAATGTGATGGCCCGAACACCTTCAGGTGCTGAAAAACTCATCAAGGTTTCAGGGAGATATCATGGCTTGATCGTACTCTAATTCCACACTGGCCATATATTCCATAGGAAAATGGGATTTCATTACGCTTTCTCTGAATGTTGGTTTTTTCTTTATGTTCTCCCTTGTATCTATACAATAGTACATCAGAGAAAATGTTCTAAGTAATGATTTACTCTCTCATGCTTTAGTTATGTGAAATATGAACGGAATCCCCTACATAGTAAATGGAGGTGTACCTCTAAATTTTAAAAATACAATTCAAAGTAAGCTTTATTAAATGATTATGTGACAGCACAGCTCAGTTATCTGCATCAGCATAACATCACAGGCCAGGAAAGGTCTTGATTCTTTATTTGATTGGAAATGCACATAGAAGAGGTTGCCACTAAAACATCATTCGTCTGCTTATATTATTCTCTGAGGGTTATTGTTAAAACCACAAGATTTTATAACATTGCACGCATGAAAAGTATTAATGTTTCCAAAAATGTTTTTGATGTAGCCTAATTTTTAATATATTGATCCTCTAAGTGTACTTTTTTTCCCCTTAAATTTGGAAAAGTCCTTCAAACAGAAGGATGTTATAGATATTTAGAATGTCATCATTATATCCACGTCAGGCAGTTTACATCAGCAAGTCCCTTAACATCCCTCTTTCTGTTGTGCCTATGATATATAACCAAATTTAAACTCCCAGGCTCTTTTTTGGCATTCAACATACTCCAATAGTACTTGAGTGATAGCGATTTTTAGAATGAAGCATGTGGAATGTTCTCCAGAAAGAGTTAAACCCTTTTATTCAGCAAGCAGATCTTCCAGGGAATAGTGCTTGACTGTGGGACAAATTCCCACAAGGGCCCAGTGTCATTACAAAGCTTCCATTATGTATGCAAGACTTGCTTCTTCACTCTTTTTTCCTAATGCAGACTTGATCTCTAATGTGTGCAGATTATTTTCAATCTAGAAATAAAAATCTGATCCAAATATTTTACCTTGTGGGCAATAAAGATGCTATTAAGTTTGCCTGCTATATTTGTGGCAGATGTGCAATCACTCCTACTGTCAACATGTGGTAGTCTCTTGAAAAATAAATTAAAAATGTCTGTTTGTTCATTGCTGTTGGCAGGAATAGTTGTCAACAATACAGAAGTAATAGAGCAATGGCAAAAATTCACCTTTCTTGGAATTGTAACTTCCAATGTGAATACCACTGAATGCATTTGAGTCTTTGCAGAGAGTTGTAAGGCTTGTTGTCAGTGTTAGAGACAGTACAATCAAATCATTCATTTAGAATGAAAGTCATTTCAATAGCTCAGATGTAGTAAATCTAACAGTGCAGGTTTGCAGGTCTTTTTCACAATATTGAGGAATCTTCTATATACCTAGATTAATTTAACTGTAGGACTGTATTTAGCCAGGAGGTGAAATAGTCTTACCTGCTTTAGCGAGGAGATATTTAATTGCTTCTCACCAAAAGAAATGTTGTAAAATGAAAGATAACCCTTATACACTGGAGATAGTTTATAAGGATAATTTCCTCCTCTAACATCAGCCATTTGACAGTAAAGATTGAGCCTTCCTGCTCTGGAATTACCCCCTCAAAACAGCTTGAGGAAAGAGGTTCATGTTAACCCGAAGTGCTGAAATTGTCAGGCAGAGACCATTGAAATGACTGGCAAAATGAGCTTCGGTGATCTGATGATTCATCTTAATCAATTGCCCACTTTCGTGTATAAAATTGTCTTTCTCAATGATACATGTGGATAATACAGATACCACATTAATCTCACCAGATACTGCATAATTAACCTTGCCCATTTATCTTCTTGCACACATGCACATCATTAGGAACAGCTGCAAAACTCAGCTGAGAGACAGTTCCAAAAAGAAAATGGAGTCATTGGGAAGAAAACTCTTAAACTTTAAGTCTGAATACTAGTTTTAAGAAGACATTTGTAGATATATTTGGTATCATATATACACAAGATGAATGTTTGTATCCTAACAAAATGATAGTTATGTGGTCTGTTAAGACTTATACATCTCTGGTAGGTGAGAGGGTGCTTTGTTGTTTGTTGTCGTGGTTTTGGTTTTTTTTCTACTCTGAAATAACGAAGTTGTCAGCCTTCCAAATCAACAATCATAAGAGGTACGCTGGAGGCTATTTAATTTAGAAATTCATTTATTACAGATGCATGTTCTTTGTAATTAGATTACCAGATGTTATTAACAGGCTTTTGGGTATCGATATTCTAATATCTCGTGAGATGGCAAGACAGTTCCATCTGCTTCTGGGTGCCAAAATGGGTAGCAACGCTCACTTCCAAGCTCATTATCCTCCACAACAGAAATTCCTGACTATCCTAGTATTGTCTGAATGTTAGTGGTAGTTTTATTAATGAGCAATACCTGTGCAGCATAATGACTAATTTACAAACCACGGTAGCAGAGCAGTGATCACAGCAAGTCAGAATCTGTTGTATTGCTGTGTGGGATTATCACATCTCACATAATGAGGTGATTCCTTTTCTATGTACAAGAGAAAGGAAGAGAGCAATTCTCTTTTTATGGGCCATGATAAGTAGTTCACCAAATATCTCTGTCTTCATTCATATAAGAATTAACCCAAACAGCTGTTTTAGTCATGAATAGTTGGAAGCTTCCCCAAAATTGTTTAGAATAACTGGGTTCTATTGTTGTAAAATATCAGAAGTGTTTGTTGTAAACATAACATCGAGAATTTTTAAAACCTAAACTATTAGTAATTAAACTAGAGCAATTGTTTCTAGATATTGACATGCATTCCAGGAGTAAGGAGGTAATTGATTACAATTTACTTATTTTGTTCTAAAGCATCTCTACAGTATTTTAATTGTGTTGCTAGTGTATTTTCCAAAGGCTTTTTGAATTGGAAATGTGTGTAAATTGGCTGCAAGCACACACAGTCCAACTAGTTGTTTAGAAGTTTGACTGAGGTATGCATATTGAATACTTAATACCACCATGTTTTATGAACCTTGTCTGCCCTCATTGAGTTCAGCACACTAAAGCTGAGTTTCAAAGGCCAAGCAAGAGAAATTGTAACTTACACTTTTCCTTCAACACCTTCCACTTGACAAGCTTAGACTTGCTTAGACTTATTCTCACTTGCTAGTGCAGTGCTTATTGATTTGTACAGACCATGTCTGAATTAACAGAATTATAAGGAGCCTGGACTGGTGTTTATTGGTATGCCAAGGCATCCCGGTTTAGGAGGAAGGACTTGAATATAAGGAAGGACTTGTATATTAATATTGGTTCTTCTAGCATCTTGCACATCTATTGTAGCAGCACAGTGGCCTCAGATAAAGGCTGCCTGGTGTCTGACATTTCATCCACTGATGTGTAACTTTCAGCCCTCACACACATTACCTGTGCATTTGTCCCTGTGCTTAATCAGAATGAGTGAATCAGAAGTATATTTTCTGATGCAGAAATCAGCACAGCCTTGACTTTAGCGGGCTCTGTAGAGGTCACAGTGCAGACAGAGGTTTGTCCATAACAAGCCTTGCTTGAGTTATTACTATGGCTGTCCTAGAGTGCTGTAATAAATGAGAGTGACTGTGTGGATGTGAAATACTGTACTTCAGTGCAGTTTCATTTTGTTTCCCAACCTTTGGAACAAAGATTTCTTCATCCAGAACAACTTTTGTGTACCTTTTATCACATTCAGAATAAGAAAGGTTTATGTTGCTTCAGCTCAAAGAGTAAAAAAGAATATTGCAGGATGTCAGTCAATCCAAAACTCCCAGGAGAAATCTTTCTGGGGATAATACTCAGCACTCCCCCTGTTACTACACTTTGGAGAAGAGCATTCAGACCTTTCTGAATTACACTGTGTCTTTGAAAAATATGAATCTATCTGCATTGAAGGTACATTTATGTGTGCATTTTCTTTGCCTGTGTACTCCAATGGGGCATCTGTCTTTAATCTCACAGAACTTTGACAATGTGTCTCCTAGGCATACAAATTGAGCAAATTTCTTTTGCAAACAAATCAAGTTCCTGCTGACAACCTGAGCCATTTTCTATTTTAAGTGTGATGACATATTCATCCTCTTCTATCAAGTCGTGACTAACGGTAGAAATATTAACTTCTTTTATTATTTTTTTTGTTAACATGTTATTATCAAGCCACTGATAACTTAAGGGAAATAGAAAGTAGAGTTTTTGGTGGTGGAATCTATGACGCTCCTTGATCAAACAATTAAAAAAGGGAGAGCACATGGAATGCTTTAAAATGTGCCGTCAGGTGCTAAATTAATAAGATGTTTATGGTCTGTGTAATAGCTTAGCTATTATTCTCATAAATTGTTGACTGAATTGGTGATATTCCTATTAAAGTGGTACTAGTATTTGGTGGGTTATCCTTGTGAATGTGCTGTGTTCATACAAGGCATGTCTGACTCCACTTCATGAGAATGCCTTGGAAGGTGAGCGTAGCAAACGCTGCGAGAGCACCGCTGCTCTGCAGCTCCCAAACCCCCCAGGCTGGGGGGGAGCAATGAGCCTCTTGGAGCTCTCTGCTCTGCCCTGGACATGCTTTTCCATTCCCTGCCAAGGCCCTGAAACTGCTGTGTCTGTAACTTGAGAAGAGTGCAGAAATCCCTGACTTTAAAGGTTGCAAAGGTGGAGTTTTTTTCTTTTAAGGTTCATTTTTTTTTTATTTATTGCCAGTGTAGGCTGCAGAATGACTGCATTTATTATTTCAGTGGGAGTTGTGGTGGCTTTCCCATTGTTTTGGCCTTGTAGTCCAAACATCTTCTGCAGTATGGGAACAGGTCTCCAAATACCCTTGAACTACAAACAGTGCAACCTGTCACATTCAGTAAGACACTGAGAATGTTGAAATCAGAGGCCAGAATTATTTATCACAGTGTTTATGCAGAAATGCCGCTACGGGTGAAATTATCACTATTGAAATTGCATGGTAGTCTAAGTCTTCTCTCTATATTACAAGATTGGCCAAGTATTTTAAAAACACATGTCCTCTTCTGAAAGGACAGAAGAAAGGATAGAATTAACTCAGAAATGGAGTTCTGGAAACATTTCCTAGTTTTTTTTAAGATTGCTTCCTGGGAAGGAAAGTTCATCTTCAGCACTGGTTCTGGGAGGTTACACAGCCTTCTGAACAATATCTCTAAAAACGCTCTACCATGTTCAAAATTATAAAGATAGAAAGGTTAGCTTAGATTTTTGAGACCAAAATGGTAGAGCATTACATACACAAGATGTATCTGTAAATTGAGGGGTAGGCTGTACTTTGTACTGACAGTCTTAAAAAGCACCAAATTATCTCTAGTTCAGGTGAGAATATTGGAATTAAAATTATTATTTCAACAATTTTGTTTAATTCACACTGCTGTCTTCAGGAGGGAGAGAAAACTGGTTATAGAGCTTCCAATGAATTTGGAACATGAATATCACCTCCTATACACACCACATATTGTATTCCTTAGAGCCAACTATAACATTTCATTCTATAAATGCACTGAAATAATTACATGCTGCTATTAAAAATCTCCTGTGAAAGACTGACTGGATATTTTTTATCTTTACACCCTGAAGGATATGATAAAAAGAATATTGCAATTATTGAAATTACTTTAAAGAGGTATATGTACCAAAAGAATTTGAAATCCAGTCTTCCTAGTTTGGAGCTGGAGATAATGAGTGCAATTGATGTTATTTAATCATAAAAATCCTGCATCTGAACTGTGGCCACAATTAGACAAACCTGTCTATCTGAGATCAGAATCATAAAATGCAGTTCATCATAAAATACCTTCACTGCTGTTTGCACCTTTGAGACTGTTCCTTTTGGAGATTGGAGGAAGGCTGAAAATCAGGACTGAACACCCTGGAGCTTCCTCAGTGCTGCAAAGGGATAGAATTACCTTAGTGATAACTTACATTTTCTGAGCTATGGGAAATGAATAAAACTCATGTCTTTCTGATATTTAGCCAATTTACCTCATATTTAAAAAGCAGTTGCTCAATAAATATTTTCATAGCAGTGCATAATTTTCTGTATAAAAGTAATAATAGTGAGGAACTGTCCTGATGGACTGAATTATTTTGTCCGTGAGAAAGATGAAGGTCTACCAAATGCAGTCACCTATTTTCCTGTTCTTGATAGACATCACAGTGTTTTAAGCCATGTGAGGAAAAATCCAGTTAAGCAGAACTGGATTTTCAAAGTTCCAAAGCATTAATTTCTTGTAACCTTGTAATTAGTTTCTTATAGTCCAATTATTTAAAGATTTATTTTTCTTAAGTATTAAGCATAAAGTTTATCAGTGCCTGCAGTCAGGATTCTTACTGTATAAGGCACCTTAAAAATTGCCTCAAGATATGAAAGTGTTAATATAAAAGGTTTGATTTTAAGTGTTCTTCACTTAAAAGCAAAGCAAGAATATGTTCCCCTAACAATAAAAATAATGAACAATTAACAAGCCAAATCAAAGTTTCACAGGTAGCGGACCATCTAAATGTATTCAGACTTTAGGAAAAAGAAAGAGTGCAATAAATTTAAATCAAATTTCACAGCTGCTGAAATATATTCATGCCATATTTGATTGACAGTCTAACACAAATAACCCAATCTATAAAGCAAAGTGTTGCATTTAAGGTCAGGCATGTCATTTTCATCTACCTGTTTTCAAAATGCAAAGCCCTGAAAGACTGGTGCTTTTTCCAAAAGATTCTATTCATTTCCTTCATCAACTTTGTTTTTCTCTGCTATCCATAGCAGTGCTTCTCCAGAGGAGTGAAATGAACCCAGTGAATGCTATTAGCTTTTTTAAGAATACAATAATAATTCCTCACCTTCTGTTTATGTGTTATTTTCTTGTCTTCACGTATTTAGAGGCTCATTCAGCTTGCTTTGTGTAGCAACCGAATTGCACCCAAATGGAAGTGTCCCTAAAACCCCATAGAAAATACAGACAGGTTTTACATTTTAGTTTTGTATTTCTTTGGTTCCTATCAGTACTTCTTTCACTAAGCTGCTTGCTGAGTTGGCTTTCATAGAAGAGACAGATTTTGTGCAAAGAATCATTGCAGAGGAAACCAGGAAAAAAACCTGAGTCTTAATGGCAGCTGAGAGTAAAGAGATGCTAAAACAATGGAAGAGCTTGACTTGCTGTGCCTAAAAGTTGGCAGCTTAGTGAGTTTAAACAAGTAAACAAGTAAAATATTTCTTCCATAATTACTAGAAGGATAATAACCAGAACACTTGACTTCTATAGGTGATATCTAGATTTGTACAGTAAAAGATGATGACAATACTCTCGATATTTCAAAGCAAAATATTTAGGCATGGACTGTTGCTAAAAAGGAAGAAAATCTGAAAAATATTTTTGAAAATAGAGTACTGGGACAATGGAAATGTGAGAGCATAAGATGAGGAAGCTTTTGTGTTTTGGACTTTTTGTTGTTTTGGGGTTTGTTTCTTTTAATTTTGTTTTGTTAAATATATCAACACATAACCAAGGCATAGGGAACCTTGCAAATCTTTGATTCTCAGGATTCCAACTTGCCCAGCCAGACACCCCAAGCTGCTGAGGTGGTGCCAGAGAGCCTGTCTGCAGCCTGTGACAGCATGAGCGTTCTGCTGGGTAGGACCTGAGTTAAGAGATGTCTGCAGTAGGCAATGGAGCAACAGTAATTGTTTTTTTCACGTATTTTTAAATTTTGTTACCTTTGTACCTGTGTTGCTGGGTCAGTGGCTGTGCTTGAAAAGAAATCCAGGAAATAGATGGAGTCTGCTTTTCAGTGTGCTTTCCTTATTTCATGACCTCTTTCCCATATCTATCCGATTCCTTTAGCAGGGGCATGGAAAAACTTCTTACACATATTTTTACTCGATTTGAGTTTAAGAACAAATATTGCCATAGTGAATGCACAAAATAGTGTCTCTATGTGCTGAATAGGAATTTTTAATTTCATACAACATTAGCAGCTTGCTGTAGTAAGTCTTCAGACACTGCATACCTCAAAGGGTCTGAATCACAGAATAGGAATATATATTTTTGTTTGAAAAATTAGACAAAATGCCTATGCCTCTGTATGTAACCATGAAGGTGAAGTAGTCTTTTAACAGCAAAATTTATATTTTGCGTTTATTATATGGCAAATACATTGTCAAAGCCACAAGCCTCTGCATAGTTCAAACAATAAACAGCGACTAAAAGGGGTATTACAATTGCCTTGTGTTATGCATTGCTACCTCTTTCTCAAGGGGAAAAAACCAGCAAAACTTCAGTGGGATCGTAGTAGTGGTTTTGTAGGTATGAAAACCAGACAACTTGTGCTCATTCTGAATCAGGAAGGATTCATGTTACCTCAGCTGCTCATGGCACTTCAAGAAGGACCTGGAACTGCCACCAAGCTGCTCCTGGCAGGCCCCGTCTCTGCTTCGCTGGCCTGGGAAGGGTTGGGCTTGGAGGATTTCTGTGGTCCACTTAGCATCTTCCAGCCTCAAAGAGCTTTTTTGTTCCCTTGCCTGCTCTTTCAGGCTCATGAAAGGTTACATTTCACAAATTAAAGATTCTGTTAAGGGGAAAAAAAAGTATTTGAAAGTATTTCTGTTTGTTGTAACAGTTCCCAGGCTGAAAGGTAAGTGAATTTTACCTGCAGTGTATCAGAGCAGATGGGTTTGTTATTACCACCTGTTCTATCTGAAGCAGCAGATGTATTTGTAAGCTGGTAATACAGTATTTAGTAAAAGGCCAGCTTTCTGCACTGATTTCACTGTATTTGGGCTGAAAATCCAATCCCTTCCCTCTGAAAACAGTAAGGATGATTTAGATAGATTGTTTTACTTAGTTTTCCATGAAGGTACTTTTCCCCTCCAAAACAGGGACACGTGTAGTGTTGTAACTTCGCCCTATCTCAAAGCAACTAAAGCAGTCTCAAAGAAGCTTGGTCAGTGTCCATTAAATTATTTCTGACATTTGCTTTTTGCTGGATTCTTTCTCAGGAGCTTGGAAAAAAATGAGAAATGATGAGATGATAAATCTGTTAGACTACATATTTTCATGTACTACTCTTACTAATTCATTGTATGTTTTTAACCTCCAGACCACTCAGATCTTTCTCTGTAAACAACTTTTAATTTTCTGAATTACTTTTTGAGCAAATTAATATACACATTTATGGAAACATAAAATAAAACAATCTAAAGATTGTATTAATCCAAAGGTCATATTTTTTCCCATTAAAAGATAACACAGTAGATTATTACAATTTTCATTAATATTCAGTGAGTGCTTAGCTCTAACTCTAACACTCCTTTGTATACTGAGATGGTAGAGAAGTTGATTTTCTTAATTTAAAACTTTTACAAAGGATAAGTGGCTTCATTAGAAGGATGAGCTGATGAGAACAGATAGATGTTAGAAAACAGATTTCAAACTGTAGTAATCTGAAATTAAATGAAATTAATTAATTGTATGATGAGCTAGTGGTTTTTCATGAATAAGTGCTCATTAAATGGTATGTTTTTATTACTGTGAGAACTGAAAATACCGACTCAAGGTTGTGATTTTAATTAGAAATATTTCCAGAACTTTCTGTGACACTGAAGTTCGTCGAAGAGGTATCTTGTAGAATTAGTTAGATAAAATTTTTCAGTGATAAACTGTGCAATAACACCTGGGTTAGAAAGGCAGTGCCGTGTCGTGAGTGTACATTTGCTGCATCTGTTGGCTCAGCTGAGGAGTTCTAGCCTGTTTCATTGGTTTCCTGTTGAGAAACAGTTTTGCTTCATTCAGCAGCATTATTTACTACTTTTCCTTTACTCTTCTTTATAATTTTGCTGAGTTGGGGGCACCAGAGCTGCCTGCAGCACACAAGATGCAGGCTCATCCTCTATTTATATGGTGGTGTAATGATAACTTTTTTCCTCTTCAATAGAGTTTTTTCTTCTACTGGTAAAGCAAATTGAAGTCCCTGAAAAGGAAGAGGGGGAAGGGAGGTGGCAGCATCATGAAACAACAGCTGATATCCAGGCCTCTCAGTTTCTAGGCTTCAAATTTCAAAAGATGTTTTTGTCTGGCTGATGAGCTCTAACATGAACTAAAGAACAAATCATCAGATGACCTTGTCTTGGTGTCTGGTGTATAAAATGTCCAGAGATCCTGCTGTGAGTGAACTAGTCACTCCATCAGAAACATCAAGGGATGCTAGAGATTCCCAATTCCATTGAGATTGAAAAATAAATGTTTTATTAAAGGATTTAATATATATAATATTAATCTGTTATGAGAGATTCAGTTTGTCTGTTCCACGGATGCAATAGATTTTAGAAAAGAGAGATTAGGTTGCAAAACCCCAATTCTTTCTCTTAATGAAATAAGTTGTTTTCTCTCCATTTCCTTAGATGTCACTTAGAAAGTTGACAAAATGTTTGCTGAAAGTAGCCATTCCCTGTTTAAAGCCACTGGATGAATAAGCATTATAATCCTAGGGAATTAATGAGTGGTATTAAAACCAAACCAACCAACCAAGCAAACAAAAACTAACAAAACTTGAGGACTTTGCTCGGAAAAAAATAATGCTAAAATTCCTGAGCCATCTATGTTCCTTCTCAAACTGAACATAGCCAAGAATAATGGTGACTGGGACAGTCTAAACTGTTTGAGAAATTATTCCAAAATCATGGCAATACCAGGGAGGATTTACTCTGACATTTAATTTGTGTGCACATAATTCTGCATTTGGTGATTCAGAAAAATGAAAACTGGAAGGAGAAATAGGCTTTCATGAGAGTAACAGTAACCTACAGCACCTTCTGTGAGTTTATAGAAATTGCAAAATGCATCAATGAAAAAGTAGATATAATTTTACCTTTACTCCTAGTACTTTGATAATATAAAGTAAGAAAATTCCACAGCTTGCTTTAGCTTCATCTTGAGAATTTGCTCACAGTGATAGCCAGGTCACTCAGACACAGGTGCATGACAGTATATAATCAAAACTTAAATTATACAGCTTTAATGTCAGGCTCTTTTCTTCCATTTCACTGGAGGAGGGAATTCTGAAACTGTCTTGGTTTCTGATCCTGAGAAGCAGCTGCATTTCCAGCCGCCAGGATGGCCCAGGTGAGGCAGCAATTGGTAAGTGCAAGCCCCAGACTGAGGACAGGGCTGGGTCGTGGCTGCCCCTGGGGGTCCCTGGCACTGCAGGCAGGGAGCAGCCTGAAGAGCAGCTGGCTCCTCAATGCTGGGCCTTCTGTACCAACGCAGGGATGAGGGTGGGTTTGCAAGGCAGACAGCACCCTTGGAAGCATGGGAATTTTTTTATCCAGTCTCTTTTCTTTGTCAGGAGAGTGGCAGGGTTAAGACTCTGGGCAAAGTAGAGCTGCAGATTACCGAAGAGCAAGAAGATTTGGGAATTTTGAAATCCTAGAGATGTTGATCCCTTTTGGCTCTTGTTTTAAAGGCCAAACAAATGGAGCACCTGTTAGTGCTTGTGTTTTTTGCCAGAACAGTAGAGACAACATCTGTGCCCATCCAGGGCTAAAAATCTCATGTCAGAGAATACAGCTCTTGAAGGCAGTCACTAAAGCATAATTCATGCATAATAGAAATAAAAGATTTTTAAAAAGGGTCTTAGAGAAGAAATGGAGATCTAAATGTGCCATTTAAAAGAAACAACATTTTTTCAGCTAAGCAGTTGAGAGAGCAGAGATAAAAGCTCTTTTGTAACTGCATTAGATAAGTGCAGAAGGGAGCTTAGGGTGAACTTCTGGGAAACACCCCGGTGTTAAACTTGTTGTTCTGGCATCTAAACACATATTTAGGCACCGTGGGCAAACAGTGGTGAGACTGCAGCTGGAATACTGTGTCCAGCTCTGGGCTTCCTTGTCCAAGAGACACATGGACATACTGGACAAGTCCAGGAAGATGACTAAGGGAGTGCAGCATTTGACATAGTAGAAGAGGCTGAGAGCTGGAATAGGTTATCCTGGAGTGGAAAGGGCTCAGGCAGATTTTATCAATGCGTTTACATCCCTAATGGAAGAATGGGGATCATCACAGTGCTGATCAGTCACAGTGGAGTCAACTGGCACAAACTGAAATGTGGGAAATTCCATTTAAACAAAGGAAAACAAGGCTATTTGTTGTTTGGTTTGGGTTTTGGGTGGGGTTTTTTTCCCTGTGATGTGGGTTGGACACTGACAAGTTGCCAAGACAGGTTGTTGAGTCACTATTTCTGGCAATATTCAAAACCTGATGGGTTACAGTCCTGGGCGACCTGCTTTGGGTGTCCTCCAGATGTCTCTGCAGGCCTTTGGGATATGTCTGGCTGGGTGGAAGTTGAATTTATATAAATTCAGACCATAAGTACATTTTTAAGTAAAGGCAATTAATTGTTAAATATTTGCCAAGGATCCTGATAAATTCTACAGCTGCAAAGATTTTACACCAAGATATAAATGTTTTCACAAAAAGTGGACTTCATTCAAACATGGGTTTTTTTTTTTAATATGAGTCAAAACCTTTCAAGACTTCTCAGCTGGGTAGGATTGAAAAATGTCACCTTAAGATTAGGAATAAATAACTTTTAGAAAGAATTATATTCCTCCTGCACTATTTAAAATTTAACTTTAAAATTCTTTAAATAATTATATAGGCTGTCTCTGCAAGGATGTGAATCTGGTTAATTAAATGTTAATCTGTGTCTTAGCACATTTACACGTAGTGAAATCTTTCTTAGGTAATGGTTTTAAAGCAAGCAGTGAAGATTTTAAAACCTGTAGAAAATGCTGTGTCATGAGCTCCAAGAGGAGGACAAGACTAGTGTCTTATTAAAAATCATCGAAGCAAAGGCTTTTTACTAGGAAGCTTTAAGTCCCTGGAACACCTCTAGCAAATTCTTTGGAAGTCATCTTTGTCTGCAGAAGTGTCCCCCAGCCAAGAAGAACATTTAGATTGTGAGGTTGTTTTATTTAGAAACTATTAAGCAATGGAACAAATATAATTGTTGATTCGATCAGTACTTCATGGATATATGAAGAAGGGTTGAAATTTGTATTTTGATTGCATTTTAATTTTCATTTCTAATTATTATTTGTAAAATACAACAGGCCGTTTAGAAAATACAGTTTTCAGAGGTTTTGGGGTTTGGGGTTTTTTTTTGTTCATTTGGTTTGTTTTGTGGGGGTTTTGTTTGTATTCTTTTATTTTATATTCTAACAGAGAACAAAGCACTTGCTTCTCTGACCTTATCCCAGTGAAATTGTGTTCAAAGTCTTTTAAGACTACAGGGACTTAATTCTCTCTAGAACATAATTAATGTGCTCCTCTTTGGCAAAATATGCTTTACTTTTTAAATCTTTTTCTCCTTATTTAGCTGCTTATCTGGCAGTTTTCCATCACCCAAACACAGAGAACGAGGTTGGTTCACAATCTCTTCCCATTTCCTTACCAGACAATTACTGTTTTCTGATTCAGGATGAGTATCTCAGGTCTGGAGTTTAAGTGCAGTTTTAAGTGACCATTTTCCCAGCGACCATCAAATTTATCCAATTCATTCTTTCCTGCTTTAGTTTCTACAGCATCTCTATGAAGCTGCATTTTTTGTCTCCCCCCTGATTCTTTTTAGCAATTCAGCTTGCTCCCTTCTGTCGTTCTCCCAGAGATTTTTCAGGACAGTGGCCAGCTGGCAATTTGCCTTCTCTGAGCTCTTATCATGTAATATTGCAGCATCTTTCTTGTTCACAAGGGGTAGTTAGGTCCAGAGAAAGATAGAGGGCTAAAAGAGATTGCAATAGAGTCTAGACTAGTGCTTCATATTCTACTCAAATTGTAAGGAGAGCAAAGCAGCAATGTAGCACCTGTAAGGTGGCTCTGGTGTACACAGGAAAACATCTCATCATCAAGCCTCCACCATCTTATATGGACATAAAAAATGGTGTCTGACAGGATGGTTCAAGGGCAAAGAGATCCTCAGAAAGTTACCTCAATGTGTTTGTGTCATCCTCTTTGTTGATTTCAAAGATGAGTAGAGTTATTAATCTATAATATGGTTGGAATGAAATATCTGCCTTTTAAACTTTGATCTCAGCGATGCCCACTGCTGCCTTTCTCTGCATGGATCTTTAGCTATGCATGTGTTGAGCACAGTAAAAGAAAGCACCACAACCTGGTAGGGCTATAGGAACCTTTGAGTAGGACCAGATCAAGTTTGGCTTTCCATCAATACTGACTTCTTGTTTTGCTGTATGGGGAGTGACTGTCACCAAGGCTTGGGCATTTGTCCCCTGTTGTGAGTGGAAGAAGGAGCCTTCTAAAGCTACGAATGCAGGGCTGTCTCGCAGGAAACTCCCTTCTTCACGGACTAGTTAACCTGCAGTTACACATATAGGATTTGAATATTGCATCAATGCTTTAAAACTTGAGTTCTTCATCCATATTTTTCACCTATTGCTGTTTTGTTTTCAGATTTGTCTAATTATTAACTCCAAGCCATCAGCCAGCAATCCCAGCAAGTATTTTGACTGTGTGGGTAACTGTATTTCTAATTTTTGCATAGAGTAGTCTTTTCCTATTCCATAGCTCTCAGCTATCCTGGAATTAGTAGAGCCTGTATTGGCTTGTGAATATTGAAACCAATATTGTCTTGTTTTCCTGATCCCCTTACACATAAAAAAGATTGACATGGCAGAGTAATAGGGAGTGTATTGCATTAGGGCTTGGTATTAAAGATAAACAACACAAATGAAACTGAAAGCATATGGCATTCCTTGCCTTCTATGCCAGCCAATGAGCAATACATTTTGTATTATGATCCACTTTGGAGGCTTTAAACCATTAAAACCTTGCTGCTCTGTTTTACATGCTTGAAAGTTGCCAGTTAAACCAACTGGAGTAGCCTAATTTAGCTGATTGTGTGACTGATGTGTCAGAGCTCTGGCTTTGAATTTCCTAGGCTGGAAGTGAAAAAACTGGACAAAATTAATTGACTGCAGCACATTGTATACCATAACAGTGCCTTAAAGATGGAACTGAGACATTATTTATGAGAAACATATAAAGCAAAGAATAATTCTTATGGTCAGGTAATACATTTAAGAACTCACAAAAATTAGCATTTCCTTATGGTTATCTAGTGGAGCTATTCAGTATATCAGAATTTGGTACAAAAATTCTGTTAAATTGTTAGTATGCATCAAACTAAATAACTTCAGATAGTTCTACCCCACTGTCCAAAGACTTAAGATTTGTGCTAACATTGAGTGTAATGGTTTTCCCCATCTGAAACAAAGGCTCTTGAAATATTCACAGTGATTGCACTTGAACAGAATCACAGAGGCATAGAATCATTTAGGTTGAAAGAGACCTCTAAAATCATCAAGTTCAAGTGTTACCCCAGTACTGCCAAGTCCACCACTAAACTGTGTCCCTAAGTGCCACATCTACATGCCATTTAAACCCCTCCGGGGATGGTGACACCACCACTGCCCTGGGCAGCTGTGCCAGTGCTTGACAATCCCTTCAGTGAAGACATTTTTCCCAACATCCAATCTATTTGCTTGATATAATAATGCTAAGTAGGTAAAATAACTCAGTTGGAACAACATCAGAAAGAAATGTTGCTCTGAAATCTTACTGAGAAAATTATTTTTTATTTTTTTCAAATTTTTTGAAACATTCTTATTTTCCCACTATGTATGTAGTATGATCTGTTATTTCTGTGGCTACCATCTCATCTGACACAGGGATGAAAACAGTGACCTAGACACCATGGTTTGAATGTGTTTTCCTCTAAGGAAAAGATCTCTGGCATGCATTCATCATTGGTTTGTATTACATTAATTAAAAAGTTTAAAATATGATCACTGAGAAGCTCCTCATAAGCATTCAGGTATTGATTCTACTTTTTAATGAAGTATTTGGAAATCACAGACTCTTAAAGGTCAAAGGAATGTTAGCTGAAACCACACCTTTCTTTTGATTGAATTTCTTGGAAATATTTGATCACGGGCTATAAAATAAAATCAACATTCTCTGGGGCATTATTTATCTATTTCAATTTATGTCTTTGCTATTTTGCATCAGACTTTTTCTCTCAGAGATACAGATCTATTTTGACAGGTCTGGTGTTCTGTGCGACAGTTTGTTCATGTTTTTTGAGACTTGAAAGTGCAGGAAAGGCAATACCTCTTTGCATATTTCCTTTTAACTTTTCTGTGATGAAATGTGCTCTGCTGGGGAGTGACAGCCCGACGGGAGGCTCAGCCCTTTGCAGTGGTGCCATGGCTGCAGGATGGCTGGCTGTGGCACGCTGGGGGCAGAGCAGGTTCTGCACAGGCTGCAGCAAGGAGAAGAGTCAGCAAGGTTCCTGCAGCCACGATGGGCACTGCCCTGTGGTCCCCAGGCTGAGAGAGCCTTTCTCTGCATCTCCTCACCTCAGTCCTGCTCATCTGATCTCCTCAGGGCTCTGGTACCTCTCTTGGGGTCTCTGTGCTGGGTTGGAGGCAAAGCACGGTCCTGGTTTAAGGCAGTTTTACCCTTGCAGTACACACTGACATGCTCTGCTCAAGTAGGGGGTTTTTAGCTTCATGTCCCCTTGCTGAGACCCCCCTTGTGCCTCTGGACTGGACTGGGTAACTTCCCAGGAGCAGAGATTGAGCTTTCAGTTATGGTATTCTTCTTTCTCAGGCTAATAAGAGAAAAAGATTTCAATATACTGATATTGTAATTATGACAATGCCAAAAGTTTTTTCAATATTTCTGCTCAGGCACTTAATTAGATTGTTTTTCTGTTTCCTAACTCACTAAAGTTAACTGTATAGAAAAACAGAGGTTTGTTTTTTTTACTGTATCTTTCATGTGCTCCTCCTTCTACATTATTCCCTAAATAATTTAGAAAGTGGCAGTGTATTGGTCATTCCCACGTGTTGCTGCTTCTCAGAAGTTGCTAAGTGACACGTCTGAGTATAGAAAATCCTTTGGAATTGTTTGGAAGTGTTGTCAGTGTAATACTGTAGCTGAGTCAAAAAAAGAAAACAGTTCCAAAGTAGGGAAATTGTGATTTACCAATACAAATGTTTTTATCTCACTCAGCATATTTCAGAATAAATCCTATGCTGAAAGTTGAGTAGCAGAATAAATTGGTACATCAGTGTTCCGTTTGCATGTCTATCTAAATTCAATTTCTTAATAAAACTCAGTTATTGATTATTACATTTCTAATTTGCCTGAAGGCTCTTCTATGCAATTGTAGCTAAGAAGCAAAATACAAAAGAATGTTCATGAGTAGAATTATTAAAAAATAAAAATAGAACATAAAGCTGAGTTAAATTTATGTTTTCTAGCTTTAAATCTAGCAGAGAGCTTTAGCAAGTAGCAAGTTATATGACAGTTAAACTGTTTAGAAAGCTACACTGAAAGTACTAAAATGTAAAATTGCTCTAAAAGTAATAGATAGTAAAAGTTGATGTGTATTTGGCTGCCAAGTTCAGGGCATCTAAACACTCCTGAAGGTTAGAGTTGAAAATTCTACCTGAAGGCCTTTGCCTTTCAGTCCAAACAACCACGAACTGGAAAAGTTTTAGGTTTGGATTCAACTCTAGTTCTTCTTCCTCAAGTTTTTCTCTGAATGTTCGGTAAAAAATCACCTTAATATTTTGATTACGGTGCTACATAAGCAACAGTAATTATCTAATGGAGATTTTCACAGAATCACAAGGCATTTTTTTTCCGGGAGAGATATACCTTAGATAGATAGATAGATAGATAGATAGATAGATAGATAGATAGATAGATAGATAGATAGATAGATAGACAGACAGACTGACAGATAGGCAGACAGATAGATAGATATGGATATAGATATAAAAATATTCAAAGCAGTACTTTCTCTGAAACAAGTATTGAAATGCTTACTGACTTATATCATGCAATCACATGCAATCCTTAGTCTCTTACTGGCCATTTGCAGAGACGAGCTGATATAATTTAGCAGAAGTTGCTTCTGGAGAAAAAAAGGAAAAGAGAAAGGATGAGTTGCACCAATGTGGTCAAATCTATTGAGATTCCTGCATTGTGAAACCATTTGTAGAGCTGACCATCTGACTCACCTAAGACTCTCTGCACTTGCTTGCCTGGATTTTATGTAACAGTAGAGGAGAGATTTTATGCTTCTGTCTAACATGGGTTTATTCTGTTTATTCTCTAATGACAAACATGATGAGAATCTAATGCAGCAATGCAATACAGCAAAGTATTTTCTTCCAGAAGGAACTGAATTAGAAAACCTTGTGGCAAAATAGTGAATGTATTTCCTGTTGCAGTGAGACACCTCATTATTTATTTGACCTTTCAAAATTGTAGTTGTTTAAAATTGAACACAATCTTTAAGAGATATAGTCATATATGGAAAATATAATGAGATCTTGTAGTAATTCTAAAACTCTGGGGAACTTTGCAAGTATAGACTGTACCTCTTGGACTTTGATGACCTTTAAAACTTGAAGAAACATCTTAAGTGAGCACACTAAAATGATTGCTGTGAAGTGTTGGAGGCAGAGAAAGCTGAAATGTATTAAATGCACATGCCCAATTGGGGAAAAATAACATTGTCAAAATATTTTTAAAGTTCCTTGCACGAAACTGTTGAGATTTCTCTGTGGTTTTATGTACAGTGGATTAGCCAGGATTCAGTATTTTACTTTCATTTGAAGTGAACTTCTCAAGCCACTGTATGGAGGGCAAATAGCAGTTTCCTTAAGAAGATGAGACATGGGTTTGTTATGTTGAATAAACTGAGCAAAGATGAAGTAAGTGTACAGCTAGAGCTGTCCTTTACTCAGTGGGTCCCCTTTTTGTGTCTCTTGCCCCCAGGAGGAACATGCAGGGGTTGTGTCACATCACTGAGAGCTGAAGAACACGCCAGCGAAGATCCCAGTGTCTCCCACTGTGGTAAGTTCAGCTTTTTATTCCCTTGTTTTTACCACTTACAAGTGCAAAGGCACAGGGAACACCCAGGTTCCACACTGAACAGATTTTTTCTTTAGAACTGATGATAAAAAAATCTTATACATCCATGTTCTACTCTAAAAGTTGCTACTTTTTAATACTGTATTATGGCTGATTGTTTTTTTCTTCATGAGCTGGATCCAATTTCTCTGGGACTGGTATAAGCTTTTTCCTTGAGAACAGGAAAGGTTTTTGTTCTTTTTGAGCCTGATGACTCTTATTGATTTGATGTCCTCTGGAAATCTCTTCAGAGGAATACGCTCTCCTTACAGAGGTAGATTAACTGTTTGACCTTTAAGAATCACATGAAAATCAACTCTCTTTTAAATGCAAAAATGTCACCTGGTAATAAAAGGGACTTCTTAATGTGTTTGGGAGAAAGCTGAAGCTTTCCTTAGGTTTGTTGCTAGAGCTTCACTCTATATTCTGCAACTTGCCTTGTGGCAGATTGTTTCATTATCCAGCAGTATCATTAATCTTCTTTATTATCACCTTAAAAATAAACAAACAATGATTTTGTAGTGTTTGACACAAATAGTGCATTTTAATTTCGTAGGCTTCTATTACTGACTTAGAAAAACTCTGTGATGTTTCAGCTTGAAATAGTGACTTACAAGGATGAGAACGCTATTCAGATGTGGAGATGGCATCTGTTGTGCATATTAAACAAAGTGTGTGATTTTTATCTCTTCCACATGGAGCCTAGTATTAACTAGGAGAGCTGATATTAATTAATTTGAGAAATAATAACTTGTCATTCATTTTGCTTTCATGAAAATAATTGCATTGTTCTTCAGGCCATCCTGAAAGCAGGTCTTTTCAAGGAACTCAAGGTGTAATCCTGAGTCACGTGGTGGAGTTCATTTCAGTAATAATAACTGAAAATTCAGTTGGTTTGATAAGCTACCTCTGTGATGTTTTTCTTTATTTTGCAACATGTTTTTCCCTTTTGTTTGTGTCTAACAGTTAAAGGTAATAATGGTGGTGGTGATGATGATGGATTAATTCAAGCTTATTAAGGGGGTTTAGATATAATTTCCTCAATTCTAGAGTTTGAAATGTGGACAGATGACATTTATTGGCATTTCTTTCTACTGGTGTTATGATCTGAAATTAATAGAATAATTGTACACTTATAAGGGGAATATATGAGAGCTCTACAGGTGATGTCTTCATTGCACTTGTTGTCACTGGAATAAAGTTTTGTTTCATTGTTTGGTGTTCAAAGCCAAGGTGAGATTGCAGTGCTGGAAAAAAAATCCAAACCAAAACCCAATACACAAACCCAAGTGCTACGGAGAGAGATGTAATTGGCCTCTCTCTAGGGATTTGAAAAGTGTAATAATGATGTAACTGAACATAATTAGAGGGTAAAGTTTGTTTAGAATGTTTTTAGGGGAAATCCAAATCGATATTCCTGTTAGTCCTTAACTCAGGTTTTCAGTAGTTCTGTGTTCTCTCTGTTTCTGGTGGGATATGTCATGTACAATAAACTGATATATGCAAGGAAGTGATTCAAAATATACGTGTTCAAAACAGGAGCAACCAAAATTATTCAAGAAACAAGGAATACAGCAGAAATTGATAATGACTCTGATTTAATTTGAAGAGTTGCAACAATATGTTTTGTTTCAGAGACTTGGCCTAGATTCATTAAACACTAATAGCATGATGGTGAAATCTCTGCTACTTTAAATTGTTATAACTTGAAGGCTACTTATTTAGCTTTTTTTTTTCTTTTCATAGCAGAAGGAGTTTTCTGTTCTTTTTACCTGAAAATGAAGCATTTATAGAAAAATATGTGTGTGTAACAAATGTATGTATTTAAAATTGGCTTTTTAAAAGTCTCTTCTTATTTTTAGCCCAGTTCAATTATGATTACTAAAGAAAAGAGGTTCTGGAGACTCGATTTCTGCAAGTGCCCAGGGCAAAAGCGTCATATTTTCTCGCTCTTCCTTGGATTTCATCCAAAGCCAATTCTGTTTAATCTGCCTGCTGCTGCTCTGGAAGTGACATCTGTTCAAATTTACACTCTTTATCATGGCTGACATGTTGTTTGTGTGTCTGTTTACCCCAAGCCCTTGTTCCAACTGCCTCTTGCAGATAATTTGTGATTTTTCCTTCAGTCTATCACAGGTTGCTAGGCATTGAATTGCTGCATATGGAGCTTTGCTATTATTTTTTATTTCTTTTCCTCAGCTTTGCAATTACGTTCTGAAGAGTAAATGAGAAGACTAGATGCAACATGTGTATCAACAAACATACTGAGGAAGGGTAGATGGGAAGTGAATGGGTGTGGGGATGTGACACACCAGAAATATTCCCCATCAGCTTTTCAGATATATGTCTGGTAAAGTTTGGGATCTGATACCTACACACCTCTTTTCTGGAATAAATATTGCTTTGTAATTTAGCTACAAAAGAAGTCTTAGGCCAAACAACTAAATCCAGACCATACTTTTCTGACAAGGGGTTAATATTTATTTAAATAGATAAAAAATTCTGTACTGTAAGGAAAAAAAAGAAGAATATGCTCTTAAAAACTGGGAGATGGCCTTTGAATCAGAGCTGTTTAAAAATTATTCTGAATACTTGAATATCCCTTGAAGTTTTGGCTAAATGCAGGTTTGCATTTCCGAATTTTCCCCAAAATTTTGCAATCATGAAATTACCATTTAATCAAAATTAAATATTAGATTTCACTTGGTCACTTCAAGAGTGAGATTTATGAAAAAAGGGAATTGCAAGAGAGATAAGAACAGCTGTCATCTTTATATATGTGGGGACAAGAAAGTCTATGGAACAGCACAGTTTCAAAAGACCCTTGGTAGCTACCACAGATACTGCAGAGTAACCCTGAGAATATCCTAATTCCGTAGCTGGGGAGCCCTGCAGTGGGAAGGAGCTACTGGGAAGGGTGAGGGAGTGAGGATCATTGTCCCTGCCTCCAGGAGCTCCCAGAAAAGAGAAATCACACTGGCTGTGGTCTATACTGAAGGAAGTAAAGTCCTCAGCTTTGCAAACATAAATTTTATTGAAAATGGATTTAATTTTGAAATATCGGAGAAGGAATAAGTGCAATTTGCAAGAATTTGGAGCTCAAATACAAACCTAAAATATCTAAAAAAAATTTGAATATATTCCTTTATTGAGTTTTGGTGCTGTAAAAATGACCAAACACAGTTTCCTGCATCCTAAAACAGTAAACTCCCTTTGGTTTATTACTGATTATTCTTTTTTTTTTCCTTTTTAATTCTGATTTTTTTTAATTAAGTGCATAACCAGGACAACTAAAAGCTGAAGCATGATTTAGCACTATTGGCCCTCATTTCTGTATCTGCTTTTTCTGGTAATAAACTCTCCACAATTAGACCTGTTGCCAAGACAGTGCCTACATTCTTCAGGGTGAGAGCTTTCAAACTCTGTTTAAGACTTTGCAAGAAGGACATTTGATATTTTCTGAGACTCTTCCATTGGAGTTTCTCTAGCAGAGAACACTGTGGAGATCTTCCATTTCCAAAAGTCAATAAAGGCAGCACAAATGTGTTTCCAGAGTTTTCTTAGAACATTTTATGCATAACATACCTAAATTCAGGCATGTAGTACAAAATACAGAATGTCATGTCCTAGTCCTCAGAAAGTCAAGTGACATTGAAAATGAATAGTCAAGTTATATAAGAACAGGAACAATAATTCTGTTTGTGTGTTGTCTATTATTTTCTCATTGATAGAAGAGGGATCTTTTGTTTGTTGTTATTGTGAATCCGTGATTGTTTTGTTAGTGGTGATATGTTGCTCCTCCTCAGAGTCATTTGAGGTAATTTCATTAGGAGTTTTCATTTTCTCTCTTCATTTATCCACACATTGTACATATGGCCATGATCATGACAGTTCAGTTGTTTCCATGCCTTTCCTTTCAAGCTTCACCGAATTTCTGCTACCAAACACTAAGATATTTGGCTTTTCCCTTTTACTATATATGTATTTTACCATGAATATTCTGCTACATCTGTTGAGTGCTCAGCAGAGGGTGGGTGTAAAATCCCTGCAAGAGCAGGATGCAGGAGCTCTTGAATTGTGTTTACACAATCTGACAATTTGATGGATTTTACTATGTGAAAATGTACTCTTTCAGAAGTCAGCTTTGAAGAACATTATGAAAGCAGAGGTTGTGTTCATCCCCTATCATTCTATTTACATTCTCAAAGTACTAAAATAACAAAATAATAAAATAATGCCGTTCTGGTTATTATAGCTGCCTTGCTTTGGGCTGATTTAACAGAAACCAGTGGATAAGACGCAGCTAAGCTTGTTTGACTGCTTTTAGTATCTAGCTATGAGTTGGATCTTATTTCGTTGGGCATTTAATTCACTACATCTCCAGAAAGGCAGGTTGTTCACACTAGAAATTCAAACCAATGCTGGCAGTTTTGATCTCAGTAGTTAAGGAGATCTGTTAGTAGAGTCCTCTGTAAGAATGTAGTCACAGCAAACTACTCTGTCTCCATTCAGAAGCTGGATGGATTGTAAGCAGAAATTTGGGGTGTTGCTGGAACATGTTTTTAGTAGCCCAGGTATAAAGGTTTCCATCCAGAATAACTGCTTCAAGGCAACACAAGGAACATGCTACAAACCGTCAAGCAAACAGTCAAACGAAATGAGACTAGCTACTTTTCCCTTTGGAGACACAGTTATCTCTTTCAAACAACTTAAACGACTCTGCTATTTACACAACACTTTATATAGAAACGATACTGGATGTCCAGTTTTATGAACTAAGTGTGGTTTCTTTTCCATACCTCAATTAGCGAGGAACACAAAGATCTAATTTCCTGCTGTTTTGTAAACCTGCTGCCTGAACGATTAATGAAGTTCTATTTTATCAGTATATGGATTTAATTAGTTTCTCTCTCTGTTTGCATGGCAAGAGTTTGTACCAGATCTGCAAGTTAAATTTCTTGATTAGTCTTCTTATTGGTTTTATTATTTTTCCTGAGGTGGGCTGTAGCATAGGAAGGCAGCACAGGGTAGTGGGTGCATTATAAGACAGAAAAAGAGATTTAATGTAAAGTAGATGTATATGCAATCACATTGGTTAGTCCATTTTTGCTTCTCCTTCTGCTATATGTTGTCCTTTATATGACATAGAGACCATATTAGTCTATATTGGAGTCATTAGCCTTTTAAGCTGACTCTCAGAGTCATTGTACAGCATGGGATGAGTAAGTTTTTATCCTGTGTAATTACAGTATATTCATATTAGCATTTCTCTGTTATTAATTAAAAGGAAATTCTTCCTATCAGATCTAGATGAGTAGCTCGTGGAATACAAACAAGGAGCTGACATCTATTTTGCTTTTGGAGTGCAGAAAAATGTTTTGTCTTAATTGTTGTGAGTTGTTTGAGAAGAAATTCTGGAATATATTTCCATCAGCACTGAGATGGTGTCAAAGTGAGCTTGTAGAAAAATGTTCCAAGTTTGTGGAAATCTTTTCCCCCCCTTATTGTCAATATAGGAGAACTGTTTCACTGAGTGAAGTAATGATCTTCTCAGTCTGAAAAAAACACTCCATCATTTATATAGTAAATTTCCCACCAGATGACATGTAAAATAAGTATATTTAAAACAGCCACTTGTTTCAAATTTTTCCTTGTATTGTCTTTTACAGAGGTATTTGAGGTATTTGTTTTCACCTCTGTGGAAAAGAGTAATTGACTCAGTCTCTTACTTAGGAAAATGTGACTTGATTATTTTGTCGTGAAATGTTTGATTTCCCTAACATTAAAAGTAAGCTGATGGCATAAAAGGAATGTAAATATCTTGCATAAAATCAGCTATGCTGCTGTCACCAGCTGAATCCCTTGGCCTAAAGCCACCCACTGCCATTGTGCCTTGTACATTGTGCATTGTGCTGCCCTCTTGGCAGCCAAGAGGGAATAGGCTCAGTTAACCATTATTGAGGGAAACCTGTAAAACTCCTTTTTAAGCTTGGAGAGGATCTTGGTGCTTCCTTTCTCCATGGTACAGTTGTCTGGTAATGCAGCTTGGTATGTCCCAGCGTGTGAGGATGGGCTCAAGCTGCACTGATCGGGGTCTAACTCTGTGATGCCAATGGGATGGCACTGACCCTGTTACCTGGGCTTGGGGCTGTTTCCCTGTGCATCCTGTGCCACCTGATCCAGGCTGCTGTGCCACTTCAGTTGGTTTAATGAGCCTTTTCATGGCATTATTTTTCTTCTGTTCTGAAATCATCCATTTTATTTACATTTGGTGTTACTGTGGTTCAATATTTCTTGGGAAGTAGTGCGAGAATGAACGAAATCAGCCTCCTGGGTATGTACAAAGCCGTGGCTCAGAGGGTGGCTCTCATGGGTCCTATCAGCAATTTCCTTGTTGAGCTGAAGGCCTGAAGACATGTAATACTGTTACTACTGGTTTGTGGTGACAAATGTCACCTTTGACTGGAAACTAGTCCCTTCTGTGTGTGTGTCTGTATTTATATATATATATATATATTGTTTATTGTCAGTGGCGAGGCTCTGGCACAGGTTGCCCAGAGAAGTTGTGGGTGCTCCATCCCTGGGAATTTTCAAGGCCAGGTTGAATGAGGCTCTGAACTATTTCATCCAGGGTATTGGAATGAGATAATCTTAAGGGTGTCTTTCAACCCAAATCATCCTATGATTCTCTCATATATAGAACATAAAAGTTTATAGTGTTGGTCTCAGATGAGTTTGTGACTTTTTTATTCCCCATCCTGATGAAATTTATCTGAAGAAATCTCTTAGATGTTAGATACAGGTTAATGTGCAACAATCAAAACTTAATTACACCCCGTGACTCTTAGTATAGACCTATACAAAAACTATTTTCTTGGGGGTTTTTGTTTTATTTTTTTTCTAAATTGTGCCATCTATGGTGGAACAGTCCCTTAAGATTATATCCTGCAACCTCAAATTCAGCCTACAAATAGAAATGTACCCTCTTGTACTTTTTTTTCCAAGAGAACAAGAGTTGCTTATAGAAGTATTGCCAGGATTCAATTTTAAACATTGAAAGTTGTGAGAATGGGGATTGACTCAGACTAAATTTTGGTCATTAGTGGTGTTTTGAAACCTTCTCACCCAAGTTTTTTATTTAAATAGAAAGTGAAATTTAAAAAAATTGTGCTCTCACTGTACTGAATAACTTTCTAGTTATTTTTTTTAAATTGTCATAGTGAGACTAAATTAGTGTAATAATAATAATAATAATAATGAAATAATAGAAGCTCAAAATATGAGGACTAGTAGTTGTAGCTTTTCTGGAAAAAAACATGACCAGATTTGCACTCCCTCACACACTTTTATTTTAGTATATTTTCAGTGACCACATGATGTAAACTGCCTTGGTAAGGAGCTATTTGTTTCCACTGTTTCTTCTTTTATGGGATGTTTAGCTTTTCAAGACTAAAGGCAGACTGTTTCATCTTTGTGTCAGACCTTCCTAAGCAGAGGGGAAATTGAAGCAGGCAGTTTTAAAGCCTTAACATACAGTAAGGAAGCCAGGAACAGGCAGAATATAAAAAAGCAATCTAAAATTCAGCATCTTAAATGCCTGGGGCTTGAAAAGGACTGAGGTGTTATAACTTAATAATATCTTTTTGGAATCACATTTTGGACTAAAAATAAAGGAGGAAGTGCAGCTCAAGGTTTCTGACAGTGTATTGCTCTATGCAAGATAGGCTGTTGCTTGTTCATCACACTGCACTCTGCATAGAAATGAAAGTAGGTTTAAATTAGCATTTCTGGGTTATTTAGCATGTAGTTTAGGATAGGTAAGATCAATAATTAAAAGATATACTTTTCCTTGTTAATAAAGTTTTTCCTATAACCTTTCTAAACCCCAGTAATGAATGTTTAAAAAAGGAGTAAAGTGATTCTTGTCTCAATAATCTTGAATCCATGTCAGATAACTGTGTACTAACTGAAAATATAAATTCATAGCTGCTCAATGATTTTCTTTTTATAGTTTTGGTACCAAAATGGCCAGCCCTTATGCCATCCAAGGTGGTTGCTTAAGTAAAGCAGTCACGACTTTGGGCCCTTATGGGGCACCTCATCTTACACCTTGGGCTGGGTGACCTGTACCCAAGATGAGCTATAGGGAGCTAGAAAAGGTATCTTCAAAAACAGCTGCTCTTACAGACAAACAAAATCCCAAACCTAGCAAAGGAACTGAAAATGCTCACAAATCCATGTAAAATTTGTAAACCTTTTCAAATGATACATTTATGATCCCAAATATTTCAACAGAGGATGAAATAAATACAATTTACTTTCTTGTGATGGCTTGACTGTTATATCATTTGCAGTTAAAAATGTAATTAAGAAGACTTTGGGGATAGTTTATGTAGGGTTATTTTTTTCAGTTTGCATTTTTGGAAAAAACTTTATTTCTGTATATATGTGAAATACTATTACTTTGCCTGAGTCTATCAAGTACATATACAACGGAAATATGCAAGAATAGTAGTTTAAAGCATCATACATCATAATTCAGAAGTTGCTGCAGAACTATGTCATTAAATATGAGAATATAAATAAGCAAAGTGCATGGTTTATATATGCAATTATTCAGAAAATTCAGCAGCTAAAAGGGATGTTGTCAGGGGGTGGAAACATCTTGCTGCAGTGGGAGTATTGCTTTCCTCTCCTGGCAGCCAGAGCAGAGGGCTCCACGTGATGCACAGTTATCAGCCCAGGGCTGATGGAGCTGAGCAGTGCTTGTGCCGGCTGGGGACAGTATTAGGTCTGGTCTCTAAAAGAGCCATTTCATCTTGGAGGATATTATTAAAAACTTCAGAACCCATTGAAAATTGACTTGAGTGCCTTGATTCTTTCCCCTCTAGAGCTGAGGCTTCTCTCTTTCCTATTTACTTTCTCAGCTGCAAACTGGAAGTGACAAGTTAGTAAACATTAGTGGACCTGGTTAATGACAGTACCATTTTATTTTAGGTAAACTCATCTAAGTCTCTACAGAAACAATACTCTGAGTATCCCTCTGGTAAAAGATTTGTCAGGCATTTATTATTAGCCACCTTTTAAAGAATGGATGTTTATTTCCCATAATTTTGAATAAAAATAGCTGCATAATGTTAGGTAGGATATTAGAAAGTGGTGAGGCATTGGAAGAGGCTGCCCAGGGAAGTGGTGGCATCACCAGCCATAGATGTGGCACCTGGGGGCATGGCTTAGTGGTGAACATGACAGTGCTGGGTTAGTGGTTGGATTCGATCTTAAAGGGTTTTTTCAACCTAAATGAGCCTATGATTCTATAATAACTTATTTGCTCCTTCAACATCTGCTTATTCTGTCCTTTGTTTTGCAAAAACTAAAGTGATGAAGTACTTAAAGCATAAATTTCTGCTCTGTTTCTTCACCCCATTCAATCCATTCTTTGAGAAAAGAGCTACTGTGGAAAGGATACAGTGATGTTCCTTTCAGGAAATCAGGAAGGCAATCTTATATGACCACATTAATCTTTCCTATGTTGCATTTCCTCAGCTATGTCACCGAGACTGAGGTGCCTTTAGATTTCATCCAAAAATGTGACAAAGATGCAAGAAATATTTACTGGAGTTCATACAGTGTTAGAAAAACAGCAAAGATGTGAAACATCTGCAGTAAAGTTTGTTGACTTTATTATGTATTTAATGATAGTAAAGTTCAAAGGAAGTGAATTATCAAACACAGGACTTTCATATGCCTGTAGAAGGGAACAAAGATGAGGGGTAGGAACATTATTATGTAAAAAGGTTTGAAATGAACTAGAAAAAAACCCCCAAAATAATTTTCCAACTATTACTGATATTAACAAATTTGAAGGCCTTAATTCATTTAAATCAAACTGGATGACTGTTAAACTTGAAATATTTTAAAAGAGATACTTTTAAATAATGACAGAAGATGAACTAAAACTTTATGATTAAAGAAAACTCTACCTCTTTTATTTAAATTTAAATTTAAAAAGAAGGCTCTACAGATATATTTTAATACTTCATAAGTTAATGAAGTTTAATGGAGATTGTTTTCATTCTTGCATATTAGAAGTATGTAAATCTAACCTGACTTGAGCCATTCATTATGAGTTCCCATTACTTTATTAGCTCTTCCACACAGTCTATTGAGTATCTGATGGTAGGACACAGATGTGGGTTTAGGTATGATAAGATTAGGTCACTTGTAAAACTTTATTCACTTCAGGCCCAAGGCCTGAATTTAAATTCATGGAAACTGTGTTGACTGTTTCCATCATCCTAAGCAGAAGTTTAATAAGTCCTGAGAGTATTACTAATTGTTAATCGATTTCAATTTTTCTTGATTAATTTAATTTTTCAGTAGGTACTCTGTTCTCATTCTCTTTCTTTTTCTTTGCAAATGTGTTTTTAATTGGCAATCTTATCAACCATGTTAAACTGTCTTCATAGTATCAGCAGTTAATGCCTCAGAGTTTCCTCAATAAATCAATCAAGCCATCCATCCCACTTATTCCATATTACGTTGTCATTTGCTTTAGTTTAAACAACTGATTTCATCCCACAGAAACCATTTGTTCATGTTCCCCCCTGCTGCATGGCACACAATGGAACCAGCACACGGGACAGATAAACACATTAATCTGTGCAGTGCAGAGGAATTAATTGGGAATTAATATTTTCCAACTCTGTCGTACCTCTGCAATAGCAATTGCTCATTCGTGACTATTTGTTTGCTTTCAGCACTGCTTAGGCCAGGACAGATTTCAAGGGTCGGAGTGTATTTCAGAATCTCGTGATTTCCAGAGCTGGGGCTGTGTCACAAACTCGAGCTCTGAGTCACGACTGTGCTGCCTCTGAGTCACGTCTTTGCACGTTGTCATGTGAGAGTCACTGAGAGAGGGGTTCACATGGTTTGTTTCTGAGCACGGAAACTGATTGTGCAATGTTTGATACACCTTCAGTTTCCAGTTGAGCAGCTGGTTCCAGACACAGAAGTCTTTTGAATGTGTTACTCTGCCATTCTCATAAGTATTAGTTTTACATAACATTAACCCAAAAACTCCAGTAAAGAAAAGAAAATCCAGAGAAAGACCATGAAAAGGGAAATGCTGAAAGGACCCAAACTTTGCAGCGGTGATTTTATGGTTTGCCTTTTGGTTCAGCCATTCTGTTGCCTCCTAAAGGCTGGTGCTCCAGTGTTTGGTTTAGCACATAACTCACTCTCTGGATGTGGTGGTGTTGCCATCACCTGGCTCTTGTCTTATCCCACAGACAGAATTCACTGTGTCTGATCTCACAGACACAAACTCCACAGTGCACAAGTGAAGCTGAGTGCTAATCTGGTTTTCTTCTAATCTCCTTTAAAACTGCAGCTCAGTTCATCACAGTCAAAAGTGGCACAGTTACTGTCCCAGGAAGATTAAGTTTTTATTCTACTTTTTAGAGTGTTCTCCAATCGCATTGGAGATAAGTGGAAAATGATTTGACATTCAACCTAAAGTAAATGCTTCTACATAAACATTTTATTTCCAGACAGTAAGTCTTTACCATTGTTATAAATGACAGCAAGATAATAAATAAATTAAAGACTCAGTTTGTCTGTTTTATGTCTGATTGTTTCAGACAGCAGCTAAAGAGAGGGGGAAGCTTGGAAAAAAATGTATTTGTAATATCACAAAATTTGGCACAATGAGTCAAGGGCAGAGGTGGTGTTTGATACCACTTTTAATTCTCTTTTTAACTGACCCAATATAAATGGGAAAACATTCCATTAAAGAAAAGCACAGTAAGTCATTAGCAAATAACTCAGAAGAATACAGATTCACTTACCACTTCCATTGTTCCCTAATTTCTTGTTCTTTCTTGTTGTGATGAGTACAGAAATGAACAGCCTGAATTAAAGCTGAAACTGCATGAAGTTTCCAGGAATGTGTCTCCATACAGTCAGTAATGTCATCAGAATTCTGTTAGTTAATTTAATTATAATTATTTTATATAAAGCCTGGTTTGGCTTTATTTTCTAAGAGAATCTTACAATGACTAATATGTGTTAAATATTGTCTGTAATGCTATACTTCCTAAAGCTTTAAGGGCTCCACTTTGACAGGAGTGCTTAGAAATTTCAGGTAATTTTTCAATCTTGCGTCTTACAGAGAAGTGAAAGAGCCTAGTTTGGGCCATCAAATGCAAAATAACGTGTCTTCAATAGTGCAAGTAGAATTTATTTTGGATTCTGATGACAGCAATCAATACCATAAAACACTTTACTTGTTTATGTAATGACTAGAAATAATTGGAAAAGGAGTCTTTATCCTTGGAAAATTTCCAGTTTTCAATGAAAAGTCCAAATCTGTCACAGAAAACTTGGAAATATCAGTGTAACTTGTGCAGAGAGTGATAGGTAAATGTGGTGAAAGGTACTCTCCAGAAAGCACAGTGCAGAGGAGAGAATCAAGCTGGGAAGAAATCACATTAAAATGTAGTGAAATATACAAAGAAAAGTAATTCAAATTTTTATGGGAACATTCAGATTCTGAACATCTGATTTCTCAATTTTGTTGTTGCGAAGAACTACTGATTCTACAGAACTACTTGTGCAAATGTGACTTTTTAGACACATTCCTAGAGAACATTCCTATATATATATATATTTTATTTCTTTCTAGAGGATAAAGTAATTACAGGTTGTTTATGCCTAATGATGAAAGGTAATTGACATCAGTAATGAAATATTAGCCAAAGGGGACCAAACATATTTCTTGCAGATCACCTCATTAACTTGTTTCCCAAATATGTTCACCAGAGAAGAATTGCAGCATGTGACTGGCTGTAGTGACAAACATCTGTTGTCTTAGCTCCTAAAAGGCTTTTGGGAGTGGGTAAAGACAAACAGATCTTATTTAATCAGGTGAAATGTAACCTGTGAGACATTTTCTGTTGTCTGTGTTCTTGTCACAATCTGCCGTTACTCCTTAAAAATTACTTATGGGGTTCAGTTTCTCTTTAAAGTTGCATCATCTTTTAGTAAAAGAATTATTTCCTTCTGCTTTGCAATGATTACAAATGTGGGAGATGCTGATTATCACACAAAGCCAACCAACCCACCAAACCTGGCTGGACTCCAGAGAAATATCCAAGGGACTGAGCAGTCCCATCTTAAAAGCCAAGAAATATGGTACCCAAAAATTGCATCTGGAGGTTTCATATTCCTGGTATTTAATGATCTAAACATACATAGATCAGTACTAATATTAGATATAAATGGACATTGTGTTGCCTTTCATCTAATTTTTGCATTTCAGAAAGCGCGGAAAGGAGCACCTAAATATTGGAATGCATGAACACAATAAGAGTATGTCAAATGTGCCGTTCTCAACTTCTGTGATAAACTTTGTTTCTTTTTAAACCTCTTTTATTTCTTGCCTCAAGAACTAGTTTGCAGTAAATGGAGTGGGATATACCTGGGTGTAACCATTTTGCTTTTCACAAACGTACTCTAATTTTTAATGATATTTTCAGTGGTTACTTGATTTTTGATTATAGGAAACAATTAATTTATGAGGATTAGAATATATTGAATTTTACCAGCAATGCAGTCTGTGAAAAACTGCTTGCAAAAGTAATTTTGGGTTATATTCCTTTAGAAGTCTCTTCTTTCTGATAAGTGCTATATCAATTTCATGTATATGAAGTAAAAATTGCATCCAGTGGTCCATTAAGTTAATTACTGATACGTATTCCCAGGAGCAAAAGGATCCTTTAGGTGGTAACTCAATCTATTTTCTTTAATAAAGAAATAAATTTTGTAATGAAAAAAACTCAAGGTTCACATCATGACTTTAGATATAGAGCTCTTTAAATTACTGGATTCTTTTCTCTAGGAAAAGGTATTTACAGCTCAACAAGTGTATCAAATTTCCAAGATACCACTTTTCCACTTTTAAGTTAGAATTAGTACTAGTGGTTGTTTGCCACACACTTTGTACTAACTGGAAGTGTAAAAGAAAATAAATCTGCGAGATTAAGTGGAGTTGAATGGCAAAGATCTCTTTCAGGATGATCTGTATTAGCTTTTCACTGTAGCTGAGAACTCTTTTCCTGACCAAAAAGACACAGTACCTGTCCCCAACCCTCATAAAACTTTCATAAATGTTCTGTGTTATAAGAAGAGATATTTCTTTAGAATATTATGTACAAACAGTAGGATAGTGGACAAATCTGTCTGTCCTGACACAGGACTGGGAACTCGCATACCTGTTGTCTGTCCTTCCCCACCCTTCCCTGTGTTCTGTTGTCTCCCCTTTGTGCATGGCAGGATGGAGAGAAGCATTTTCACCTAAGCTATCTTGGTTTGCTGAACTTGGCCCCAGTCTTGCAAATACTTATCAGGCAGATCATTTACAGCATTCTCTGCTGTATGAACAACTGGGTTCGGAGACATTTTCCTTTTCCTATATAACTCTTTCTTTATGCTTGTACAAGATATAACAGAAGAATGATTACTCTCCTTTTCCTTTTCTTCCTTTTTAGATATTACTTTACTCTTGTATAACTCTTTTCAACCATAGATTTCAATATAATCACACCCATAATTTTATTCTGAATAGATCGGGTCACTGAAGCATAGTAGGCTAAAGAACTTGCCAAAGTAATAAACCAAATTACTACCAGAACTAGCAGGCAGTGGAGGTTCCATGAGCTGGCACCTGCACTCAGTAGGCACAGCTGTCTTCTTCTTGCTGAATCAGAAAATACAGAGAAGCATTTCCTTTGGAAACACAGAGAAGAGCTGGATGGCTATTTAATGTTTGAATTTCAGAGTTTCATTGGCTGCTTTGCCTAAGCCTACTTTAATCTTTAAAGACTCATCAAAACCTTAGATTTTGATTGTGTATGCATGTCCAAGGACTATTTGAAAAGTCATGGCAGTCAGGTTCAGTCCCTGGTGACTGGAAAAGGGGAACATTTCACCCCTTTTTAAGAGGGGTAGACAGGAGAACCCTGGGAACCACTGACCTGTCAGCCTCCCCTCTGTGCCTGGGAAGATCATGGAACAAATCCTTCCTATGTTAAGGCATGTGGAAGACAGAGAGGTGATTCAAGACAGCCAGCACAGCTTCTCCAAGGGCAAGGTCTTGCCAGACCAAGCCTTCTGTGGTGGAAGGACTTTATCAGTGGACAGGGGAAGAGCTATGGTTGTTGTCTGTCTGGAGTTCTGTCAGGCCTTTGACATCGGCCCCCACAACATCATTCTCTTTGAATTGAAGGTATGTGGATGTGATGAGTGGACACTGGTGGATAAAGAATTGGATAAGGAAATTCCAGAGAGTAGTGATCAGTTCTCAGTGTCTGGATGGCAATCCAGAGTGTGCAATCCAGATGTGTAGAGAATGGTTGGCACAAACTTTTAAGTTTGAAATATGACTTCACATATTCTTTTCATCCTGATTTATGCAACGATAAAGTTAGTTTTACTGTAACTGTATTCAGGAGTGACATTTTTTATGGCTAAGTGGGCTGTGTCCATTGTCCAGGCACTTGATGTATTTCAGAAGTTTTATTAGGAGATTAGAGAATAAATTATTTTTAGTGGTTGTAACCAAACTCCAATGAAGAATTCAAACATGAGCAGAATCTTAGTGTTTCTCTCAACTCTAATTATCTCTTTTTTTACCAGTTGTTAATACCAAATAAGGCAACTGTACCTTTAAAGTAGTTGAAAATCTCAAGAAGTTATCTTGGAAAGGTTTCTAAGACAGTCTCAGGAGTTAAACATGAGGTTATCAAAAAATAGTTTTACTTGACTTCATTGGCAGTGATGTACATTTAATTGAGAGAACTAATTTGGTACTGCTTGATTTGTTAGATGGTTCAGTGCTATTAAAGTGACTGTTCTTGTTTAACCAATTAATAAGCCTGATCTTAGAGGATTTGAAGTCGAGACATTAAGAAGAGTAAAATGTTTCTTCATGTCTGCATGTTTCTAAAATTGGAAGCTCTGAATATTCGCCCAAACCAGTGGGATATTACTCTGTAAGTCAGTGCTGACTAAGCTTTTCAGTGTCTCATAGCTAATTAACAGCCTCACTTTGAACTCAGTGCTCTCCTTCATCCCAGGAACAGCAGTTTCAGTGCTGTTTGCACATGCAATCACATAGTTTCAACAGCACATTTTTGAATGTTCTGCCCCAGCTCTCCTCAATAACTGATGCTGGTTCAGATCCACTCTCAGCAGTGACACTGTTCCTCTCCAGCTGATACTCCCCTTACCAAGATGGACACACTTGCCCGAGACTCGTCTTGCCACATCCTGCCTCTTTTAGCTTGTTTGCTGTGTTTGGGTTATTGTTTTGTTTGGTTGGGGGTTTGTTTGGTTCTGTTTTTCTTTCTAAGCCACTGGAAAGGGAGAGTTAGAAGGCCCATAAGATAAAACTTGAAGTAAGGTGGATGTTAAGCTGAAGCACTGTTCTTGGAAAGGGAACAAAATAACTCAGCAGCTCAGAGCCAGCTCACTGTTTCCTTGTGAATAATGCATTATTCCATCAAGAAAGTTGCTCCTGCTCAGCTCATACTGAGTGGCAATACTGTATTACCTACAATTGGAGACATGTCCAATGAACACAGGAATGTGGGAAAAACAGTTTTTCTTCTCTCCACGTACAGTGAGCAGCCTGTAGCCCTGGGGAGTATTTGATGTGATGCAGCACCACGGAGCTTGGGTTTGACTGGAGTGTAGACTGTGCCTCACAGTCCGGGTGTGCTCAGTGCACTTCAGAGAGCATGGCTGTGAGAACAAGTCTTGCTGTTGCTAACTGAGGCCGTACAAGAAAAGTCAAGTCTCTATTTTGAAGAATAAACTGCAGTTTTAACAAGTATTGGTTACAGGTATTGCCATTGCTAGCATGGAAAGAATCAAATAATTTAGATGCCTTATGAGTTTAATTTGGGATGTACTGGTGTAACTGAAGGCAGAGACTTCGCCTAACACGAGTAGGTTATAGGGCACAGAAGAATCCTGTCATTTCTTTAATCCAAGCTGGGGATTGTCCTGCCACTCCCAGACACCTGGGTTTCTATTTTCTGGACACTGGGTGAGAGATGAGAGACTCAGAATTCTCAATATGCAATCCACATGGGATTAAAATTGGCTCAGAAGCAAAGCAGTAGAGGCTTGGAAGTGCTTTCAAGTTTCTCACTGTAGATTTAGTTAAGGAAAAGCCAACAAAAACAAAAAGCACCAAGGGGCCGATAGAGATAAAGTAATGTGTTTCCAAGGTAAGGTAATAGATTTGGGAAGACTACTTGTCTGGGGGAGGGAGGAATATGTGAGGGAGAACCATTTGAACTATATGTAATTATAATAGGATTGTCACAAAGAAAGCTAATTCTAAAAATTAGAAGGTCTAAAAAGACTCAATTTTCAGCTCATTGAAATTCAATTAGATCACTTGTCAGCAGAAAAATTTCAGCTTGAGATCCTTGAGAAGTTGAAGCTATCCTTGAAATTCTGTGACATACAGCTACTATTCCTCGTTAGCCAGGTGATAGATTAATTAATCATGGCAACCCAACTGGATATTGCAACATTTTCACACAGAAGAAAAAAAATCCAGAGTTAGTAAAATTTTGAGTATTGCCACTAGAGAGTGGCATTATGTTGTCAGGTAACAATTAACAGAGGTTTCACTGTCATCCAGCTTTCACCAGATTTCAACCAGTGCAGAAGCAGTGATTTAAGGGCAAGTACTCATCTCAGTCTGCAGACATTGTTGCACTTGCAGAGAATTATTAAGTCTCTTATGGGTGCATAAAGTAGGATAATTATACTTAGAGATCTTTCTTTCTATATTACTTTTTCATTTTCTTTGCAGAGTTAAATATTACTATATATGTAGCCATACATTGAATGCCTTTTACAGTTGAATAATGTTCAGGTGCAAGCCTGAATCAAACATCACAGTTTCACTGTGCCTGTATTTTCACTACAGGTTTTCTATATGTAGCCGGTCTTTCAGAACTGATAGTGTATGTGATCATCATTAATGGTCCTGAACCATTCTGCATAGGTAGCTGCTTGACTGAATGCATTAGCTTCCATCTTCTGCTATTTATTATGTGCATTAAATCTCACTGACTGGCCCTTTCTTCATCTTAGACCCTGTCTTTTCGTAGTAGTAGTCCCTGTGTGTGCCTGCATTTTGGTGTGATCAGTTATGCACCGTCTCATATTGCTGTAAAAGAGCATGGGAGGAGGCTGATTTCACTAAAATAACACCAGCAATGGCAACATGACGTTTCAGCCTTCACAGCATCAAATTGACAAAGATTTTTAGATAACAGTCATTTAGAGATTAATTTTGGTGCACACACCAAGAAAGTATACGTTGATCAAAATTTTTTTCCCCCATTGTTTTGAGATCCTACTTTTGGAAGCACATAAAGTAAACTACCTTTAAGAAATCATCACAGTAGTGTGAGTTGCAGCTTAGCCTTTTCAGAATGGAAATGAATAAGGTATCACAATGTCACCAAATGACATGAGAACACAAAATAAAAGTTAAATGAATAAAAGTCCTTTTAAAATTTGGGAAAAATAGCAATGATATGGGAGTAATACAAACAATAAGAGTATACATATGTAATGGAAAGAAATATCCAATCAGATTATGTAACATTCTAAGCACTCCTCCTCTCCCCCGCCCCACCTTCCCTTTACATATTGACAACCATCTTGACAAGTCTTTGCTTTTGAATCAGGAACTAACAAACCCAGTGACAATGATCATTCTTGGAAATCCTTTCTGGGGAGAAAACCTTTGACTGCAACCCTTCAGGGCTTGGCCAAGACAGAGGAGCAACACTAAGTTAGTGCAGCCTTAGTCGGTGACACCTGGTGGTGTTGCAGAAATGCATTTTGACCATTAGAAAAAAAGTTTGATATTGATGGTAATACTTTTCTAGTAAGGTTCCAGGGATTGAGAAAGACACAGCAAAAAGCCCACACTGCCAGAGGTGTGATCAATAACATTTTCCTACTTAAAATTTACTTTACCTTGTGAAAAGTGCTCTCAGGACAGATGGATTGCTGAGGTTGCTCATAGCAAGTTTTTTGAGCAGCCTGGAGCACTGTATGCTCTAAAGTATGTTGGCTTAAGCATGAAGTGTAGATTGACCTTTCTGTGACACAGATAAGAAGTGTCTTTATGATCTGCTTAGTCGTGTCTGTGTGTCTTCGTGGCCTTCCCCACCATTTCAGCTAATAAATGATACAGTTCAGGGGGAGTGACTTTGGTATCCCAAGTCCTTCATGGATTCCATCCTGCTTTCTTCACAGTTGTAGATTAAAAAGGGGTCAAGCATTTTTGAGGAGTAATAGTTGAGCTTCTCTGCTTTCCCCTCTTTCTGCATCCTCCTTTTATTCTCTAGGACATAATTATTCATCAATCCATCAGTAAAAAGTCTTGAGCATTAATTTAGATGTGCTCTCTTTTACACACCAGAAGCAAAATTGTGGTGCTTTTGTTATTTCACTGTTTTGTCCCAGAGGGAAGTATGATTAAAGTATTTTTGGCTTATTACAGTTATGATAATAGCATAGTCTCTTTCTTTAAAGAAAAAAAATAGTTCTTTTAAACAAATATTTATCTGCCAGTACTGTAATCATAGAAGTAGTATTGCTGATATAATCCTCATTTTAACAGGCTTTGGTTAATTCAGTCTTCTTTGCTTTAGAAAAAGGTTTTCCTTTGATAAGTCACCATGCCTGGAGGGATTTAAAAGATGTGTAGATGTGGTGCTTAAGGTTTACTGGTGGATCTGGCAGTGTTATATTAATGGTTGGACCTGATGATCTATTCTGTGATTCTATTCACACGGACCTGTCAATGAAATGCTAGTTTTTCTACTGAAATCCACATTTTTAGGTAGCTTTTAGTCATATATATAACGAAGAAGAGCTAACATTTCCAACAAAACAGAAATTGAAAAAAATGGAAATTACTATGCTTCAAGAAATGACATACTGTCTGGGTATGTCCAAATGCATACAAGTCTCTCTAGTTGTTCTTTGCACTCATGGCTGTATTGATAATAATGTCCTTCAAATGTTTACTCCCAGCCAACTCTACTGTTGATGTGCCCAACAGTTTGGGGGCTTAGGAAGAGAGAAAAGTAGAATGCCCAGAAAATTGTTAGAAAATCAATTGAAGCAAGCCACTTTTAGAGTGTTTATCCTGATGCAACACACATATTTCTAAAAGGATAATTGAGAGAGAAAAAGAATGAGACTGCTAGGGCTCTGTTGAGAGGTGCTTCTTTGCCCACACTTATCCTGTTCATCATAATCCCTCAAAGGAAATTTGCCCTTGTAACAAGGATTGACTCATGTATTATTCTGTGTAATATAAAGAGGGTTCATCTATTCTCTACATCCGAACTCAGCATGCAGTCTCTGTTCTAAAGTGCCTGGCTTACTCTGAGCCTGTTTACAGTGCATCTGACATTTTGAACTGCAGAAAGTGACAGGCTGACAGTGCCTTTGATTATAAAATCAGCTCATCTGCCGATATTAGGAAAGAGCAAGATGATGTATGAGATCAGTTTTAAATAGCTCATACCATGCTCAAAATATGCACATTTCAAATATTTTAAGAAGAAAGGATAGGCAGTATGTAGATTTGATTTATTTTGTCTGTTCATTTGGTTTGGAGTCTATGCTATATTATTATTTGTTCTTACAATATGCACTGGGCACTGAAACATACCAATCCTTTAAAAGTTAATGCAATGCCACTTTTTCACCTACTGCAATGAGGACAAAGAGCTCAGCTTCACACCTTAAGTGCCTGAGTAGGTTCAGCTATGAGCTGGCACTGGAGCACCAGCTAGTGCCTCCCATCATGACACCAGTTGCCAGATTGTCCAGAGTTCAATATATGCTGTCCAAAATATTTTGAAAATCTGGAGAACATAGCCTAACGAAATCAATTAAATTGCCACTTGTGTTGATTACAGACATTGTGAAAGTAATTGTTTCCTATTGTCAGCCTTGATATGTGTAAAAAGGAAAAATAAAAGTGATATTCAAAGGAGGTAGTGTGTTTTAAATGAAAGCAATACATGAAAATATAATTAGCATTAATTTGTCATGTAGGCTGGATTTAGACATGTTATGATATATCCAGTCTCTATGTATTCATTTTCGTAGTATTTCAGAGATGTTGAGTAGTATTTCAGCTCTTCCACCTCACATCCAGAAAATGCCTGTAGTAAATGTTTAATATGCTAGTACATAATGCTACCACAATAAAAATGTTCAAGTGCCATTAAGAATCTGGCTAAAATCCATAGTACAAGGAACTTTAAAGCTCCGTTGGTAACTGTTTAGAGCCAATACAGTAAATGTAGCTCCCTACAATTTATTTTTGCCACCCTTCATAAAGAACCCACTCTGAGCAGAATGTGGTGGGTACTACTTATAGTCCAACAACTGTAGTTTGCATGCAGTTGTGATTGCTGAGATCCTGCCTTGCATGTCTAACAAACAGCAAATCTATTGAATAGTGATTGAATTATTTAATGTTGGAAGCTGTCATATAGGCCTTTGGCATCACATCTTCATTATTGTGCCTTTATTTTGTCTGGTTGATAAATAGGATTCTTTCTGTCTCCTATCTGTTCAGAGTGATGTCTCAAGTTTTTCTTGCTCATAGTCTTGGCTCAGCAATTAGAAGAAGCTAAGTTTCTAGACCTAAGGGTTCTTTGTCTATTAATTTCATTTTGTTAAGGATTTTTTTTCTTTTTAAAGTTAAGTGTGTAAGTATGTATGAATGTATATGTGTGTATACATGTCTAAACCATGCTGCTTTGTTGGTTTTTCAGATACCATTTTGTCCCACGTAGTTTTCAGGGACAGACCTCATAGATAACTTGATAAAATTTGTCTCTGGTTACAGATAAAACTTGCTAAGAATGTATAAAAGGTCCTGCTTTGGACAATATGAAATTAAACCGAACCCAGTTTGTTCTCGACAAAGGACTGTCTGGGTGAACAGAAGAACAGTTCAAATAAAAACAACCCAAGTTTGATTAAAACATTTCTTATGGTCAGGCCACGCCATGCATTGGTCCAATTGGATATTGAGCTCTTGCTCATGTGAGAAAGCATTAATGTCTTTGTTTTCAAATCTTAACAGACTCTACCTAAAGTTTCTCACTCAGAAATGGCAAATTGACTTTCAGCTATGATTGGATACAGTTTAAGTTGCTTTTCTCACCTGTTAGACATAAAAAAACAAGTACTTTTCTTCCCCTGTGCTGCTGATGTGTCAAAAAACAAGTATCAGTTAAGACAATTCCTCATGCCCCTTTCACCTTCTACCTCACCATTTTTGCCTGAAGACTTATAAGCATACAGTAGTGACTAATTTCCTTATTCACTAAGGTTATTTTCAGTGCTGTTGACAAAGGTGCAGTGATCCACTGTTTGCTTTTCCTCTTCTCTTAGCCTGTGTTTCTGTTTATTCAACAGCAGGGAGCACAGTGAAATCCTTGGCTGTGACTGAGGCTGCAATGCACAGTTATAACATTAATTCTAATGATCGTGAAGCCAGAACATTTGCTTCTGAAAAGAGGTGTTTTAAATGAAATAGAGATGGCTGCTACAACATCTGCTGGAACAGCTCTCTGCCAGTTGTAGTATTTAACTCTCTGTACAGCAGGGGGCAAAGTGACTCAAAAGAAAAGGGAACTAATCGAAAATGTAGATTTTGGCCAGAAAAATTAAGTTCCCTTTAATGACACATAGGTCTTAATTAATAAAATGTCATGAACATAAAATCCTTGATTCATCATAAAACCTGAGCCTAAAGGTCACCTCTGAAAATCAGAAAATGGACTTGTTTGGCATTCTCTGTGACTACAGTAATAATACAGTGTGGTTTAAAAGAATACATTCTGTAATTTGAACTTACTGTAAAAGTTAATGAATAGAATAGAATAGAATAGAATAGAATAGAATAGAATAGAATAGAATAGAATAGAATAGAATAGAATAGAATAGAATATTTCAGTTGGAAGGGACTGCAGTGATTGTTCAGTTCAACTGCCTGACCAATTCAGGGCTGACCAAAAGTTAAAGCATGGTCCAAATGCCTCTTGAACTCTGATGGGCTTGAGGCATTGGCTGCCTCTCTAGGAATTCTGTTCCAGTGTTTGACCTCCCCCTTGGGAAAGAAATGCTTCCTTAATGTCCAGTCTAAAGAAAACATGAATTACAAAGAATTTAATACCCTTTTACCACTTTCGATTTAAATGCAAGCTCTGAGCTGCCAATCTTGATTTGCAGCATAAACTATTAAAAAGAAAAGCTTTTGGATAACACCAGAGTAGAACTAGATTTCTGAAGAATTTTTTGCAATTCCTTCTCTCTTGCATGTTTTATGGAATGATATAGCAGACTGTTAGACCACTTGATTCCCTACATTTTCATTTACAGCATGTGTAGTAACCTAATTAGAGCCAGCTTTTACTCGGCACCCCAAGGTCAAGTGTTTTGGGAAAGTGTTCCTCAGAGTCCACCTACCACGATCAAAACTGTCCAGCAGCATCAGCTGCTCTAATGATAAATAACTCAAACTTTCAGTTCTTCCTACAGGTAAAGGGCTGGGTAGCTCTGATTGCTCATTTAACTTCCCTGGACAGCTCTGTCTTTAACTCAGAATGTCTGCGTTGTTTTGTGGGGATTTTCTAGGGGTTCTTTTGGTGTCATTTGTTTGTTTGTCCATTTCAGCACTTTGGCTAATATTATGGATGGTTGGTTGGTTGTTAGGGGTTTTTCCCCCATTCAAAAATGGATTCAGCTCTGGGCTGGTAAACACACCCTCTCCTCACGACCCTGGCCATGTCTGTGAGATGAAGTCACACTCAAATGAATAAACCTTTCAGATTAGCACTTCACTCACATAAAACTAATTTTTCAAAAAGATCTTGGAGCAAAAATAAATTTGTGGAAGACATCATAGTGGTTTTGATTAAAGTGAACATTCTTTGAGCTTTATAGTCACAGAATCTCACATATGGAAATTACAGTTGGTCCTAATCTGCCTTCAGAAGACTGGTGCAAATATTAAAAAGTAATGAACTAACAAGATTGTTTGTTAATGCCACATAAAAGTGCTAATTATGCTTCATTTCCTGCCTACAGCTAAACCCAAGAGACGTTGCCTAAGAAATTGTTGAATAAGTTGCCTCACTTGAAATAAGCAGAGATCTGCAGTGCTTGATGGGTTTACTTTTAAGGAGTTGTGGCCTCATAGGTCTTTCAAAGTGTGGCAAATGAAGGAGTGCTACCAACCAACTTGTTTAGTTCACAGAAAGTATGTTATTATCATATTTGTGATTCCTACTACCCCACTGAAGAGGAAAGGCTTGATTCTTAATTGCTCTTTCCCTGCAAATTCAGTCATAGTATGATACTGCAATTACACAGTAATTGTCTTATTAGGGCTTTAATTTTTTAAGACCATAATGATGGTATTTTTTTCCCTCTAGAAAGTATACTTGAAATGTAACCCTCTATGTCACACTGGCGGTGAATATTTCTGAAGTGTTTTACTTTGCATCCCTGCTGACATCTGTCTCTTCTGTCTTAGGGACAGGTGCAACATGAAAGAGTCTGCAGAAATGTCATAATGATTATAATTGAAGCCTTTAGGGGGGAAATTAATTCACCTTCTTCCATTTTTCTACTATAAATCTACCCTCTTTTTCCATTCTAGGATAAAATATGAAATTTTAAATTGTTGCACTTGGTCCTTATACTGAATGTGTAGCAGTTGAAAGATTAGTTAATAGTTAAATCTTTCATCTCTAATAACTCAAAAGCAAGTTAATGTTATCTTTTCTCAAAGAAAGAATAGAAGCTGAATGTTATGCAGAATTTTTCCTATTCCACTGAAATGATTGTTGTGGTGAGAAGGAAAGTTTTACTGTTCAGGATATCACAATGGCTCATCTTCTATGTGATTTTCTTTTAAAATATCCTCTTGACTAAACAAAAGGAGGAAGAACTCCACAAATAATGGGGAGGGAAAGTAATAGAAAATACAGGAGTGTTCATAATTAAGGGAATCTTTGGACACATGCCTTTCTGATTCTGACTTTTTGATTAAACAAGCTCCAGGAAAACTTCATCACCCATTTTGCCCACATCTGTTTGAAGAGTGGTCTACATTTTGGAGGGTGGAAGCATCCCAGTGGAGCCTGAGTGTAATATCTCTTGACAGATGTGGTGATGTTACAATTCATGGTTTTCCACTTAAATGTTTAGGCTATTTTGTCCAGTAAGATTGTTATTTAGATGGCTTTGCTTGGAACTTGTTACTGAGCTAATCAGGAATTACTGTAGTGAGCTGGCGTGGAGCAGGGATGATGCTGCACAACTTCTTGGGCCACTACTTGGGACTCTGCCGAGGGCACCAGGTGTGGAGCACAGTGCCAGGGGCACAGGGGCACAGGGGCAAACAGCAAGGGACAGCAGTGCCTGGAGACAAATGGCAAATTCCTCTGCATCTGGAAGTGCCAAATGCAGTGCAGGCATAGTGCAGGCAGCTCACAGGAAACAAAAGGCTTGTGCCAATAGGAAACTACTAAAAGTCTTCACAATACTCTGCATAAGAATAGAGGTGTTTGATGCATTATGTGCAAATGTTATCACTGATTAACAAAGAAACAAAATTAGTACAGAAACCTTTGCAAACACAACATGGGTTTGTGTTGAGATTGTAGAGGCAACATTATACAGCTTAGGCACTGCTCCAAGGAATGAAAAAGCAAGGAACATAATTAGTACCTAAAAAAACGTTTTTATTCTGCAATTTGTGTATGTTATGTTCTATTGTTGCTCTTTAAAGAACAGCTATTTTATAAATATTTTTTGCTTTAAAAATAATTTATGCCTAGAGTTAGCAATGATACTGCACGAGTGACCTATTGCTAATAGAAGTTTCTTTTTGTAAGGAATAATCAACACTCAGGCTGTGACATTATGCATTGTCTTCAGCACATTTATAATGGTATGAGCTCCTGATTAGCTATTGAGTGACTATAAGGACTCCAAATATATAGCCATTTTTACATAGAGGAGGCAATAATGTCTACTATGGGAAGAACAATAAAACACATTTATTGGCTGCTTGATGAAGACTGCATTGAATAAAAACAGGTACATCCCTCCTAGCTTCGCCTCTGCAAATTGTTGACTACACAATTGCTGAGAATGTGAAAAAGGAAAACAATAAGCTCTCAGATAGCCAAAACAGAAAAGAGAGTGCATAGTTCTTTTTTTAAAAGTCATCAGTGTCAGTTATGGCAGTGTTTGAAGCATAAAGTCAAGCCTCCATGGGCCTATTGCTCTAACAAAGGTAATTTGATAATGATAATGTTCTGTGTTTCTTTTTATTTATCTTTGGATACACAGTAAAACCAGATTTTCCGAGGAGTCAGGTAAAGAAATTCTGAGTTTACTTCATTTGTTTATTTATAGCTTCCAGTCAGAATGCTATATTGTGCTGAGAAATACAGCAGTTCTGGGAGATTTAGCATAACCAAATTTTTATAAAAATCCTGATTAGTTTAGGGAATTGTTGAACTGTAGAATCTTCTATATGCACAACAGTATATAGTGTGTTAGATTTTAAACTAAGCAAAGGCACATAAAGGATATGGCTTTATTGCCATTTTATCATTTGTTTAACTTTTAATGAAATTTAAAATAACTCTGCTTTTAAATTGGGACTGTACAGCAGTAAAATGGAATGGTGATACAATACATTTCTCATTTCTCATCTATACGTCAATTTTTTTTTTTCATTTGCTATTAACCTCGTTATCTTTGTTATAATAGGGATGTATTTATATTGTACTCAAGAGTCTAGTTGTATTGTGCAGTAAACACTGCCTAAGAAATCATTTGAGAATACTTGCTGATCATGAAATAATAGAGTATGAGCCACTTCGGTTTTCCTACTTGAAATCCTCTTTATTGTGAAATGAAATACAAGTCTGATATTCAATATATTTCTCTTACAGAGTTTTGCAAGTAGCACTTTGCTCTGGCACTTACAATATCATTACTGTATGACAATGCAGTGGTTCCACTATTTCCTCAAATTGCACCTATACCCTGGACGTAAATTGATAGACATGGTATGGAACAAATAGATTATATATTGAGCTCGTTCACCTTTGACTCTTTCTAAAGAGCAAAGGCTTTCAATCTCAAAAGTGAATGTAGGTAGTTTATTTGCATTTGCTGTATTGCTGCAACAGTCTTTAGCAGAAGACTGAGATATAATTTTTATACCAAGCATAGTTTGGAAAGGATTGTAAACTTTGAAGAGATTTATAAATCTGGATTTTAACCTTTTCAATATTCTGCTTTTTGGTTGGTTGCCTGAGCTACCTCTTCTTCCCAGGTTACTGATGCTGTTAATAGGAGAGAGTAGGAATGGCTAATGAATCAAACTGCGGGACACTGAAAAGGTCAGAGCAGTACACTTTACTATTATCTTCCAGAGAATATATGAGGCATTAAAATTCTGATGCTGCGGTCGTGTGACAAAGAATATAATGAGAACTATAAATAATAAACAGCACAACATGAATCTCTTCTTGTGATAATGATTGTAACAAGCATAAGAGGGAGAAAATCCTTAACCCATTCTCACTGTACTAATAAGGCCTCTCCTTGGATGTGTGTTCTAAGGTCTGTAATTGTAAGAATGAAAAAAGGAATTTTAAAGTATAATTGAATCCAGCAAGGAAGCTGGAGGTCCAAATGTGCTGGCTTTCATGGACACTCTCTTCTAAAACATAACATTTTTTGTCTGAAAGGCATTTGTGGATGACTGTGAAAAGGTGCTTCCCAATAACATGAATAAAATTCAGGTTGTGAGGGTTGTACCTGAACTAAAGTCATTGCCACCCCTTTATAAAACTGTCCACAGACCCAAATAGATGATATTGACACATGGTCTGTATCTGGCTTAGGTTTTACAACTGCAGGTAGTACAGATGTTCATAAGGATGCCAAACCCCTTCGCTCTGGAGTCTGAAAGTACAGGAAGGGTTTATCACACTGGGGCTAAATCTTGCAAGGAGGAGCCATGACCTGACTTGCTAAATGTACCAGTTCAAGCCACTGCTGATTTTGGGATAACTTGCAACTTCACAATGTACACAGTACAATAGGAAGTTCATGTGCAATAACCAGCTGTCCTTTCCAGATCTTTTTCTGCTATTTGTAAGGCTGGTATAACCAAACAGGAATAGCTTGTTAAAGAAAAATTTATTCATCTTGAAGAACCCTATGATTGAGTTACTGAAAACTGTCAGGAAATCAAGATAAATCATAAAAACTTCAGCTCACCATCCTTTAGCCTCTGCTCCCAAGAAAGTTTGCTTGTTTCCATCAAGCTGTCACCCAGACTATTTGAGATTAACATTTAGGTTTTACAGTTGGTATAAAATGTAGATATTTTTATATTTTGGTGAATTATATACAGGAAACCAAGACATAATGGTGTTAGACCAAAAACAATTTCTTCAGGTGGAAGTCAATCCAGGAAGAACTAGAAAAACACTTTCTCTTTGGTAACTGCCGAAGAGATCAAAATTAACTTTCCATCCTTAAATACTGTCTCAGTGGTGGAATCCTGGTAGTGCTACCACAGTATATGAAGACCAAAAATCAGAATCTCCTTTTTTTTGTGTAAAATTCTGAGCAATCTACAGGTATAGGATCAAGGCATGCAAGTCAGCTTTATAGCACCAGTACTGTCTTCACATCTTCAATTGTATTTTAGACAAATCTGACACCCTTTCCTTTCTGTAATGGGATTGTAACTCTACTTATAACTCTTATACTCTTATATACTTATAACTCTCTTCCCCAGAATCCAGTAAACAAAACTATACTAATCTGAATCTATTCTCTCTAGACCTTTCAAGTTCTTGCAGGTTGGTTTTGTAGATCAGGTTCCTCCTGCAGCCTCTATCTGGCATTAGAAAGGATTGCTGATGTCGCTTGGTGTTTTCTTCCTGGGGCTTTGAAATCATTCTTAATTATTTCAGGTTTTCCCTGTTCTTATTCTGAGCTCCCTCATGTTTGGTACTCTGATGTAATTTAAATCTGCCTCGTGCAAGAAGCCTGACAGGAAGCTGAACTCCTTCTCAGCCCCAAAGCACCGATTCAGCCAGTGGGTGGTGTGGGACTTTGCTTTGGGAAAGGAATGAAGCACAATGTGTGAGTAGTTTGATGTAATTTCTGATCGCCGATGAAGGGGAACATATACAGACAATTATAAAATTAAATAGCTGGCTTTGGGAGCACTGGATGGGTAGTAGAAATTGAGAACTTGCCTGAAAAGCAGCTGAGTATTTGACCTATATATGACCTATAATGATTATCCGTGGCCTCTCAGCTGGAAAGACTCCAAAGGTTGTTCCTGGGTTGCTGAACTATTTTGAGGTTTGTGTTGAAATTCCAACTGGGAACCCTACAAGTCCGTATTTAGTCTTCCTTAATAATAGTGACACAGTTCAAATTTGCATTATTGCCAAAATACAGGCTTTTTCCTGGCAAGTTTTATATAAAATAGAGAAAGTGCCCTTTAAATGTTTCCATTTTATTTTGTATATAATGCAGGTCTCAGAATGCTTTCAAAACCCCCAAACTCTAGCACAATTATGCTTCCTGTAAGATGAAGTCTGATAAATGAAAGATCTGCTAACAGATGTGGCTTACTGCTCTAAGTACACTACTTTGAAACCGTGCACACGCTTCAGTTCCTGAGTGTTGCTAAGAAACAGTGAGAATGGAAAGAGTCTGATTCTGTGTGATTGGTGTTTTCTAATTAGCAAATAATACATGTTTTAAAAAAGTAAAAATGCCCATATTAGGGTTGCTTCAGAGCTGTGATTGTGTGGCAGACAGCTGCCAGCCAGCAGCTATCCGGTGTTCACATCAAACCTTCCCCTTAATTAGGCCAAGAAGGTCAAAGAAGGGAAACACTGAACTCTTACACTGGGCTGACTGAATCAAGCCTAGGAAGTTTCTAGTTAAATCAATAGCAACTACTTCAACAGCCAAAAAGCTCCAGGCATCTCTTTAAATTGATAATTGTATTTATTAGGTGCTTCTTTTTTGCACTTGGTATGATCTGTATGGCTTCTTTGGAACTGGAGGGAATCAGGCTGATGAGGGGTAGCATTCTATACATAATGTACTATCTTTGGCCTATCCATTGTGGAAGGTAAAAGATCACAGAGGAGGGTTATTGTTATAGCCACTTGGCAGGTGGAGAAGCTTTAGAAAGGAAGGGGTAAGGAAGGGATCTACAGAAGAACACCAAGTACCAGGATTGGAGTGATTTCCTGCTAAGCTCTTTGGAGCCTCCAATAAGAAGGATTTGATTTCAACCATTTAAGTGGACAGGACTTTCTTCTGTACACAAATGAATTCAGTTCATGTTGCAAAGTAGCATGTTTCCAGTCCAGCTAGCATGAAATGACTGGATAGTCTTTCAGTTCCAAAAAAGGCAGATAGAGCTTTATTAAAATGAAAGTTAGCATAAAGTAGTCTTGCCAAGTCTTCTCTGTCCTGTTAAGGAGTTATGAGCACATTTCTGATACTGAATACTCTCAAACCTCTGCAAATAAATAGCATTTTTCCTTCTAAGTCTCAAGTCTTCTGCACCTGGCTACTGACATTTTTCTTGTCAAACAGCTTAAGGAAATAGTAAAAGATGTCATCCAGACCCAGGAACTCATTTCCTTCCGTTTACTGACTGCAATACCCAGCAACATGTGTACAGTCCTACCACACAGAGCCTGGATGTGTCTGCATCTCCCTTTTCTGTACCATGGCACACCTCTTGTATCTGCAAATTGTAATCAGCATTTCACCTTTCCAGAATTGGCTTAGGTTTAGAGTTTTACAAAGAAAAAAATAACGAAGTGCTCAGATGATTAGTTAAAGGAGGCAGGAACCAAGATGGCTGTTTGCTGCTCCTATAGGGAATGTTTATCCGATCGACTGATTTTAATACTCTAAAGCCTTTCAGTATTTTTTTTTCCTTAAATGGTCAAATAAACAGCTTGGAAGCATAATATATTGCCTACATTCAATATGCAAGAAAATATGTTGATGAAGCCCAAAACTAAAATAATGATAGAAGACCCCCCAGGAGAAGCAGTTCCAGTTCTTTGTTAAAGTAGTGTTGTTGTGTTGCTGCCACCTGTGTTTGCTAAAAATGCTTTTAAATCATTATCAACAAAACAACTATTTCCTTATTTGTGAAGGGCTACAGGATGTGTCTTGCTGCCCTTGAGTGTGTATTTATCTTGTCATTTGATGTTCAATTGATTTCTTTATATCATTTTGGGGAAAAATGCATCTATTAGATGTGCTTTTAGCTGCACAACAGAAATTTTTTCCCTCAGTTCTGAAGTGCCATTGAAGGTCCAATGTCAGTTGAAGGCAGCTGTTTTGCCTTGAAATTGTTTGCTATTATATGGAAATGGATTGTTGTTATTTTTGGGCATTTTATTTATTTATGCAAAGAAACAAAGCTTTCAGTGCAAATCAGTATGTAAAATTTAAACTACTCTGAAAGAGACATAAAGCAAAGGACAAGAAGCAGTTTATAGATGATTTACTTGAATGGTCCAAATTTTGAAATAGTGTTTGAAGATGGTAAATATGCATATGCAAAGCCCAGCATTTGCATCAGCATTTAGAAATTGATTAATTACATGCCTGACTGCCAACTGAAAAGCATGAAAACCCTCTTTAACTGCAGTGCTTCTTCTATGGGTAGATGGAACTAAAGGTTGCAGATACTAAAAATTTGCAAATTGCCAGGTCTGTTTGAAATAGGCACAGTTGCCTTCCTGTATAGAAGCACTGTGCAAATTTATATTAATGAGTTAATAATGTAGTGACAGATTTAATTGTTTTTCACCTTGCTATAGGCAGCCTCAGCCCATTTTCTGAGCATTCTCTAATTTGGAGGGACTCAGATTCAGTAGATCTTGTTTAAAGAAATTAGTGCTCAGACTCTGACTTCAAGACCTTTGAATAAGGACATTGTGTTCTTCTGAAGAAACAATAATTTCCCCTTATATTTTATAAATGCCTCTTCCCAGTCGTGTTCTGCACTTTAGTGCATTATTCATAGTTAATAAATAAATTACAACATAATAGAAACATAAATATGATCTTGCTCTTAATACTGAAAATTATTATAGCAAATAAATGAAGTATAAGATGGATTCCAATGAGTGGAAAACCCTGCCTTAATAATGGGACGAGCAAAGAGATCTGCTTTCTGCACTCTTGAGATGGGATTTCTGCTCCACCGAAAATATGATCCAAGCTGTCAGAAAAAGGTTTAAATATGACAGTCTTTGTCCCTTGGAAAGAGAAAAATTCAGAAACACTTAGTCAAAATCAACCTATTACTCAGTGACATGGATCTCAGAGAGGGCAAAAAACCCCAGCATGTCCCAGCAGATACATTGATGAAGGTGAATTGCTCTTTATTTCAGTCTCACCTTTCCCATTTCACTTTTATTTACTTCCTAAGTGTTTGGGACAGGGACTGTTTGCCTTGTTAGAGCTCAGCAGGAAGAGCATCCCTTCAGCTAGTGGGATCCAAATACAGGCAAATCTAGAATTGTATAGAACCTAATGGAATTAGGAACCCAAGGGCAGATAAATATTTACTGTCTGCTTTTCACTCACGTGCTGCTCTGATCGTCTAGCCAGGGTACAGGTTAACTGGCACTTAAATCAGGAGGTTCTCATATTCTTTGTAATGATACACAAATGTTCATTTTCCCCAGTTATGGATGGTTTTCTCCCCCTTTGCAGTTAGTAAATGCTAAAAGGAATGGGCTGTCAAAAAACCCCAGATGTTAATAAGTTGTATCCAAAGACAGCAGAAGATTCAGCGTGGCTCACATTTCTTCTTTGCCTGCTAAAACTGGACTGGTCATGATTCATGTCTGGAATCTCTGTGTCATATCACAAGTGTTCAGAAGTTGTGAAAGTTTTTGCCCTTTGAGACATATTTTCCCTTTTCATTCTCTCTCCTACCTGATGATGTGACTTCCCTGTAGGGGAGGCACTACAGCTCAGACATTTGGAGATATCTAGTGCCCCCACTTCATGGAACAGATGCATTCACACACACTGAGAAGGCGAGGCTGCCTCGTGTTTAGTGGCAGGACGGCTACAAATAATACTCAGGAGTGTGGGATTTCCCACACATGTGTTGAATCAACCCCTCCTCCTGTGTTAGTAAAGTATTACAGCTATTGGGGGGGCTTAAAATGGCAAGGATTTAGTCAGGGAGTAGACCTGAATCAGAGGTTGTGGTTAAACCAGGGATGACATGGATGTTTGGAAGCAACTGAATCAAATGCCAAGAATCTCAAGTGTATTATTTGCTTTTTCTCTTCACTGTATCATATCTGCATAAAAATCTAATGTATACACACCAAGAAATTGTCCTTTCACAAATTAGCAGAAGTCCTGCTCCTTTTTTTTCTCTCTTGTCTTTTTGCTTCATGAAAGATCTATGAATCAATCTGTAGGAAACACCAGGAGAAACTGTAAGGAGCTCTAATTATGTAAGTGTAAAATAGTCTTGAGGCAAAAAAAATAAGAAAGCTATATTAGGTAGGTTGGATGAAACTGCTTTGAAATATTTACTTATGCCATCAAATTAAATTTTGTCTTATATTTAACATAAGGCTTACAACATTTACACAAACAATAACTTTATGCAGCAAAAACTAATTATATTTGTTTAGCCTAGCTAAAGTGCAGATATGTGTTTTGGCTATTTCACAGAAAAGTTTAGAAGTGCCAATGTAATGTATTTATTATTTATTGTAATAGAAAGCTTGTCTGGGCTGTGGTCTAGATTTTAACTTAAAGTCTTCTAAAGACAAGAAAAAATATTCTGGAGTGCATGCAGAATTTTTTTTTGGTACAAACTAATCCTTTTTGAGCATAAACCCATGAAGGGCTGTTCATAAATGTTGCTCAGATTTAATACAATAATGTAATGGAATCTAAATATGACATGCCATCCTGAGAGCAATTACCCATGTAACACAGATTATGAAGTATTAAAACTGTGGCGACTTTTCTACTAAAATAAGGGCTCAGTTATTTCAGGAGGGGGTTCTAAAATTTTAATAAGGAATTCAATGACATGTAAATTCTATTAATATTTAGACTTTGCATGTCGGGCTGTGATTTCAGATCACACAGACAAAGCCAGTGCTTGTATCAGACTTCCCAGAAAGGTACAGTTGCTGGGTCAGAAGTCTTTGATGAGTCTCTGCAAGGGTGGCCTGTTTTATCTCTGTACCAACACTGAACACATTCTCCTTGACTCTTGGTCTTTTAATTTTCTACCCCAAGCATGTTTCTTTAATTTATTTTTCCTCCAACAGGTTTGAGGCAGAGAAACCTGGGCATGAACCATGGAGTAGTTCAGATCAGGTAACAGGTTCTGTGGCCAGTTTGCGCAAATATAATCTACATAATATTTGGTTCCTTTGCTCAAAACTCTTATTCAAGGCTATCCCAAACTGCTTCTTGCTCTCCCACATCCCAACGTGCCCTAGCCAGCCTCTGTTTTCTGTGCCATGAATGTCCTGAATGCCATGAATCTCATTTTAGGCAAATATTTGAGATATAATCTCAGGGGCAGAGAGAGATCATGTTTAGCAGTTGTTCTGTTTGTGGATATCTGGGCCGTACACACAGCGCTGTTGCCAGGAGAGTATCCTTGCACAAGAGCAGGAGCAGTTTGCTGCCGTATTTCTTACTTTTTCTGTCCTTGTCTGCAAGGACAAGTTGTGGGAGGTGTTGTAAAAAGGTAATAAAGAAGGTAGGTTGTCAAGCTGAAATTTTGTCACTGATCCAACAGAAAACTCTGTCTGAGTTGCAGGAATAATGGTGCAAACACAGCTGTAGAAGCAAGAGTGAAAAAGTTATTTGAAGGGATATTTAGTAAACATAAATGCTGCGGACTGGCCTTAATATTTAATAAGCTTTTATTTTTAATGAGCTGTTAAATATTTTTGCCTCAGCTCACCTTCCAGCTCAAGTAATTTTTACTGAGCACGTTATTTGCAGTATTATAGAATCAGAGCCTCAAAAAATCCGAAATACCTCTCATTGTCAGGGTTGTCTGTTATAATTCCGATAAGCCAGGGATGTCACAGGTAATGGTTTTGCCTTCTTTTTGTGCTGATTGGGGTATATTAAAAAACTGGTCAGGGAGAGATTTTGTTTAGGTGTATGTGCTGACCCCAGACCCTGCAGTGTGTCAGCCAAACTCCGAGGCTCAGTTGTGGTTTCTGTCCTTCCCCAGAAGGGCAAGAGCCACAAAACTCAAGAAGTAAATTTGAAAATAATTTTCCTACCTTCTCCATAAATGCAAGAGAGGAACTGTAAAAAATCAAAGATATGCAAGATGACCTGATTTCTCTGGAAGGCCCACAAGAGGATAAATGCGTCAGTCCCAGCAGAATCCAATCCTTAAAATGTCCTAGGAATTCAGACTGTTTTCTCTCAGTTTCACATTTTCAGGGAGACTTTTGACAGTAAGTGGGCTGTTGTTTGCCAAAGCAGGCTGATGTGGCAAGCAGCTGTGTGGTGCCCTGTGAGCTGGCACGGGACAGCCCCAGCCTTGGGTGTGCAGTCAGTGCCAGGGGGGCTGAGGAGAACCAGCAGAGAGGGGAGAATCTGCTACGGTGGGGCTTTCATTTAGCTCTGAGTTACAGCCGTCAAGGCTCCATTAACCTGTTGCACACAGAATATTTTGCTTCAGTTGTATTTCTTATTACCCTCTTCGGCCATTAACTCATAACATATTTTTTGCTGTCTCCCTAGTCTTATACATTCAGTAAACATCTGATATTAAATCATTTCAAAGGTTTTAAATTTCATGGGATGTATATATTTGCCAATTTAAGCTGTTCAGTACTGTTTAGAAACAAGCCACAGTCAATATCACTATTATTTCACTACCTGGAATTGATATTTTCCCTTCAAGATATATTTTATATAACATTTACTTTGATATCTGAGTTTCAGAATTGTCTTTTATGGTTTTTGGAAGTTAGAATCCAAAATCAAGGTCTAAAAGACTTTTGGAAAGTAAAGAATATTAAAATAAGATTTTATTGACTTACAGAGAATTTGGAAATAAGTTTTGTGTTGTTTATTTTATTTAAAAATATGTATTACCATCACAGGAATAAATCAAAAAGGCTGGACTTATTACTGAATAAAGGAAGAAATGAGCTATTTGAGTTTCACAACTAGTAATGCTTTGCACGTTATGTTCATAGTGTCATTTTGTCTGTAAATTTTTCTATCATAGACATGTTTTCAAAAAGAGATTATATCATCCTATCACCTTGAATTCCACCTTCCACCTGTTACATATGCTACAAGATGAATGTTATTCCGATGCATGCAGCTTTTGTACATAAAGAAGATGCATTTCAGCTAGAAAAAGTGTGATTTTTAGGATTCCAGAGTACGTGTTTGCATGGTTTATTTGAATCTATTGATGGCTCAAGACTTACAGGTTTCTCTTGAGAGTGTCATATGTACCAAAATAGGAGAGTCTGACAGTGACACCCAGATGAAAGTAAATTCCTCAGACTTTGGGCAACAGACATTCCCTAAAGACCTCAGGAGACAAACAAGGGCCAGGGCAAAGGCTGGCCGAGAGCTGAGCTCATGTTCTCTGTGCTGTCTTCCAGCAGCAGGTGTGCTGGGGCAAGGCATTGCTGCTCAGCCTCCGGTGGAGATGGGGCTTTGTCCCTTCACACAGGGCAGCACCTTCATGGGACAACAGCCCAAGGCACCCACGTGGCAGCAGTTTGAGTTGCGGGTGTTGGCTGAGAGCACGAAATGATTGCTTTTGTAAGAAGGGGGAAGTGATAGAAATCCTAATGTGATATTTGCCTTCGATAATTAATACCATCACTATAACTCTTTATTTCATGTATTGCCGAGCAGACTTTTCTCTGTGGTTTCTGTAATTAAGTTTCTGACAGTCCATAGAAACACAATAAATTTCTTTAGAAATAAAAGCTAAGCCTGGCAAACTCAATAACAGCTGTGTAGTTCTTCTTCAATATTCCTTCTGAATTCCCTCAAAGTGTAGAGCAGGTCGTGAGACAGTTCAATTCACAGATTATTCTACTGGATGGAATGGAAAGTTGCAAACCAATGAAAACAAAATCCAAGATAAAACATTTTTCTGTCTTTAAATTAAAGTGCAGTTCTGAGATAGAGAAAAGTTAAAATTCAAAGAATTCACTAGTACAATAGTTTAATTAATTGGAGCAACATAGTTGAAGGTGAAAATGTGTATTTTCAGAAATGTTCAGACATCCCTTAATATGTAAAGTTAATGCTATAATTAGTGGTAGATCTCAGCATTTCCCCCCTATAGATAAACATTCCTCTGGGAGAGGAATATTGCTACAGTCATTCTGCTTTCAGTTAATGAGATGTGGGTTCAACTTGTTAGTTTTATGATAATAAAGCTTATAATTTACTGACAAACTGGCTTGCTTTCAAAACAGTCTCTTATTGCCATGACATTTATTATTTTCATCTGAAACTCTGATATGCAATTTCAGTGTTGATGACAACAGATGTGTACTTTCATAGATGGGCAGAAAACCATGAAAAAGGGTGAAAAAGTAATCCCAAAGTTTGAGAAATGTAGCACTGGGACGAAGGATATGGCCTGTTTCCCTGTGCTGCTAAAAGCTGCATACAAATTAGCAGCCTCTGTTGCTCCTCACAGCTGAAAGCATCATTAGTAAAATGTGATTAGTTTATTATGTTGATTAGGTTCCTCATAACTTGACATAGATAGGATTTTTTTCAAGGTTTTTGGGAAATTTGTTAAGTTCTCCCTATGCAAAGCCTGCTAAATCAGAGATTGCAGTCTTACGGTAGGAACTGCTCGCTACTAGATAAGGATTGACTTCAGTTAAAAGGTTATAATGTTATCCAAAACTTCTTTGTCGAATCCTTGAAAGTTAATTCAAACCTGGAAATAGAGATCTATTTCTTCAGCTTCATTTGTTTGGGTTTTTTAAATTTTCTTTTCAAAGATTACTTCTAATATTTAACAAGTTGCTGTGCAGCTTCTGAAGAGTAATTCAATTTACTGAATCAAATCTGTGGTTGGAACAAGAACTGCACTTTGACATGTTGCTTTTCACTACATTAATTGCAGTTTATATTGTTGGGACTCACATTCCAGTGCTTGGTCAGAAACACAAACTTCCCCTTGCACATATGCTGCTATGCTTTAGGTATCATTTTTGCATACGGTAACATTATAGCATAAGTTTTTGAAAACATGACAATTAAAAGGAAGAGTGTATTCTGATTTTGTATTAGGAAAACTGTTCCAAATCCATGTTATAATTGTACATGGTATAACATTCTAAGGTGTTCTTAAGGCTTGGCTTGGCTTGTCCCATGGCCAGAGGAGGTGTAAACAGGGCAAACATCTGTGAGTGAGGATTCTGATCCAACCCTCTTAGTGACAGGACAAGGGCTCTCCTACTCTCCTGGGGAAAATTTTTCTTCTAAGGCTGAGTCCTTAGACCATCTCTAGATTTTCTTTCTTGCTTTTGATAATGTCAGACTGTATCATCCACCAGGTAATCCAAGTAATTTACTTTGCTGTGAAAATACTGTCTCTATGTTCAAGTTTTCTACAAGGTACTATTAGTTTTTATTATTATGTGTTTTGGCAGTTTCATTGTAAAGGAAAAAGTAAATATTGTGATTTATAGAGTTTTCTAAGGTTTAAATAATCATCACATCAATTTATGTGCTTTGGGTATATATTATTTTAAGCAAAGTAAGTACATGGCGAATTTTAAACATTCTTTTGGCTAATTAATTTAGTTTACAGAAGATTGCCTAAGGTGAAAGTCTGTTCACTAAGACCTTCATTAGCATAATAAAGTAAGAACAGTTTTAAATAGCTGATACAACCACCAAGCCCCTCCCTTGCTGATTTTTTCTAAGAGCACACCACACTCATGCATGAAAAGGACATAATGAAAGGGTATAATGAAACTTTTTACGTGTAATTACAAACTTTGTGCCCTTTAGGACAAACATCTCCCAATTATCTCATTTTGTGCTTCATCCATTATGCAAGTCTGTCAAAAAGTACTCTCTTTTTCCAAGGCATTTGATTAACATTGACCAGTTTTTCTCCAGTTTCTGTACAAATCAGTGCAGTGAGATTAACACCACAATTATTTACAGTGGGTTGAGTCTGCTGTTTAATTAAAGTAAAATAAAACTGCCCAGGAAAAACAACTTGTTTTCTCTTATTTGTCGAAGTAGAACTGATTTTTTGATGTTTAATTTATTCAGGACTAATTTTATTCCCCTTCCCAACAAGATAAAACATTTTCTTGTTAATATATCTTATTTATTTGAAATGACTGAAGAGATGGGGATTTTTTTGAGAGAACTTTGCATGAGGGAGGGAATTTACTGACGTGGCCTGGTAGTAAAAGCTTGAAATTGCCCTAAGTGTTCGTGATACCAGCCTGCAGTGCCTATTTATTCCTTTAATTACAATGTTTCTAATTATGTTCCACATTTGTATACATACCAAAAGGACCAAATAAAAAAATAAGCATTCTTTAATTAAAATTTCAATTCCATGGCTGTTATTAAAATATCAGCATTTCTGGAGAGATACTGTATTCAGCTGCCCAAAGCAGTGGTCAGAAAATCTGCATCTCAATTGCAGTCTTTTCAAATGTTTGTTAAATATGTACATAACAAATAGCATGTAAGTTCATAGATTAGTAATCCTTGGGGGCATTTAAGACACGCTTGGTATGATTTTTCTGTGAGGAATACAACAATTTAATCAGTAATTTAGAAGTACAAATGCAGATGAACAACGAAAGGCTTGCTGTACGAATGAAAACAATTCTGAATGGTCATTTGCTTTTAGTTGACTGTATAACTAATTGATACATTTTAATTATAACACTATGGAGCTTTCACTTCTGCTTTCAAACAAGGGAAGTCTCTGAGGCAAGACTTGGTATTTCTTTGTGTCAAGATGATGTAACTTTGCCTCGGGCACAGCCACAGGCTGCAAACACTTCGAATGGATAAAAAAGGAGACAGATGGACATCTGTACATTCGTTACCATTACAAGTCTGAGCATGATGCTTTATTGGAAACTGATGTGAAAAAATACAATTGTGATAATGCCATAGGATCTAAAAGATCAGTGTGTGAAGTGAGTTATAATGCTTTTTGAAAGTTTCTGTCATTCCAGAGTTAGTAGTTTTGTGTATCACATACCTGAAGGCATGACCCCAACAGACTCTGGGGCTTTAACAGGAAAGGAAAAAAGATTTTTTTTTCCCCCCAAAATCAAGGTTGAATTTGATACACCCATTCAAATAGAATCTATTTTGTTATAGTTTAAATTTTATAAGTTAGTGTTTTCAGTATTTAATGTGTGACAAGCACTTAAAATTTCTGGTACTTCGCTAAAATTAAGTTAGGATTCAGTAATCATATGTTCTAGCTGGTGAAACAACTGAAGTGAAAGGAGCCTCACAGGAAAGAAACCCTGAAGAATTAAACAGTGCATTCACTTTTCTTTTGTAATTATTTGTATTATGATACCCAGGACTCCCATGGTTGACTGAGGCCATATTACACCAGGGATTGTTTAAAGAAGTGTTTTCACGGCCTGAAATAACTGTTATACCTATCAGGGTGAATGCAAATTCAGTTCCTTGAAGCCAACATATGCAGAATGTAATTTGCTTATCAAATTTACAAGGTATAATGATACTAAATGTGTGAATTGGAAAATGTGTGTAGCTGTTGCTGTGGTCATGGGCTGTGAGCCTGTACCTGGGGGTGTGAAGGTGCCCCCGCTCTGCCACTGCTGTTTGTGCATCTGAATTCCAGCCGGGGCCACAAGAATAATGAAGCAAAACTTACACAAGCAGAAACACAGGAGAAATAGAACTGCAGTTTGCAGAAGTGCAATTCTGCATACCCTGCTTGGCAAGGGGAAGTGCCAGTGCAACTCATTGGACTGTGATGCGTTCCTAGAGTCAACAGAGATGTCTCTGCTTAGGCTGTTAGTTATGATCAGCTTTAATGATTCCTCGCGTGGTTAAACTGTTCAAGTTTAAGTGCTTTTTTCAGTGAAGGCAGTCTATCTACCAATGTATTATTGCTTAGATAACCTGTTGATCTTGTGATTCAACAGGTCTCAGAATACCATCATATTTTTCTTCAGAGGTAGATTTACATTCATTTAGTACACACATTCTTACTGATGTACTCCCTAAAAGGTTCCAGATTGCCTTAATGTATTCTTGTTAATGTATACACTCATACTTTGGGGTTTCCAGGTTTCTCAGGGACTGTGGAAATTCAAGTTATGTATCAATAATAAAGAATCCACATCTATATATGTCTACGTACAGTTCCTTTCTACTTACTGGTTGCTAATGTTTTAGCATCTGTCTAGTTACTGCAATGTTGATGGTTGTTATCAAACTTGTTTACTTAAAATTGTGTGATCCTCTCCAGGCTACAAAACTGTACAGCTGCAACAGCTCCTCTCCTGCTCCAAGAGTTGCTGTTGGCAGATGCAGCTGGTTGACTGACAGGATAGTGTGGAAAAGGAGCTGAAGAGAAGTCATGGGACTTCTCTTCGGGGAATGTGCGAGTTGCCAATGAAAGAAGAAATTAATCTGTATCTGTTTAGCTACCTGACAGTCAGCCATCATGGGCAGTTGATAAAATACTTTGAGAGAATGTCACCTCTGCTTAGGGAAGTACTTGGAAATGGGGAAAAGCAGGGACTATTCATTTTGGTGATGCTTTCCATGTCTCTCCCCTATCTTACGGCTTAACGGCAGATTCATGTATTGTATTAAGGGTTTTGAAATTCGGGAGGAAAAAATCCATTTTTTTTTCTCTAAAACAATTTTGAGGGATTGTCTAAGATGAAAGTTTAATGTTCATCTTTGGTGTGTGATTGTGGACCTAGAATGCTTAGTTTAAAAAGTGAGTGTACCCTGTAACACCCATAATAGCCAGAGGAAGGGCAGAAACTCAATCATCCCTGGAAATGACAGAAATACATCTTTCCTGGAGTTCTGATTGTCAGTTGTACACAATTCAGGCAAAAGTCAGATTGTCAGCAAGATAAATGTGTTGCATTGATTCAAATAATCCTCAAAATGAATGCGTTAATTTATTGCAGGCTTGAAAATTAACTATAAGCTTGTGGAAAATTCACTCAAAACAAATACCCCTTCTAAGTAAGACTGTAACAAATTCTGACACGCTTCTTACATTTCCTTTGACAAATTACTTTATTACAAATGTCTTTTTGCTGGATCCGAGGCATAATCACTTACCTATTACGGATCACCTTCTCATACAAGTCCTGGACGATACATTAGTCGGAGTTCCCTGTAGTGTCATGACAGTAACTTGTGCTGTTAAGTTTCTGCCTAAGCTTCATGGCTGCTCTATCATATTTTGGTATGCTGGCTGTACTCAGAAGGTGGAAAAGATGCCAGGCAAAATTCTGCTTGCAGTCTGCAAGAAATGAGATGATGTTGCAAGGTGGTGTGCTATAAAGACTCAACACATTTGCAGCTGTTATTGGTTTGGAGTAAATATTAAGGATTGTGAAGTTTGGTATCCCTGGGACTTTACAAGGACTGCACACTAGAGAGAAGTAGTATCCAATACAGAACATGTCACAAACTTGGGGATCTTCCTGGCAGTATGGCAAGTGAACTTTGAATTGTCACAGCTGCTTGAATTCAAAATTGAAGGAATGTATATGTTCTGATGTGGCAATATATTCCATGTTTTCTTTACATTTTAATATGTATATAATGAGCTTCAAGTGAAGTTATGAATATTCTAAACTTTGTCCACTTCAATGATCAGAAGATGTTTATGGAATGCAGGGCAGCTCTAGAGGAACTGTAGGGACTCTAAAAGGGGAAGGAGCCAGGGGGCTATCAGCACTCATAAAAGAATACTTCCCTTATTCTTCTGTAGCTTTACATTCAAGTTTTGCAGTTTGAAAGCCCAGTTAAGTGGATACAAAGGACAAAAGACTTTGCTTAAAAATTAGGTGCTCCAGGAACTGGGAGTAAGGTGCTCCCATGTTTTAAATGCTGAGATGAAAGACACCAAGGCTGTGGTATCTCATTTGGCAACAGCAATTTCATCCACTTTGAAGCAGAACCAGTTTTTATTCTCACCTTTCACGTTCATGTAACTGGTGTGTTACATCAAGGAATTGATCTAACTTGTGAAAAAATTCCAGTTTCTTGCTGGAACAGTTCCCATATTCAATCCCTCCTTGGTCCCACAGGAGAAATGTGTCAGCAGAGATGAGAGGCAGCACCAGGGCAGGAATGGGCAGTGAGGGGTACAGGTGTTTGAGCCTGCAGGAACACTAAAGTCACATCAGGGACATCACAGGACAGCAGAGGGAGGGGAGACAGGAGGGGGAGGCTGCAAAAGGCGAGCAGAGAGCTGGGGCACAGAGAGGATTTGGGCAGCACAGGGCCCAGGGCCACACTGGCTGAGGAGCACTGCACCAGTTCTGAAGGAGAGCACAATATAGCATGCAGAGGAGGCAGTAGATGGCAGAAAAAAATAAATAAGGTTAGAGAACTGCCCTCATGATAAGAACGGTTAATCAGTAGGACATTTTCTGGTTTGAAAGCTTCATGTGATTTACCTGAGATAAAAGCCTTGAAGTGTAGCAGCTGAGGAGGATATGCTTGGAGAATTCACAAAGAGGTTGGAGAAACTATTAGTTTGAACCATGACAGGGCTTTTTCATCATTTTCATTCTCACCATAAGACACATTGAGGCAGTATATACACTTAGGAAACTAATTACTATAAGCCTAGCAGGCCAGACCTAGATTACTTACTGAAAACAAATCTTCTGAAGGATCAAAGTATTAAGAGATTTCAAAATGCCAGTGAGTTATGATGCTTGTCAGTTTTCAATATCAAGTAATGATAAAACCAAGTGGCTGTAACAAATTATTTTGTGTCCAGTTGAATAGATAATGATGACTATCCATTCCAAACGTGCTGCTGTTTAAAGTTTAGTTGCTGCACTAATAAACTGAAGCTGTATCAACCAGGATGCCAAGCTCAATTTTGATTGTGCTCTGTGATAATTCACCTCTGCAGTGGCTTTCTTTTTTATGGAAGTGAAATTACTTGTAAACTATGAATTCAGCTTTTCCAGCATGAAAACCCTAACACAGTATGGATTTGGGGACCATATAAAAATACTGTCTTTGTTGGAGAGCTGTTTTTCTCCTGATTAAAGCTTCTTGCAATGGCCAGGTGACAGCTAAATCATACTGTTCTGGGAAAGCAAGAAGATTTGTTTGATTTTAGTAGGCAGGATTCACTTTGAAGTTCTTTACAGGCAACAGGCTGGGTTTAGTTATTCCCTGAAATGCAGGAAATTATGTTGCTCTGTGTGCAAATGGAAAAGGTGGTCCTACCCATTCTTGACATCTTTGCTGCTGCTATGAAAGAGGAAACTGCAATCTCACTGCTCCCTTAACACTATAAAACACCTCTACAGAAGTTGTTGTTAGTTTGGGTCATCTTTGAACCTGGCAAAGAAGATTGAGGGACTTGAGTGGGGTTTTGGGGCAGTGGGGTTTTTGGGTGGTGGGGGTTTTTGTTTGTTTGTTTTTTGGTTTTAGTCTCTTGCCTTTGGTTGAAATGGAAAGTCGTTGGTAACACATCAATATTCTTCAGCATCTTGTAGGTAAGATTGATAACATTATTGTTCACATGGTAGCCACAATTCCTTTGAGAAAGAGGTATTCTCACAGTCATTGAAGAAGAAGAAATTTGAAATTATGTGTTTCTAGTGAAAGCCTTTTCTCTTGGAGAGTAATTTCAGGCATCAGACAGTGGGGTTGTTAGCCTTACTTTTTTCTGCAGTTACATTTTCCTCTGTATAATACTACAGGATAAAAAAAAAAAGGAAAAAAAAGAAAAAAGTGGTCTTGCACCATAGCAAGTGAACTGTGGAAACATAAAAGATACAGGAAATTTGTATCTTCTTGTTTTTGAGATTGCTTAAGGGGAATGGGGATTTGTGCATTATTTTTGTAATGGATCAAAACATCAACAGCAAATTCCCTTCAGTCTTATTGATTTAAATTTGGTAGGCAAGGGAGACAATCAGAATCAGTAAATAGAACTTGTTCTTTTGTTTGCTTTAATGAGTAACTTTAAGCTCACTTGATGTACATCATCGTGGGTTTTGGCATGTGTAATTTATAATTATAGTGCAACTCTTCACAGCTTGGCATCTTTCAGTTTTCTGGTTTCAGACCTCTGCGAGTGTTGTCCCATGTACCCCTTTGCAGAAGGATCAGAGCCCATGTTAAGACAGTTTCTAGGCAGCCCAGAAGGACATCAGGATAAACAGTGATGCAGGCCTGAGCAGATAGGCAACACCATAGGCAGCAAAGCCACCCTGTTTTGTGGTCTGAGTCTCACGGGTCCATGTGTGTGAGGAGTGAGACACTCTGGCTCCTCTCTGGAGTCATTTCTGATACAGAAAGTGTCTGCTGGAAGAGCAACTGAAGAATATGGTGTTTAAAAATGTATAAAATCATGATTTGTTTGGGAAAGCTAATCATGGTGTAAATTGCTGTGCTAAATGTGGTCCATCTTACTCAGAATTTGCCTTCTGATAGTGGCTTGCAGCAGACACTTTGGAAACTGCAAAGCAGATACATGTGAAATAATCTTTTCATATCCTTTCTCTTCCCAGAGGTCAGATTTTAAACTACCCTACTTAGGTATCAACTCAACCCTAGAGGATTAGATAATTTTTTTCTTTTTTGGTGTTCTTTTCTGTTGTTGTAATTCAGGATATCCTTACTATAGAGGTATAAATGTCCAGTCCCAAGTGACACAGGAGGGACTCCCATACGCACATCTTGGCATCGCTAGTACTGAGTGGCAGGGAGTTTCACAGTGTAATTGTGCACAGTGAAAGCATTTATTCAGTCATGGCAATTCCACCATCTTTCATTTTCATTAGCTTTCCTTTTACTCTTGCTTTATGATGTGTGTGGAATTGTAATGTCATATCTATCTTTCCTGTCATTTTAGTTTGGAATATGTCCTTTTCATGTCCTTTGTTATTTGTCTCTTTTCCAAGATAAACTGTCTAAGTCTTACAGTCTCTCTTTGTGTGAGAGTGTCTCTATGCTTGTATTGCTTTTATTGTCCTTCTTTAGTGCAGCAGAGAGCATTCCAGAGGAGGCTGGATTAGAATGTATTGCACATCTCCTTCCTCTCATACCTAATGCATCTTAATGTGATTACAGTGCAAAAGAGGCTCTCAGCGAGCTTCCTATGCTACAATAGCCAGGCCCAAATCTATAAGAAGTGTAAATAGTTTAAATTCTTTCCTTCCCTTTGCACTGCTTCGACCATTGCCTATTCACCCAGTGTGGCAAAATTCCCCCAGATTCTTCACAGCTTTTCCTGAAAAATTTACAAACCTGTTCTTTGCAAATACTGCTACTTTGTTGTTCATCCGCACTGCATTAATAAATAGATTAAACTTTGGATTGAATATGAAACCTTGGGGCATTTTACTGGTCAATATATTAGAGTTGTCACAAATGATTAGCTTTTGAAACTGTGATGCTTTTGGATCATTAATCCTTTTTAATGTTTACCTTGTTACTGTATTTTATTGACAAGAAGCAACATTTCTAGTGCTATGCACATATTTTACTAAATACAGAGGGAAAACTCGAGAACAAAAACTACTTACTAATCCTTTTTTTTTCTTTTTGTTAAATCCTTTTTTACTTGGAGCAATGTTCTTAGTTTCCTCACAACAAAATAAATTGGTTTTCGCATGCTGAAGCCAGAGTGAAAATTTCACTCAAACATGGCAAACATTCAAACTGAAATCATGTTTTATGACTACACATTAGTATTGCCATTCCCCTCTCCCTATAAAATCCTGCTGATGGTATTAGATAGCTCTAGCTTTAGTGCAAGCTCTGAGCTTAGTGTTTTTTCTTTATTCTATTTGGAAGGTTAAGCCCAAATATGAGCCCAGAGGACCCTGTTCATCGCTGTTGGAATCTAATGAGTTCTAGCTAGCTTATGGGTCTCTTAAATTAGCAAACAGCTCCACAGTCTAACAATGCCACCTGTTTTTAAGATGAATTCTGCTGAAACCTGAATTCCCCTGAAACTGGCACCTATACATGCACCTCGTTCCTGGCAGATGGAAACCGAGGGCTCTGGCTCTCTAAAAATGCACTAAAGCAAAGAGAGTGTTTGAATACAAACTGCCATAATGTCTTACGATCTCCAGGAAGGATTTGTGGCTTTCTTCCCCTTTAAAATTAAACTCCACCCCTTAGATGGCACAAGGAATGACATGTGAGGCCTCATATGTAATGAAAATTCCTGCATTTCTTTTCTGAAGAACAGGACAATCCTCCTCCCTGATGGTATCCTTGCATATCCCCTCAGTGGGGACCCCCCAGTCCTCCCATTGCCTTGCCTTCTCCAGTAAGGTTACCCAGCCAACCCTGTTAGACTGTTACTCATATCCACAAGTGCTTATTGTTGTAAACTCACTGCTATCTCCAAACATAAATTCCCAACAGCCACACCTGAAAATAGGCAAAAGGAAGTGCCAGATGTGGAGTGTTCATGGTATGGTAAAGGTGCCATTTAAAGAAATGCAAAATGAGGGACCTTCTCTGGCTCTTCTTCTAAGGCAGTGAAAATAAGTAAACCTTTATTCTAATTGGAATGCAGCAGATTGGTGTTCCTGGATTATCTTTTCTATAATCAAGAGAAGAGGTGACCTGACAAGGTAAAGAAGAAATGTGTTTAATTCTCCTCGATGGACTTCACAGTCTCTTTCACAAAGAATGAGAAGGCTTAACCCCACACACTGACCCCCTCCTCACCCCGATCCCTGGCATGTGAAGTGAACCCAGCAGTTCTCTCCCAGCCTTTTGCCTCACTAAGGAGGCTCTCAGGAGGCTGAGGCCTGGCTGGCACCTGGAGGGCCCCACGGGCCAGATGGGGCTGTGGTGCCACGGCTGGGCTGGCCAGGACAGATGTGACACTGCTGAGGCTTCAAGGCTTTTCTGCCCTTTTGTTTTCTACTGAAATACAAAACATCGTGAATAGAAACTCCTGTTACCAGCCTCCTTGTCACCTCACCTGCTGTACCTTTTGCAAATCAAGTTAAAGGGAAAAGCATTCAGAAACTCATTATTTCACCTAATTATTCCTTAATGACTGTTTCAAAGATAGCAGTCTGAACCCTTGCTATATGGCAAGATTCCCAATATTTTTTTTCATCTCAGAAAAACTAGAGGAGTGATTATATGTCTTTATTTTTCTATTACTCAAATTTCATATTTAGAACTGGACTTAAAAACCTATGTAGATGATTGATATCCTTTAGATATTATCAGATATCACTTTCTAACCAGTTTGAGTTAGGTTTTAATACTCCTGTACCTATTCTCCTTATCAATCATGCAATTTTAAAATACTGGTTTCTAATTATGCTATTCTTGAGTTTTTCTTTCCCTTTCTGAATAGATAAAATTGGTGCTGCAAAGTAGAATTTTACACCTGGTGGCCACTCATTACATTTCTCTTTTTAAGGCCAGTGAGTATTCTACACCTGCTTAGTCTCTTTCTCATTAATGAGATAATGGTGCATTCTGTTGTGGCTCTCCCACCCCACAATAAACACTGTTTTGAACTGGATCATCAGCTACAGTGAGCTCCATTCTAAATGAAAATTACTTTCCAGGTGTTTAAATTCATTATCTCACTGCAGTGGAAACAAAGATAGAGGTGGTTGGATTATACATAATGTAAAACCCAATAAACTGCAGTGTAATTAGACAATTCCATTCCTGTGATTGGAAGTCATAAGGATTTAGGTGTAATCAGGAGAGAACCAGGGCAAGAAATTAATAAATACATAAGAAGTGAATAAAGGAATGTTGAATAATGTCTAACCTGAGACAAAAGAAGGCAATAAATATTTTAACGTTGCCAGAAGGATGCGGCTTCTCCAGTGTATCTTATCTGAAATCTTTTGTGCCAAAACCCAGGGATGACTACTTCTAGAAGAGGGAAGGTCATTCTGGGCTTGGAGAACAAAACCAAGTCCAAGTGTTTAGTCTCAACTATCCAATGTACTTAACAGCAAATTAATTCACATTTAGCACTGCTTCTCCCAGTTGTAAAATTTGGATGATTAAGCTTTTGTAAAAAGACTTTGCAATATTTGAATGAAAAGTGTTGTGGTTTTGGGGTTTTTTTAGAAAGATACAGCCATTTTAGAGTTTATGAAGAGCCCAAATTATGCTTTCCTGTGTTTGGTCAACCACACCAGCAAGTGCATAAAATTATGGGTTAAAAAAGTTAATATGAGTTAAAAAATTATGGGTATAAAATGATCCTAGTTCAGCTATCCCCAGTTTCTATCAAATTCTATGTCATTTCATAAACTCTTCATATTGAGTAGAATCAGATCCAAAGGGTTGAAATAATAGATACAGGATAAAAAAACTACAGCCTGGGAGTGCTTATGAGCAGTAAGTAATGTTAATGCCAATATCCCTTTAGGCAGGTGAAAATGGAATTGTAACTGGTGTGATGAGAGTTCTGTATTGCTAATAAATTCATGCCAAGGTGCACTCATCTATGACTATGTAATGCAATTTATATGTATATTTTTATTTATTAGTAGCTTTAGATACAATTCGTCTTTCTCAAAAGCAAAGGAATATTTTGACAAGAGTTTGTTAAAAGTGAACTGAGAAGGGTCAATCCTGAAGAAAGCAGATAGAAAGTTATCTCTTGATAACTATTCAGCAAGTTGGTTTTTGGGTTTTTTTTAATGCTATACACATAACATTCAGTTTGTGATGTACTGTGGGAGCTGCATGGATGTAGCACTGTATCAGTGTTTGGTCTTGGATCAGATGGCACTGGAATCCTCCATCATTGTTTGGGGCTCTGCATTCATGTTTTAATAATACTGGAGTTATTGGGCCATTTTGCTGACAGAGGTGGTAGGAAGTGGTGCTTCAGTTCCTCCTCCTCCCTCTTTTCTCCTTTTCTCTCACTCTCATTTTGAATCCCCATGGTCAGCTGAATTTGCAGGGGAGGGGACCAGTCCGTTCAATGTGTCTGATGAGTGCAGAGAGCTCTGCAGTAACAGGAGGGCATCTTCACAGGCTGTAAGTAGAAAGCGTCAGGATCTGGATCAGAAAAATCCTTTCTCTTCACTCACTCCAATATTCCCTTTTGAAATATGACATGTGAAACTGCAGCTTCTGTTTCTTAAGTTCTCCAAGGCAAGAGGAATATGTAAAAGTAGAGAGTAGGTGCTTGTGATTTTTGCGCTGCTGCACATTTTGGCCCACACAGATGAGTTTACAGTGATATCTGTGCAATTGTGGTTTCAATAAGCACAGCTCTAGGAAAGCAATACAACAATCAGTATTTTTAACAACTGGTGTTTCTTTTGTAAACCAAGTGATATTAAGCTCACAAACATAGAACAACTTTGAATACATTTTGAACTATTCAAATATACACATTAGTGCAAAGACATGCACTCAAAGTAGTCATCCTTAACGATGCTTTTCGAGTCTGTTCAGGGCACGTTATTTCAGTGTCTTTCATTAAGTCCTGCTGCACCACTTCTTTGAAGTATGGACAAAAATGCCAAAAAAATCATAAACCATAATGATTTTCCTTCCAAATGGGCCAGGTGGGATTACAAGAGGAGTACCTGCCGTAAATGCATTGCACTTTGTATACCAGGGAAAGCACTTTTTGTCTTTTCTACACTTTTCAAGTCCCCAGCCTGTCACTCCCCCAGCGCCCTTCGCAGTCCAAGAGCTCCAGCCCAGCCCCAGGGCAGGGGCACAGCAGGTCTGTTGTGTGGCTGAACTTTGGCTTGTGGTGTCCCTCCATCTGAGTGCAAGGGCCTCATTCTGCTTTGGGCTGCTCTGTTCAAGTCTGGCCTTTTGTTATGCTGCAAAACTCTAAAAACAAAGCTGAGTTTAGAGCTGAAGGCTGTTATTTTAATGTCTTCACTATGACTTACCTACCACCAAGACATCTTTATCGTGTAGTCATCTCTTACTGATCTCTAAGTTTACAGAAAATTCTTTGTCATAGGACAGCATGTGCAGGTATTAAAGGGGTCTCCAGCCATCCTCAGGAGCCTCTGGGAGCATTTCATAATCCATATCTTCTGCTTTCATAGGGGGAAAAAATATCTCCTTCAAACCAGTAGCAGTAAGCGTTGATGCTGTGTCACATAGTTGGTGAGAAAAGATAATTATGAAGCATTAACAGACCGCATGCAAAATTAGTTGTAGCTCACAGAAGGAAAAGAGTAGTCAGGAAACTATTCAGAGTATTAATTTGCAGCCAATCCTGTCCCAACTGTGGAGAAACAGAAAATGCTAATGAAGTGTGAAGATGTCAAAAAGACGTAAAAAGAAGAAATGTTCAATTGAATACAGCAAATATCCAAATAACTAATATTCGAGATTGACATATTCAAAGGTCACATAGGTGTAAAGCAGTTCTGTTTCTGGATACGTGAAATTTGATAGTAAAATGAAATTAGGAAGGGATTTTTTTGAAATCACCCATTCCCTCAAAATATCCATAACTTTGTGGTTATAAGATGTGATTCTATTACATATGTGTAGTTAAAAAATAGGTCCTGAAATCTTTTTATGAGATTGCACTGCATGTATAGAGCATGCTTGCTTGTGGGTAGAGGACTTCCCACACATTGAAAGCCACACAGTCAATGGGTCTCTGCACTTGTGCTGAATTTTGGCACTTTAACACCAATCATACAAGATGTACGGTAACATTAGGAGCCCCTGCTAAACCAGGAATTTGTGTAAAACCAGGCCAAGCAGAAACTTCTACTTAAAACTATATTTTTTGATTTGGGGGATTTACTTGGTGGGGTTTTGTATGTATGTGTGGGGTGGGTTTTTTTGCTTGGTTGTTTTTTTGGTTTTTTTATAGAATAAAAAGTTTTTGGCTTTGTACTTTCATTAGGCAGGATATTTTGATTTACATTACAGAGGTTAAAATTGTGAGAAGGAGGTGTTTTTTGAACCATCTGAACTGTGTTGGTTTTAATGCATTTTACGTGAAGTAAAACAAATATTCCATTGACAGGGAAAGCTCTTTGCTCTTTCTCTTCCAATGTGAATTTGGTGCCACATGGGACTTATTCACTTCAAATAATTATCACACTTGAGAACCTTTTGAAGCTCAGCACAGAGACGCTTTCCTAGATTTTTAGCAAGAAGAAACAGTTAGATAGCCAGGATCTCACAAATATTTTGTTTAATCTTAGAATTTTCTCCAGGATAGGATTTTCTATAACTGCACCAGTGGACTGTTACAATTAGTTGGATGGCCATTATCTTATGCCTATATGTGTGGTCTTTGGATAGCGTGAAGTTTATGTAAACTTGATTCTGCATGAGGCACTGACTTACTACTCTGTGTACTGAACAGAGAAAACACTTTGAGATACTTGATGAGATTTTTGGCCTCACTACTTTGACCTTTCTTTTTTACACCATTTCAGTCCACTTTTAAATAGCACATTGTAGAATGCAGCACTTCAAGTTAAGCCATTTGACAAACTAGTTAAATATCTTTAATGGATTAGGTTTTAAGAATATTTGAGAAACTTAGTTTGAATTATGTTGATAGGTAATATTGAATATGTAATACAGGTACTCACCTGTATTACAAAATCCATATTGTATAATGAAATGAATAAAGCATGGCAGCTTGTGGAGGGTAGAAGGACGTTGAAGATCAGTTTTGAAATATCCTCTGATTCACGATTTTGATGATAACTAATAAATTGTCCAAAACATTTCATGCAAAGGCCAACAAAACTGGGGATAGGTGGTATTTGTTGTGCTCAGTATACACAGTATAAGAACTGTTGCAAATCCTCTTGTTCATTCTTTGGTAAATTAATCTTTTTGTGTCTTGCCACTTGACAGTGTTCTCTAATCATAAAATACTCCTCCTACTACTTCTTCACCAGACGGAATAAGTATATGGGAATAACTGTTAGAATACTGTATGTGCTGTGGAAAGTGAGAGAATAACACTTTTGTAAGTATTGCTTCCTTGTGATGAAGAATAGAGAGAGAAAGTTTCAAGGGAACCTTCCCTGTGGATGGCCCACCCCCTTGCTGTGCTGCTCTAATAATATGGGTGCATTACAGAATGGTTCATACACAGAACACTTTAAATAAACCTACTTTTGAGCTGCATTTCAGAGCAGAGAGGCCCCAAGCAGTCACGGCCACGTGAGACTCACACACTTGTGCTGGTGTGCAGGGGCAGTCCCTGAGATCCAGCAGAAAGCAGTTCCCCAATCTGTTCCTGTGGGTTGGGGATGCATACTGCAATGCATTCTTGAAAATGTGCCTAACAACACTACATGCTTCATGCCTCAGGACAGGGAAAAAGAAGAGTTCAGTGCTATAGTGTGTTTGAAAAGAAATCAAATTATTTATAAGCAAGATTGAGAACAAATGATTTTCTCCAGGTTTTTTAGCATAAATCAGTCTGCTGAATTTAGCCTAGTGATACTGGCACAATTTCATTCTCTCTTTCAGCTGCTCTGTAGCCCTTTCTGAATTTTGTTCAGATGAACTATTTTCAAGTATTGTTTTGAGAGAGATCATAATCTAACAGAAGGGGAAATAAAGGCAGCTGGCTAGATTCTTCTTCAAATAACCATGGCCAAGAAAGTCATTAAAGCAAATTAAAAACCAAACATGGTTTCCTCACTTCTTTACTAAATGCCACAGTTATTCATCCCTGAAAATGGACAAACACAATCTCAGTCAAGCTGTCATTATGAAGAGGAATGGACAAGTTATAATTTGAATGCTAATCAAACTCTTATTTATCAGTCTCAGCTGTGCTGGTTTGGGAGGCATATGCCAACAAATTTAACAAACATTTTGTCTTCCAAAGAGCAAAGTCTCTGTTTGCTTGTCTTCTCCATAAGTGATTTTTAATACACACTATTAATGGAAGACAAAATAAAATACAGTAAAAGGAAAAATTGGTCTTGCTGAGGGCACATTTTGTAACACAATATTGACAGAATGGCTGTGTTGCATCTGAATAGAAAAGATTTGATGGTAAAACTAGTCTGTGATGGAGAGGGTTGCAGTTTTTTGACATTTGCCTGAGGTACCTGATGACAGGAAAAGAATGATCACAAGGGTGAGTAAAACAAAAGTTTAGTAAATTCCTTCAAGATGCATAAAAATGCTTTGAAATCAGAGTGTTCTATTGATTTATTTTCCGTAGTGTCACTACAAATACTATCTGAAGATCTGAAACCACTGGACAGTTATTTGATATTATGCCGAGTACTCTCCCTTGAGATTCCCATGTCTGTCTTGTTTTCCAGTGATGTTCCTGTAAGACACTGTCTTTTGCTTATGCTGTACTTTAATGCAATTTGTTACCTTATGGAAGATTCTGACTTTCCTCAGGTTAAAAGTAGTTGTGATATGTCAATTATAAGTGCACGTGTCTTGCCATGTGTAAGACTGATAACACATAATGGGGAAAACCCACAGGGGGAGGGGGCCAGTGGGGTGGTGAGGCCAGAGGTGGGGCTGTCTGTAGCTCTGTGATGTGCTAATGCTCCCTGTTTGCTGGTCCTCCTGCTCTGGTAAGGCTGGGTTGTTCAAGCCTGTACAGATTCAAAGCCTTAATGATGGCTTAGCAAGGCGGAGCACGCTGGCAGCTGATGCGATTTGGCAGCTGATTTGTGGTTTGTGACACGAATCAGAGCTGATTCCCCATCTCTGCTGTTGCTGTGTTGCAACCGGAGTGGATGATCCAAGTCCTGGGCTATAGCTTTGTTCTGTATACAGATCTGTGGTGCACTCCAGGACCTTGGGAACACAAGGCGCTGTGTGTTTTGCATAATAAACACAGAATAACAGCATCTCATGCTTTGATTACTTTGTGTTCTTAACATAACCGTTGTTTGTGAGTTGGATCCGAGATAACCATGGGCCACTCACACCCATGTCCAGCTGAAGCACTCTCGCCTGCATTTTTTGGGTGTTCACATTTTGGCTCAGAGAAGAGACATGAGGTTGAACAGCAGAGTATTCCAGATGTACTGTTGAGGTGCTGATGCACAGCAAAACCAGGTCTGCATGATCTGCCCTGGGAGGGTGGGCAGGCCCTGGCACAGGTTGCCCAGAGGGGCTCTGGCTGCCTCGACCCTGGAAGTGCTCAAGGCCAGGTTGGATGGGGCTTGGAACCACCTGCTCTAGTGGAAGGTGTCCCTGCCCATGGCAGGAGGATTGAAAAGAGATGATCTTGAGGTCCCTCACAACCATTCTGATTCTGTGATGGAGATCCTGGAGTCACCTTGGGCACAGCCCCTTAGAAAATACTGTCATTGTTTGGTTTGTTTAATGGTTTTACTGATGTTAGTATTCAATACTTTTAAAATCTCCCACTGCTGCTAATATTTCTTTTTTTTTTAAATAAAATTACTTGCTTTAGCAAATATATTAAACAAATCATCTAAGGACTATTTTGCTGTCTCGGATCTTGCTGAGGAGAGGCTGCCTTTTATCTTTGCCTTTCAAGAAATAACCTTGCCCTAAAACTTCTGTAGATTGAAAGCATGGATTTCAAGTGGTGATTTCTGATACGGCACCTGTACAGGAGGCATTGTTGGCCCAATGTTTGCCATTCTAGGCTAGCTTCAGGGATTTCATGGGTCACCAGCACTGGAGATTTAGGAGAAGAGAAAGCATTGATTTTGTGCAGTAGTTGATGTCTGCCTTGCTTTTGAAGCTTTAGCCTAACCCAAGTACAATGAGGGAAGGAATGTAAGGCCTTTGCTTCTAGTAGGAATTAGTGTTTTAAAGTTCAGTTTCTTACATGATATCCCTGTTGACTTACAAATAGAGATCAGAATGATTTACAATCACTGTTGGACTCTAGAATGATTCCCAGAAGTCTAAGCCCAGTAGTACTTCAATAAGCCACTGTAATAAGATATTTTATTATTATGGCTTTGAGTGTCCTGCAGTGTACGGTAATTCAGATATAAAATAATTAAAGGCAATTAAAGACCATTATAGTAAGGATTACTTTGTGCTAATGACAGACTGTTTGACTCAAGGAAAAATACTTCTAAAGTCATTCAGGGAACATGATACCTAGTCAAGGTGGGAAAAGGAGGCCATGTCTGAGATTTGAGTGGGAAGAAGCCTAAAAAGATGAGGACTTTTCATTTATCATGCTCTTTCTTTCTCTAGATATCTCCCCAAATTATAATATATCTTATAATTAATTAAAAATATTATTCATTAAAGATGTTAATTGAACAACAATAACAATAATTTACAACTTTATGAAAGTGCATTTCTCAAAACATGAGAAAAAATGTTTTGTGCTTTGCTCTGATTTTTGATAGCTGTGTTTTATTAAATGTATTGAAATCAATAATGCTAATTTTACACCTCTGTCAGCAAAACTTTTTAGTAAAATAAATATTTACTTTTAAATACAAATCAGCAATGGTCCAGAGTCTGTCAGGAGAGAAGGCATTCAGCTTAGAGTGCTTGAAAAGTATAATAGGTACCACAGATATTCCAACTCGTGACACTTGAGATTACCATAGCTGCTGTTAATTTGTATTATATTTGAAAAAAAGACATTATACTGATGATGTGAGATCTGCACTGTGTGGAAAAAATGAAACATTCTAAAATTCTGAAATTCTACGGTACCCTCTGACCTGTACTACTGTTTTCTCTGTAAGTAGAGTAGGACATAAGAGCTGGCTAAACATAAGAGGCATGTTATAAATTGGATAAACTGTTAATTTAGTTTATGCACAGCTGAATAGGACTTGCCTACCAGACTACAGAAGTACTGCATGTCTAATAGTAGTGGAACACATCTAATAGAATTACATAACTGCTGTTTCTTCTCCAAGAGCCCAAAAAAAAGTACAGATTGTGTCCAGTATCCAAAAGCTTCCTTTCAGTCCACTTCAAATTCTCATCAAACTTACTGCTGGTCACTGCACTGCTAGGAACTCCTTCTTGACTCTTTCTTGTTTGTAGAGGAGCCTGTATAGAAAAAACCCCATGAACAGCTGTAAAATGGGTAAACATTTCCTTACGTATGACTGTGTGTGTAAGATATTCCTTGTCAGGCAGGTGTCCTTCTGAGATCCACGGCTCTGTCTCTCACAGCAGATTACACTGCAAGAAGCCACTCGTAAAGTTCTCCAAATAAGTGATTTTATCTTTTATAGGTAAACATGAAAATAAGCAGTTTTGCAAATATCCAGCAGGAGAGTTGTACAAATGTTAGCACATCCAACTGCTTTAATATATCACCATTGATAAGAATTCAGTTCTACCAAGCTGAACACAAATAACATTGCCAGAACCTCCCCCTACAGTGATGCTGGAGGAAAATAAGACTTTTAAGACATATATATTGAAGACTAAGTAAAAAAAAATCGTTAGCCCATGAAGAATGCAAATGTTAACACAGTTTTTATGTGAGGCATAAAGACAAGCATATCATTTAAATATTACTCTTTATGTGAAAATAAGCAGTTTTGCTGTGATTTCTTTCCAGTAGCCTTAAAATAAAGTGATTGCTTCTCCTCTGAGAAATTTCTAAAAAGAAAATGATAAAAGTTAATCCCTGCAAATGGGCTGTAGTTGCAAATTTTGGCAATACTTTGAAGAGGGTCTAAGTATGGAATTCTCCCTGGAACCTTTTTACAACCTCTAAAGAACTCTTAATTTCCAATGCTGTGTGTGATATGAATGCCTGACTCCCATGCAATAAAACCCTGTCTGTATCCATATTTTCTAGGCTACAAGACCATGACAGAATGGTAAATTCATAAACTTCCAGAAACTATTATTTAGAGCATAGTGTTGTCAGGCATCCAGTGCGAGAAATGCTACTGAAGTTGAAAACATAAGTAAGAAAATTTTGTGCATAAAAAATTTTAAGCACTTGAGAATATTTCCAAGACTTCTTAGTGACGCTCCATTTATTAATGTTGAGCAGTACTGCAGGATTTGTATCTGCTGCATAGTCCTGTACATCCTAATATCTGTTGAGGATTTAACAGTCTCCTGGAAGGGAACAACATATCCACTCTTTAAGGATCTAAACATAATAAAACTTACACTGAGGGGAAAAGAATCAGTTTTTCTAGTTTTATAGATGAGAGAAAGTGGAGCATTATCTTACTGAGTTAAAAGGCAATACATGTAAGCCATTTAAATTGCTACTATGTCAACCAGAAAAGCTCTGTCCTTAGATCATGATATCAGTATCCAATTCCTGCAGTAATTCTTCAGGCAATCAGTGTTCTCAGAAAAACCTTCCCTTATTTTGTAAAGAGTCACAAGTCTGGAAGCTGATTTTTTTTCCCCTTTAGCTAAAGAAATGCTTTATTCATTGTTATTCCCAGCGAGAGAATGAGTGCTTATCACTCTAATCACAGCTAAGAGGAGACTGAAGAAGGTGAAGGAATCTCTTTAGATCTGGTAAATTTTATATCTTCAATTAGATTTTAATTTTGCTTATATGCAAAAGAAACTGTTTTTCTTTACTCTTAATTTAATAATAAAGGGGAAAAATCTCTTTTAAAAAACAAATATTTATTTATTACTAACCAAGCACTGTACTGCTGTATTTATTTAGTTAATTTGATATTTGTTTGTATATTATCTTTTCTGTAATACATTGCTTTACAGTGTTGAAGGCAAGGCTAAATAAGCTTTGAAAAACCTATTCTTAAATTGATAACTGCAGGGTCTCTAGTGAAACTCTCCAGGTTCTTCTGGCTTACACTTGATTTGCTTTAGTAAGGGTTATGGGGAATGAAAAACTATTGAAACTCCATTTTAAAATGCCTGGCAACAGACAGGTGGAAAAGACTTAGAATTACTATTTTTCATTACTGAGGGCCCCTTAGGACTGCACTGGAAAGAATCCTGTCTGCCCCAGATAAGAGTCTCCCAGCAGTTTAATGTGCCAATCAGTTGCGCTCAGCAGCCCGGAATCATCATATTGCAGCTATTGAGTAGTTCCAGACCATATGCTCAGAAGGATGGGAAATGTGATATGTGTCACACTTCCAAAGAATGATGATGAAGAGCATTAATATTCTGATGAAGAAGGAAAAGAAAAAAAGAGAGAGAGAAATCTTGAGGAAGCAAACCCACACCTTTGTTACTGAGCCTGACAGATATGTACTAACTCTTCCATTTCATATATAATTATAAGTTTGAGTTACCATGAGGCTGACATAACACTGAATTACTTGGTCTCTTCCTTTCTCTTCCTCTGCCAATATGTTCTCTCTTTTGATTTTTAAATCAGAAAATAGTTAAATCAGAATCCAAATATCTACAAAAGCAGCAATGAGCATTTTATCCAGCTGGCAGCCTGGAAACTATTTGTGTACTTTTGGAGTCTAATTACTCTACAACGACTGAGTGATGGACCAAGTACAGCTCCATTCATATTAAATTACACACTAGGAACTTGAAGGAGGGATGATAATGAAAGTTCAGAAAAAATGGGAGAACAGTAAGAAAATGCATTTTCATATACATTTTATCCTTTCTTAAACAATCGCAGTGACATCATCATGTAACATACAGTATGATATGGATGGGCAAAGGAAAAGCAGGTCACAAGGAACTGATCTTCTAGACAGCTTCTTTTTTGGGTGCCTTCCCCAGTGATCTCTAATGCACAAAACTGTAGAGCAAATTAAGGGCTGGTATATGCAGCTGAAAGTCCAGTGATGTCTATATTTACCATGGAAGAGCTTCAAATCTCTCCAATTGTTTGCAAATTCTACTAAGCTGTGTGTCGGAGGAGCAGAAACGCAATATGGGAAGGATTTGAGAGTCATTGCTTAAAACAACTGAATAAACCCTCAAGAAATGGCTGTGCAAATGAGATCCTTTAATCAATATGAAAGAACGTGCCCTTTGAGGAAACAGGGAGTTCCAAGTACCCCAAAGAAGAATTTTTGGTTGAAGCTGTCCACACCAATGTCTTAAAGGGTATGTATGTATTTAATGATCCTCTCTGGTATTGTTCCAGCAATAATTTTCCGTAATACAGACACAGATGCTCTAAATTTGCCAAGACTGTGAGGCATAATGGCTGGTACAATGCGCTTTTCTGGGGAGCACTGAAATCAAATTCACAGATTCACACGGCTTTTAGGATCTGAGTTGTCTGCAGGCTGAATAAAGATTTCAGTTTGGGAGGATGCTCTCATTCTCCTTTGTCACTGTAACAAAAGTCACTGATTAACAATGCATTCAATTGTTATAAGATGAATTATGGGATTTTTCACATTTATTCTTTTTAATGTCATCCCTTTGGTTTTCTGATTACTCATGAATTTTCCTGAGTACTTTTCTGTATTCCCAAATAAAATTTAATGTTGTGTATTTTGTTTCAGTCCATATGAGGTTAAGTTTCAGCGTAGTGGAACTCTGAATATTGGCGCTGGTTATCTAGAGGAGAGTATAGATTAATATTTTTTAAATCTGACATCTTAATGTGAGGCAGATTCTTTTGAAATAGTGCCTCCCTCTGATTTAAGATCATAAGGATTTGGTTATGATTCATAAAGAAGATGCCAAGTTGCTGATTTTAGATCAAGAACTTGTACCAAAGACCTGCAAAAGAATAAACTGTTTGTGTTTTGCCTTTGGTTTTCTTCCTCTCCTGAACTGTGCTTTTACTGTTTAAGAGGCACAGTTGAGTGTGTCCATTCTGCTCCTTATGATTTACAATAGAGGTGTCAGCCTTTAGTTAACTCTAGTGATCAACTAGATATAATACGTTTATTTTTATGGATTATTAGCAGCATAATTGTTCTGTATTACACTGACAGATAAAAGCACTGTAGTTTTTGCTGCAAACACTAAATGTCCAGGAGATTGTGTTGTTACCATCGATGTCACTGAGGAACTATTTTGTCTCTCTCACTTCATGTTTTCTTCTTGGCCTTTAGTAATAGTTTATGAAAATTTTCAGTTTATATGGGGTGAAGGTGTCTATAATTATGAGCGATAGGTACAGAAACTGAGCAACAGAGTCTTCTACTTTAGACAGTTTAGGAAAAAAAAAACAAATGAGGGCAAACTAGTTTTTCTGTCTTTAACTCTTCAGCAGTTTACTTTCTCCTCAATTGCTGCTTTCTGTTTTTGCAAACTTCCAAACTGGCATTTACTCTTGCATTCTCTCTGCTACACTAGCAATGTTCCATTTTACACCAGCAAACACACCAACTTAGTAATTTCTAAATGGTGGGGTGTCTCCTGTAGATCTATATGATGGAGTCACCTGCCTTTCCTGACCTCTACTTCCCAACATCTCTTCATGTCATCAGGTACCTCTCAGAGATGTGAAATACCTAGTCTGAAAAAGTCAGATGTTTCACCACTGTGTATATGTTTGCTGGTATGAATGACTGACTCAGAGTGAATTTTCAGGGTGCAGTTTTTAGAATTTGTTCAGCACGTTGGCAAATTTTCCCCATGGTGACATTTGGAGGTTGCAGTGTTCTTTGTGCTCACATCCTCAGAATGGGTTGGGTTTGGGTTTGACAGAGCAGGGATGTTATGACAAAATGCCTCGTCTTCAATCTTTGTGGCTTAACGCATAGACCATGCAACTAGCAGTAAACATTCTTGCCTTCCTTGACGCTTGTTTGTTGCAACCAAACAAAATCCTTTCTTTAGCTAGAGAAAATAAGTTGTTGTAGTTGGTTCTTTAAGACAAAAGTGTGTGAGGCTGGCTAATAATAAGTGGAAACCGTGCAGATAGCTTATGTGCTGACATTTTTTTCTGGAACAATGATTAAAGGCACTGAGTTCCAGATCTGATCAATATGAAAAGTAGTCCAGTGCTTGCTGGACCTGGCAAACATTTTCATCAGATTTGGCTTCAATCTGTAGTGAGACATGTTTACAGAAATAATTTCTAAAGGCTTCTCTTATCAAAAGGAAACTTTTATTATTTTTGATAAAAAATGCCTTATCTCCTAAACTGCATTATTTAAAAGTGAAATAGAAGGCTGTTTTCTTTCAGCTCCTTTGAAAACTCCCTAAGAACCCTTCCTTGAATAAAATATATTCTCTTTGATTCAAACAGGCCTGCTTTCCGCACTTAATTAAGTATCATTGTAACACTGCAGGCTTTAATTCTATTTCCATTATCACCTTAACTCTAATCCTACCCCAGCTCCCTATGTGACTGATTCTTTAATTCAGAATGTGGCTTTCGCTGAAACAAAAGAGCTGAACCAAAATTTTTGAATTTATGGCACAGTTCTTCAAAAGGCAGCTGCACCACATAGCCCCAGGTAAGAGCTGAGCAGGGATGCAGGTACCAGACTCACACAGAGCCACGCGTGTGGGATCCCTCAGGGGCTGCATCCACACCTTCCTGTTCATCTGAGCCAGAGCTATTGCTAAATTCTGGGTCAAGAGTAGCAGCAGGACCTTAATGCCCTCTGTGTTAGAGAGAAGCTCATCCTGTCCCTCTCTGCATGGCACAGCTGCACAGCAACAGGCGTGGGGCTGCACAGGTAAGGCATGGAAGGGAAACAGCTCTTCAAGGGACCTGCTCCGTTCCAATCAAAATTTCCAGATGTCACTGTTTGTTCCCTTTTGGGTTGGAGTCAATTGGTTTGTTTGTGTCTTAAAATTGCAACATTCTGCCTTCCTTGCCCCTCAGCTCCTGTTTCTTCTTGCTGCCCATATCTCATTGCAGTGGTCCATCCTCCTGAGCACTTTCCCTCACTTTTGACTTTGCAGGGAAAGTGGCCTGGCAAAAGACCAGTCATGCCTTTCTGCCAGTTCCTCCTTCAGCTTTGTTTCACCAAAGTCAGAACTAAGTGTGATTATAGTAAGTGCAGTTGTTGATATATTTTCTTCATTTTGAGATTGGACCATCTAATTTGGCAGCTTCTGAAGTGTATTGCCTAGCTCAGATAGTAGATGTTTTATAGAAGGGATGAGGTTTGTGTTGAAGGTGCCAGTGAAATAAGGAGTAAATGAATAAAATTCAGACTGTCCTCATTTCAAGGTGCTCATTATTTAGCCAGAGAATTGAAAGACTGATGTTACTCAATCTGCCTAGGTTAAGCATACTTGTGAGTGTGAAACGAGATATTAAATAATTAGTGGATTATGCTGTCGTTTTTTGTCTTCATAGAAAGAGTAGCAAGAGGGGTCATTCCTCTATTTATTTGATTTTGAGATAATATGACTTTTTATTTTGGATTGCGACAAACACTATGACCAGAACAGTAATGCTCAGTGAGATGGATTCCTTAGTCATTCCAGTTTGGGATTGAGAGCTATCAATGCAGCAGTTTAGTCCCTGTACCCATTTACTCACCGAGGAATGCAACTGCAGTGTTCTAGGAAAGACACCCCTCTGCTTTTTGGTAATTTTTTGCTGCTTCTTTATTCTTTTGATTATACAGTAATATTGATTTAGATTAAATTTAGAAGGAAAACAAGGCTTCAGGGAAAGCTCACTATGATAGGCATCAGCAGGGTGCTAAATATCTGGATGTTTTCTGTGAGATGCAATGAAAAGCTGCACTGGTGTGTTGCCTACTCTTCTCCCACTTCTGGCTGCTTACCTGCATTCTTCCTTCAGAAGGTAAGCAGGATAGTCTAAATTGCTCATTCACTTCAATAATCTGATCAGTGGTGGATCAAAGTGAGTACCAGGGATACATAAGATCTGTACCCCATTACCAGCCCTTCAGCCAGTTTTTCAGCTGCTTTACCAACCCTGAGATAGGCAGGTGTTTGCAGTGTCTGGCAAAGTGGATAATGGAACATTCCTCCTTCACTCTGTTCAACACTACATCTGATAGGGGTGTACTAAGCAAAGTGACTTTGTTTTGTTTTTCTCTCTCAGAGAGATACAATGACTAGTTTGTTTGTTTCTAGATAACATTGTGTCTGTATGTTTGATATGAAAGTCAGTAAAGAGTGGATGTGCTCAATTCTTGGAACAAAAGGTAAAGAGATTTGTCTCCCCAGCCTGAGACTGAGTTCCTCAGTTCTGGAGCACCCTGAGAGTCCTTTTTCTCCTGCACAGAGAAGAGACGTTTAACTCCAAAGAGAATCCCATAGTGTAAGAGGAGCGAACTTGTTAATGGTCTTCATCCTCACCTTACAGCCATCAAGTGTGAGTCCAAGCCACACGTACTGATAGGAAGTTCTGTGTGGAACTTCAGTGTTAGGTGAATATATGTAAGAAGCAACTTAAGATGGAAAAGCTGAAAAGAAGTATTTTAAATAAATGTCTCAGGTGCTGCTGATTTTGTTTGAGAGGAATCAAATGAGGGTCAGCAATATTTCCTTACCATTCAAAAACTTAAAAGTCTAAACATTATTATCTGTCTTGAAATTATTAAGTATTCTGTTATGCATTTACCCTGTAGTGTATTTGTAAAGGTACTTTATGTAACTCATGTAAATACAATGTCATGATAAAATATGATTTCAAGATAAACTGGTCTGAAATGTTAATAGTTTAGGTAACTCTAGGCAGACAAAGGTAAAATTGCTCTTTTGATGAAGATCAAGGCAGAGCATTAGGAGGAGAGATGTAGTTAGGAACATAATAACATGTATAAAACCATCAAATACATAGCTTACATTATAAATCAGCATAAAACCCAAAAGGTATTTTTAAATCCTCTTGCTCAGGGAATTCTGAATGTAATACCATACGTTCTCATCAAGATAAAAATATACTCTGTGGATTACTCTAATTAAGCCATATTAGATACAGCTTAAATCTATTTTGCAAAGATGTTTAATTTTAATAAATATCAACATTCACTTTCCAGATAGGTTTTTTGTCTTGAATCTAATAAATCCAGCTGGCTGAGCTTCATTCAGCAGACTGATGATTTTCTATTCTATGTCCTGGTAAATTCTGGTTTGGAGATATTTAAGTAGCAGAATAGAAAAGATAAAGGCCAAATATTAAAAAGCTGTAGAGAATTGAGATGAAATTCAGCAAAAGTGGCCAGGATACCATAATGTAGATGCTACACTGCAGCAAGAAATGTTCTTTATTTCAGCATAACACAGACACTTTTCTAATGAGCACTTTTTCCTTCTATGGGGAAGGCTCACTTGATATACACTATCTATAGTATATAGTGTATGTTCAGGTTTTTCCAGCTGCTTGTCGAGGAGCAGCGTGATTAGGGGAGCAGCGTGATTAGCAGTGGTTGCTGATCGCCCACACCTGGGGCTGACCTCGGTGGCCGGGCCTTCATTGCCTGGGGCTGTGCAGGGGGATGGAGGGTTGCTGAGTGGAGCGGCTGCTGTGACTGAACCAACATTCCCCAGAAAAGCGCCTCAGGAACTCTGGTTCCTGCTGCTTCACCCACCCAAGTGCCCATCATGGCTACAGCACCTCTGACCTGCTCCTGTGGCATCACCTGAGGCACCACCTTCTGCTCTGGTGCTCCTTGGGACAGCCTCAGCTTGGTGAGTGGGGGCTGTGGGGATGACTCAAACTAAACCCCTCGTGTTGAGGTGCTGTCAGAACACTGGTTGAGCTCTTTGGTCCCACACCAGCCTCAAGGGTTCTGAATCTGAAAGCGAAATTGAACTGGTCCTGTCTTCAGTGACGGGCATTTCATGTGGACAGAGGGACTGATTTTTATGGGGTTGAGCCCCGGGAAATTAGATTTTGCAAAAATTAGGGGTTTGGCTTGTTTTTTTGAATTTTGGATTCCATTTAAACTTGGGGTGACAGGTATTTGGGGGCCATTTTCTTGTCTTGGCTTTGCTTCTGAGATTAAGAATTGGATTAGAGATGAAGAACAATTAAAAGGAGAATGAGCTTGCGAGAGTGGATTTGATTCCACAAGTGAGCAAATAAAATAGAGGGAAAAAATTACAGTGTGTTCTTCCTGCCTGTGTTTAAAATTGCTCAGTACAGAAAGACATCACTGGTCTATGTGTGCTTTCCTCTTTAGTCATGTTTTCTCAAGGCAATGTTATCTGAATGGTTCAGCGTATTTAAGCTTTTAGTTTTACTTAGCAAAGTTTGAGATTTAAGTTACTGCTAATGCAGAAACAAAAACCTTGCAATGACCTGTCTCTGAGTGTAGTAATAGTATAATTTTCTATAACATATTTCTTCATGGAAACAAAAACTTTCACCTGCCCTCTGCTGGAAAAGAACTGAAAAGCCCGTAATGTGAACCTCCTAACTAAGGACTACACCTGGTTCCTACTGGACATTCCTACTAAAGACATTTGCAGTGCTAGTTCTTTATAGAAAAGATTTTGCAGTTATGTTGCTGATTTCCTTTCTCTGTGTGCTACAGACAGAAGAACGTTTTGGTCCTTTTTTTTTTTGCTGCAGTATCAGTAGGGTAAAAGATTTTGTCATCTTGTGTTTAAGTTGCTGACTGCAAAATAATTTAAGACAGGAGTAGTAGGATCAGTTTGGTTAGAACACAATAAGCCTGGCATAAAAATACTTTAGTAAGAGAAATCGTTCTGGGTTTGGGAGGTTTAGTTTGATGCTATTTATGTGTGTGGAGGGAAATAAAATGTTTCTATTCATTTTCTGTTGCTAGCAGACTTAATACATTTCTTTTACTACATATTGAAACAGTTATTCAGGTGACTGTTAACAGCAACAACAAACGTCCCGTGTCATTTAATTTATTGTTTCTCCATTTTTTTATGTAGCTGCCTCAGTTCCTGGCAATAATGTACACACGTTCTAGCCTTTTCCTGCAAGAGGTTCCAAGGAGTTGTCTCTTGCAGTGGAAAGTTTACCATCCTGCTGAACACACCTGGAGATAAGGTGGCCGGAGATCACACGAAAAATAATGCAAGTCCTGTAACTAGTCATTGAGGCAGGCAGAAACTCATCCCTAATAAATGTTTGTTTTGCTAGGATAACTCCAAGTTTATGTAGCTACATTTTCCAAGCCTATTCTGACATTTAGCAATCTGTCAAATCTAAGATTTGCAGAACGTACTGCTGTAAGGTGTTCACTTCAACTTCAGAGGAATTTCAGGGGGTGAAAATGAGCTTTTCTTTTGAATTTGACCCTGGTTATGTACAAATGGAGTTGTTTCTTGGAAAATGAATTGGAAGATGGGGGAAAATGTGGATAGTTTGGACTCAGAATTGTCTTTCATCTGCATAAGGGGCAAACATGCTTATTTACCACTATTAAGCCCCTGATCTGCTTTCTCCATAAAAACTTCTTGTGGGGCTGGACAAGTAGTTTGAAACTGTTGGTCTTATTGGTATGTTCATATAATTTTTTGGAATTTATTGTCTACAATACAATGCTTTAGTTTAATAATTTTATATTTTCACTTTCAATTTGAAAGCTTTACTGAGCTTGAAAAAATTCCATTCTATCACTGACCTTATAACTTAAGGATGTGGTGGTGTCTGTTTTCTTTAATACAAATAGAATTGAAGGGCTGTTATAAATCAATTTTTGTGAGTAAAACTGAATATTAAAAACAAATGAAAATAGAAAATACTATAAAAAATATAAGATTTTCAGCGACTTCTGGAATTTTGTAGTATAGAAAAAAATACTTCAGTCTCTCTGAGAAAAGTTATTAAAAAATCCCCAAAAACCTATCAGGAGGGCATGCACCTGGCTATTTTTAGCAGCAATTGTATTTTTAGCAAAATACAATTTGTTAAAATGTGCTTGACATCATAAAGAGAAATTAAATGATGGGAATCAGTGTAATTGGGTTCACCAGTTCCTCATATTTGCTTGAATATAAACCATCAAGCCTTTATGCTCAGAGCATGCTCAGAGGAAATTAAACAAGGCAGATATGATAGGAAAACTTAAAAATGTATTGATTAAGCCCTCTGGGAGCTTTGGTTCTACAGTGATATTCAATCACATGTCACCTGCAGTACACTAAATGAGTTCTAAAAGTTTTTAATATCCTACATCAGCAAATAAATCACAGCAAATCTCTGGCTGCTGCAGTTCTCTTGCTATCAGGAATGTTACTGTAAATGAGTGTTAAATTCGTCCATTAGAGTTATGCTTTTGGAAATATGGAGGGAAAAGTTCTTAACTTTGGTTTAGGTGAAAAATTGCACTTCAAACTGGCAGGTTTCTACTGCTGCCTGTGTGGAGTGAAGTTCTAAGTGTGCATTTCAGTAAGAAATAAGTATCTGCCAGCTTTTAAGTGTGATAGTCCCACAGCAGGGACAGCAGTGCTGGGTGCATTTGAGCTGGGCTCTCTCTGGGTACTTGTGCTAATAAATGTTCCAGTTAAGGAAGCAATTGTACTTTTATGCTGGACAAGTGGAATCGTGTTTTTACTTGTTTTTGTAGTGCTGGCACTTTGAGAATTAAAGTCCTTTCAGTACACACTGAACAAGTATGGTGACATAATAAGTGTGAATCAACAGTAACTTTTTGCCCCCAGCCACTTCATAGTATGAAATAACTACAGTGGTAGCATTTAATTAGGGTTTACCTATAATTGGGATTAATAGGCAGCATTGAATTTAAAGGTATGTTAACTACTACCCACATTAATTTGATATATGAAAATATCTGATACTGATTAGTTACCTCTTATAAAGACTTTCCTTTTAGGCACTAGGATTGTCCACATGGGAGCTCAGCAGGAATACCACATACATGGTAGAGAAACACTTAAGCTACCAAATAGTCTTTAGAAAAAAAAAAAGAAAGAATAAATGTTCCTTTGGAGCTTTGAGCCTGGAGAACATATTTCTACTGAGCTATTCCATCTCCTTTGAGAGACAGAAATGCCCACAGTCTCTGTTGATCTGAATGTTTGTGTAAGGGTTGATTCTTTAAGGTGGTGGTGTAGTTTTAGGAAGCTCAATATTAGAAAGTTGGGGATTCTTCCCCTGCCCCTTAAGTGTTGTTCTAATACTCAGGGGATTCATTTTGGAGGATGTAATACATCTTAAGCTTGTCAGTCTGCATTATGTATTAAACCACTAAACCATTTTCAAGTTGTTCAACAAATAAATTATGCCACTTTCAAATGTCATCAGGAGTCAATGAAGTCTTCCAGACTCAGAAATTATGCAAGTTCTAAACATGCTTAGCTTTGGTTTCTCTAAAACAGAACTGAGGTGTCTGTGCACCTTTTGAAGATGCAGGTTAATTATCCAGGATTAGCCCCAGTTATATTATGTACAGTTTAACTTCTCTTGCACAGTAATTCATTATTTCAAATAGCCTCACATCAATCATTGTAAGCACCATTAACAGGAAGACAAATAAAAAACCCCTAAAGCCAGCAAACAAAAAACAATGAAGGAAATGTAACACCAGCATATTTATAGTGGCAATCAACCCCTGGGTTTGGAAAAAGGTTTGTGTTTGTATCTCTCCCAAAACAAGGAAAACTTAGTGGAAATGAGTTTGTAGAATCTATTCTTTTCCTCCATTCCATCTAATACAGTCTGTAACACTGATACAGGAGGTTATTAATCTAAATATGTGGCTTTTTCAAAGAATAGTGTTTTATTTGTAAAGGATTATCCATCTAATTTTATTTTTGATTGGCTTTAGTCATCAGGTTCACTTCAGATTGCAAGTAAACTACTGTACAGGACTTTCTTCCTTGCAGTGAATTGGCATATTTAGGAGAGGTTGAAAGGAGACTCACTGCTGCTTAGAATGTTGTTACTGCTTCTGTTCCCTCCCTTAGGCCCATTAAACAGCCATTAATTTGCAACATCAATTCACAGCCAATATCTTGCAGTGGATTTTTCTCAATAAATACAGCAGCCTTAAAAATGAAACATGGAAATGCTATAATGCATTTTTCACTAAACTCTTTTGTTGTCTGTCTGAGCATGTTAGGCTTGTGCATTTAAATAATTAATTTTCTTTTTTGAGATCTAGTGATGATAGTCTATGGAGCTGTTATTTCCACAGGAAAATTCAATTATTTTTGTAGCTCTGAAAGGTGTGGGGTGCATAATGACTTTGATAATTAACCCAGAGTTTGGCATTATGTTGGAAGTGATGTTTAAGGATTACAATTCAACTGCTTTTTGGTGGTGTCTATATTTGAAATCTTATAGCTGACTTGCATTTTTCTTGTTTGCTGCGTTTTTGGTTTGCTAGAGGTCCTGAAGGATCTTAAGAATAATGCCACTCTTCTGTAATTGGACAAGATTTTGGTATATTTCTGATTTTGTTGAAATAATTAATGCAAGTGCATAGTGTAAATGCTAAATAGCATAATTATAATATTAAATAAATATTTAGCACTGAACATAGCAGTAAAAACTAGGTTTAAACTTATCTTTATGCAGTTGCTTGCTTGATATGGGACAAAAGACGATTAAGGATATCAGTGGAGGATTTATTACCTAAAACTATTTGAGCTGTGAGGAAAGGGGAATATTAGAAGCAGCTGCTGTTTTTAATCAGTATTAGGTGTAAGGATACGTTTGTGGAGCTAGGGTTACATGTAAACTAGAAGAGCATTGACTAAAAGCTTGATAAGTAATGAGATTGACATATGTCCTCATGACACTCTGTATTCTACGACTGAAACCAGGGAAAATCTAGAGGCTTTGCCATCTGAATAGGGACCAATATTTCCTCTGCATGTACAGTAGTAGGATCTTGGTAAAACCAATAGTCTGGCATTTCCTAAAATGTCATATGGATATAATGGAAAATACTGAATGCCCTTAGTAATTGTTGTAACTAATTATTGTTGTCTGAGTGTTCCTGTTAATGCAAATTAGCTATACCGTGCTGGTACCTTGAGGAATGTTCTCTCCCTCCTATCCCTAATCTCGAGCATCCTCTATCCCCATCTGTTTTCAAAAGTTTAAGAAAAATCCTTGTTCAGAACCACCACAATTTCTTTTCTATTCGTGGACCTCTTCTATTCTTTGGACAATGCTTTTGTGCACATGGTGTGATTCTTGAGCCTGTCTGTACAGGGCCAGGACTTGGACTTTGATGATCCTAGTCCCTTTCAACTTAAGATATTCTATGACCTTAAAATTCTCATTATATAAAAAAACTACTGGTGGAATCTCAGCAGGGAAGAGCATTAATAGGGCTAACTGAAAAGAACCTTCCAAGATATTGTTAAGCTTGTTGGCAGTTGAGCCACCTCTCATTTTTGCCATATGATTTTCTGTCTGTCTGTAAATACAAATCTTCACAGAAGGGTGTTGATGATGGCAGTGAGGAAGAAGAAGTAGAACATGCTTAAGCTTTGTTATTTGTCATGAATTTTGTAATATGAACTAATTTTTGGAAGAAGTAATCAGAGATGGATATTCATCTTGGAAGTGAATATCAAAGTAGGAGGGCAAACATTCTCTGCAGCACATTGTAGAGCTGGATTTCAGTTGGATGTGTCCTACCTCACCCATTCTTCAACATTAGGTTAAACTGCAGAGAGCTTAGCTGGTGTGTAGTGGGAATATGACATTGGAGTGAACTGTAATTTCTGTATGTTTACACTGGAACCTTTGCAGAAGAGAGGAAGACAAGTTGAATCATTCTACTGAGTTGTCTGCAAGACACAGTTAATGGCTAAACAAATACTTCACTTTTACATCTGTTCATATCTTTCTTCAGATGGTAATTTCCATGGATTTTGCAGTGTGACAGCTTTCTAGGAGGAAGAGATAACTTTTTACCCTAATAATCTCTGACTCTTTAGAAAACTGATTTGGAGAAACATTTAAAATACTCTTCATTCACAGAAATTAATGACTTCACACTCCAATTCTCAGTGGTGCTCTTGGGTGCAGGAAAGCATTTATATATTTACTTTCACATTAATGCAGGATAACTCATTTTTAGCCTCATTGGGACAGTCTAAATGCTCCTTATTTAATTAGAAAATGACTGCTCTCAACATGTTAAGGAACAGGTTACTGACAGTTATAGATAGTATATATCCCCTTTAGTGAGACAATAACAAATGGATTTAAAACATGTTATATAAAACCAAAATTAAGTCAGAAGTAATGCTTGTTTGCTTTCTCTAGCCTTTTGCTATTATACTTTGGCAATTAATATTGTCTTATTTTTACTTCTGAAATGTATCACTTTTTTCCTAAAGAAAATCCCACAGGTTGTTTTCTTTTTAATTTTTCTTTGAAATTGAATAGAACAATGCTTGTATTCAATATTTTTAAGGACCTGCTAAAGTAAAAACGGCATTTGATGTATCCAGTAATCGCACATGTTTTGATTAGTCATTTCTCTGAATGCTCGTTTTTGTTTTGCTCTCAAATAAGCAAGTGGCATTGAAGAATTACTTTTTTCTCCTTTTTACTGAGGAAAATAAAACAAATAGAAGCTTGTGATTTTCCCCCTGGAATCTTAGTTCAGGAAGATCAATGTGGTTTACAAGCTACTAAACTTGTTTCAGCAGATACTTTTCTCCCGTAACTGTTCACGTAATGTTACTGCAAGTTGATGCTTAGAAATCCCACCAAAACAAGACTCCCTGTATCCTTATGGGATAGATCCACTTTATTTCTTTCCTTTTACAAACAGTCAAGTTGGAAACAGAGTGTAATTGTTTTGCTGAGGATGATAGTAGTGAGTAGCCAGGCTCAGAATATAATTCAGGTGAGGAACTAAGATCAGTGATGGCCTCTTCATGAACTGTGTGTGGCCAGCATATCACACCAGGAGTGTTGGCTTCTACTTACGCCCTGATCAGTGGGCAAGAACAGATATTCAAGGGACAAATTACCTCTGCAATTGGCAGAGGTGGAAAGGGGATGTGGTGAGGAAATGTGATTTCACTGCTATTTCTACGCTGTTGTGAGAACTTCCATTTGCTATTGTCACATGGAGGCATTTCTCCACCTCTGAAATAAAATGGGTAAAAGATAGCTGAAAAGAGACAGTTACATGCAATTTATGAGTACAAGTCAAAACTACCTTTCCCTAATTTGTTTTTTTCCTCTGACATAAATGTATAGCCTATGCAGATTCGAACTTTCTTGCAATTCAGGTAACTTCTACAATGGAAGAATAAGCCTCTTAACAAGATTGGATTTGCAATTGTGCAAGTTACAAGCTGAACAAACAGAGATTGGGCAAGTTTCTGTTCATTCATGTGCCTCCTTTAAAAAACAAATACCAGTTTAATATAAATGGAAATGAGGGCAGTGTTGGTGTGGACATAAGTCTTGATCTATTGTAACCTAATAATGAAAGCCACACTGTTCAGAGTCTAGATAAATGAAATAAAGTCATAGGGTGGCTTTGAGGTTTTTTAATAAGCATGTGAATCATTAGTTTTAACTTAGATTTTTATCCCTTTATTTGCTCACTGTGATTCTTGGAAAAGCTATTATTTATGGAAAAGCAGGTATTTGCCTCAAAAAACCTCACATCACCCTACTCTCTATGATGTGCAATTGTTTCTGGTAAAAGATAAAAATAATGTGGCAAGATATTTGAAAAGAAAGTTCCTGGCTGACTTCATAAACTTTAATATTTATATAACCTTTAAGCAGTCAAGAGACTATGCCTAATGACAGTCAACTAACAGCTTGACCTTTATTCACTGGAAGAATGGGAACACACTTACAGGAGCTTCGTTTCAACAGCAACCTAATGGTGAATTTCTTTGGGTTTTTAATATACAGTGAGCACACTGAAATTTCTCTTGAGCCTGGAAGTGTATTATTTCCATGATATAAGTCCTGCACAGCTACAGAATGGAGGGTTTAAAAAGCAACCTCATTAAGATTTGTGAATTTTATTTTCATGATTTTGCTCCTAATTAAATGTGAAGTATCCTAACTTTTAAAAAAACATTAAAAGGACTACATATGCAAATTGACTGTTGCCATATCCAAAATCTTTGTTAATCAGAGTTTGATAATTTGTATGTGTATGCAAAGCCTAAACACTGTGCCATTTTTTCCCTTTTATAGAGCAATTAATCATACTGTCATAGAAGTTTGAAATAATTATAAAAGTGAGCTTGAAAAATTAAGATTAAATACTTTCAAAGTGCTAAACTGAGATGTTTTTCTCAAATGTACACCAGAAGGACAAATAATATTTGAATGTCACTGGGTCCTTCGTGATGATTTGAAACATAGTGAGGTGATTATTTCCAGTATGATGTTAGTTTTAAATAGCCATTGCTAGTTCAGTTCAGACACCAATGCATAGGCTCAACTGATCCATAAAGAAAACCTGCTGGACAACTAATTTTTGAATGGACAGCTCTTTCAGACTTGAGACTTGTAACTATTCTAAAGGAAACTGCTCTCTATTGAGTTTAACTGACTGGAGTAGCTTTATAATACATCACACATTCTCTAGCTTTCCTTTTGGGGAATGAAATGCCATGAAGGGAGCAGAATCACATAATCCTCTGAAACCGTGGATTTCCAAGTAAGAGAATAAGCCTCTTATGTAACTGGGGACTCTTGGGAATGGAATGTTACCATCTCTTTACTGTTACAACTTCTGGGAAGTACATCCATCCCCCCCTGGGCAAGCCTATTCCTGGGTCTGAAGGGTGTGTGGGAAATACTGGCTAAGCCACCCAGCTGGCCCATTTTGGGACTGTCAGTAGTGCCTGTAGATACCTCAAACCTCTTCTTGCTCTCACTGAGAGGGCAAACATCAGCTGAAGGTTTTCTGCATAGACGCAGGTTGAATGTACAGTGTTTCAGTATTTTTTTGAATTCCAAATTCTGCTTTCTCAGAATGCATTTGGCTTTCATTTGGCTTTCTCTGCAGAGAGCAGTTCGAGCCGCCTGTAGGAAAGACATCACTGAGTGAGCTGATGTGGGCCTTGGCTTTGTAAAGATGCTCTGATGCTTTAGTATGAGTAACTTTAAGAAAATCAATGCTTCAGATTGTTTCTGTTACTGCCTTTCATGCTACAGAGTTCATAAAATTTAAAATGTTTAATTAATCAAAAGGCCAGAAGAAAATTGCTTTTGCAATTGGCCTTTCTTTCTTTTGGCTTGTAGACCTCCAACACATAGCTAGTGTGCAAGCCCTGAGGGACTAATGACTACTTAAATGAATATTTACTAGGAACAAACCCAAAGATTTTGGCCACCATAGTCATGATGAAGATCTTTCTGTTCACACACGCTAATCTTGCTGTCTTCAGGGACATGATTGTGTCCTATTTACTTGTATTACATGTCAAGACAGAGCTACTGGAGAGCATATAGCTATGTATACTGATGTGCTGTAGGATGCTTTATAAAACTTAGCAAAAAGAAAAACCCAAACCAAAACCCGCTGAAACATACAGGTGATTCTGAGAATCCTGTTGAGATTCATGTGTGTGATGAATAAGCTGCACAGGCAGAGTTCCTGAGAGCTGTCATGATTTTAACACAAAGAAAAATATTGAAAAAGTGATGTTTTTCATTTGTGCAAACTATAATACAAATCACTGTCAGAACCGAAGCCCATGGACTTAGCTTGCTTCCCCCCACCACCTTGTAAATATCTATGCACAGCTGAAACACATAGTGCAGAATTTCAGCACCTAATATACTGTAAAAGTTGCTTGCTACCTTTCCATGTCAGGTGAACTTGGGTATTTTTGACTTGTAGGGGGTTTAACTCATCACTACATTAATACCTACAGTACCTTCAGCCTTTGAAGACTCGTCTACAGCTGTAACTCCAGGCCGAGATTCAAGTCTCATGTTTCCCTGTGGGCAAATGCAGCTGGAGCTCCCCAGACTTCCTCAGTTGCTCCTATGTGCCTGGAGGATGGTTGGTCACATATTTCTAGTGCAGTCCTTCTCCCTCTGTGGACACAAACATGTCTGTTGCCTGCCATGCCCTTCATTGTAGCAATGAGATCTGACTCCTCGAGTCAAGCACTTGGCTTTATCCTCCTCCTCAATATGCTTATTAAAATGAACTAGAGGTTGGTTCATTTTAAAGGCCTGAGGAAGGATTATTAAGGAGCTGATTAAGTCAATTAGGCTGCTTTGGGAATCCTTTTTGCTGTGTTGTTGTTAGCCAAGAACCTTAATAGGACAATTAGGATTAATTAAAATCAGCCTGATTGATTAGGATATATAAACCTGCACGTGATCTACAGTGGTGTGGTTGTGTTTGTACAGGCTGGGAGGGGGAGGCAGTGGATGCTGAGGTTTGGGTTTCTGAAAATATTAATGGTATGCAGTTATGAACAGGATGCTTTTGGAAACAGAGGGGGCAGTTGGTTTTAATAGTGATGGTTCCACATCAGTGAAGTTAAGTTTTCAACATCTCCCTGTTGGGATTAACAGGACACAAGACTGAACATAAAAAACAGCAGATGAATTTTGCTGTATATATGTGTAAAATGACATGGAGGGTGGGGAAATCAATCTTTATCTTGCCTGGTAGAATGGTGTGACAAACTCACTATGATGACTCAGGACAATGGTGAGGAGAGCACTAAAACCAGGTCTTCTGTACTGCTTTTGGAGAGCCTCTCTTCTTCAGTGGAGCTCCCAAGACAGGTGGCTGAGCTGCCATCAGAATTCAGTTTCTGGGGACAGAATGACCATCAGAATGGCCTCGTGTCTTTTGGGTGTTTTTAAAGGGCTGATGTCCAAGAACATTTGCACACTTGTGTAATGGCTGTTTTAAACTGTGCCAACACCACAGTTAATAGATTCAGCCATATGCTCACACAACCCTGGCATCTTAACCTTTCACTGTAATAGTTTGTGTGCAGACATGTGATGGGAAAGAATGCACTGGGAATGGCCATGTGGCTTTCCTTCCTCTGGGGAAGACAGAAGGGTGTTAAGTCCCTTGCTCTTTCAGGGACCAAGCAAGATCTCTCTTCATATAAAGCATGGCTCTACTCTTGCCTGCTTTTCATATGTCACTTCATTTTTGATTACTTCTGGAAGCTTTTTGTATCTGGTGTTTTGTCTCCTTGAAATAGCTTTCTTGTAAAGCAAACTCATCTAATGTGGGAAAGGTTATCCAAGGAATACGCCTTAAGGCTTCCTCTGTTTTACTGCCAAGGAACACAAATAGCTCCACTATTTGTTCGCTTTCTTTATCCAAGGTTTTCTTCAGATATTTTCTGTGTAGGAGAACATAGAGTCTTCACTAGACATCAGCAAGGCTTTAATCTGCAACAGCAATTTTTGCTCTAATCAGTTGGTCCTAGGCAAGTGTCATCAGTCGAAATTCCTTCAACTGCTTCCAAAGAAGTTATTTATTAATGATGGAGGAAATTAACTAATCTTTCCCAACACTTACAAGCATCTCTTCACTTACTGCCCTGCTGAACTAGTGCATGTCTAGGTAAGTGTGCTGGCTCTCTTCTCTTATCTTCAAAATTATATATATTCCACCTTATTAAATACCTTCGAATATTACCTCCAGTGTCAGCCCACAGCAGAGTCAGCTTTTCACATTACGGTTTGAAAATGTTAAGGTTCTTTACTTTTATCTCATGCGTTAGGAAACAAGAGGAATCCCTGCTTCCAGGAAATAGCATTTAGCAACATTTGGTGTTTAACTAAATAGCATTTTATCCTGTGACTTGTACTGTCTGAAGTGATCTATGCAGTCCTGGGGTGTGTCCTAATGTGCAGAATTTCTGCTCTTGAAGACACTGAGAGATGAGGAGAAAGGGATAAGCAGGAGATAATGGTGTCACTGAGAAAAAATCTTACACTCTTTTTATCCTGAAAAAATATTTGTCGGGGCTAATACTCACTAAGACACAGTAAGACTATCCTAGTTCCATAGTTTAAAAAGGCAAAAGTAATCATCCATAAGATTATTTTTTTAAATTATGTTGGAGCAAATCTTAGTAGAATCCTCACAACAGCAAGATATTAAGAAGATCCTGGATGTCAGGTATATTTTTTCTGCTCTCTAAAATCTCATGCTATTCTGAGGAGTTCCTGTATATTGTCATGAGATGCCTGAAAAGTCATAAATCCCTTCCAGGGATTGTAATTGTGGCCATCTCTGGCTCTAAGTAAGCTTTCTTTAGGTCTTTCTAAACTTTAAGTAAATCCAAACAATGATATAAAAATAACGCTTAAGATGGCACATGTATGCGGTATTGCATTCTCGGTTTTCATCACTGATGCAGAAAAAGATTATGGAAAGCTTTAGTACTTATTTTCCTTAAATTTTTTTCTATTTTTAATTTTTTAACAACCTACCTTTCATTTTCAGGGCTTTATTTACTCTTAAACATCCTCAGCTTTTAAAATAAATTGTATCTGCCTTAAACCAGGAAGTATTAATAATTATAAATTTACATAATATAATATAAATTAATAACTTAAAATTCCCTGTTTTCACCAATAGGTGGTGGTGCTGCTAGCTGATTCTTTATCTGTTGCTTCTTTAAACTTCAGGGGAGCTAACCATAAAAACATCTACTTATTTCCAGCATACAAATATGAGGCATGGGTAGCTGAAGATGTGTGGAGCCAGGGTACCATGGCCAAAAGAGGAAATGCAGACCCTGTGCAAGGATGAACAGTCTTGCAGTGCTGGAGGAGGGTACAGAAAGCACTATGAAATCTAGATGTCCAGACTGCTGGGTTTAGTTGCTCATGCAATGTCTTCCACTTAAAAAATGATCTTCAGAAAATGCTGCCATATCATCTGGGCTCTTGCTTGGTTGCCAGTTTATGAGGTGGGAATAATAGGATGTGTATAAAAATTCTAAGAGCAAAACAGTGGCCTGTGAATGCATCAAAGACTGGGAAAGAGAAAGCTCTTTTTTTTTCCAATGAACAAAAGTACTGAGAGAAATGGAGGTCACAGCGGAAGTTAAACACGAGTGCATCACTCAGATTGTGATATTCATATGTATGAAAAATGAATATTAGAGTAGATAAGTTACAAACGGGGAACATTGGAGTAAAAACATATGTGACATGTTGAGCGCAGGAGAAAAGAAGGAAGAGAGATGTTCCTCACTTGCATCCCTCCTTTGAGGGGAGCTTCATTGACAGTTCAGTTAGAAAAAGTGTTTGTTTAGCCAGGATATGTTCTGAAGTCGGTGATATCGCAGCCAGACACTCGGATGGGTGTCACTCGGGCTTAGCTGTAGGCCAACTATTATAATAGGCTGTTTCAGCTCGTCATGAGTTCCTCTAAAAGAACAATTAAAAGTTGACACACTTCAAATGAACTCAAGAACAAATTAAAACATGCCTGTAGCAAGGACCATGTTTTTAATTTTGTATAACCTTCATTAGAGTCTATGATAATGTGACACAAGAATTCTTGACGCTAAATAAAGCATCAAGAGTACTATTGTGTTCATCATCTGATTGCTTTCCTTGTTGTGATGGTTGGTGTATTTTTTCCCCTCTCTTTCTTTCCCCTGTGTCTTTTCCCTCTGTCTCTGGCCTATTTGCTTGCCTGTTTTTTCCTGTGGTCTGTTCTCACTGCAAGAAATAAGATAATTCATGACTGGCAGCCAGCAGCTTGGAGTGAGAATTCTCATTTGTCACATTCTGTTGCCAGCTGCCAAGTGAGATATGCAAAACCTTGTTTCAGAAAGTTCCAGTATTGTCAGGTTTTCTTAGCTGCTAATATCTTTCATTCTAGTATTTTGGAAGGCAAAAAACCTTAGGTAGAACGTTTGAGCTTGTGTTTTTCTTTTGGAAGAAAGAAAGAAAGAAGAGGGATAAGAGGAGAAAAGACAGCATTTCATTAAGATGAAATTTTAAAAAACCTGCTACTTTTAGCAGTTTTACTGTTAGGTAACAAGTCTTCAATATGCATATAGACACGGTAATTGCTGGTGAGGTTCAAACATGCAATTCTCAGTGCCAAAATTTGTGACAATTTGAGTTCATGCCTGATCACTGTGAATGGAGTTTATAGACCCACTGGACATATTCTGGCTTTTCATTCTATCACTTTATATTCTTTGAGGGCTCCTCTTACACCTGAAACTGGACCCGAGGACTCACTAGCTTTAAACATTTTTTTTAGCCTGTCTATGCTTTCATATTGAACCAGCCAGATTTTGGTTCTGTGATTTTTTTTCATGGTCTCAGCTTTCTGTAAGATTATTTCCTACCTTTAGCACCAACTGTTGCTCTTTTCCAAGTCTTTCTAGATGAGTGCTGTGTGCATTTGTGCTGTCTCTCTGATGTGATGTCCTTAAGTAACTGTGTCATGTCCTTAAGTAACCCTGATGCTGCCAACTGCAACTCCACTTGAGCTTTTTCAGTGTTGGCGTTTTCCATTTCATAATCTACTGGGAGGCATCCTGCAGGTTTCACTGTTTTTTGGTTTGCTCTGGACTGATTCCTGATATCACTGTGTTAATCAGAACTACCTGCTGCTCAAAATAAAGCAATGAATTGGGCTGACAATAATGATAATAAGGCATCAGCTGTTAAAGCTCTAATGATACTTAAAAATTGAGGTTGGTTTTTTTTTTTGTCCCTTAAATGACCATTAAAAAAGTTGTCAAAAAAAGATTTCCGGTAGTTGTTATATCAGAATAACCTCTGGATGCAATCCCTAGCTAAATCCTTACCAGATGACTTTCTGACAGCCCCTTAAGCTCACCAAAGTATTGTTAATATAACAGTGTTAAAATAATCTGTTGCTATCCCTGTCTTTCACTTATGTAATTCAAGATGGGACATTATCTACAAATGCTTGAGAAAAAGCAGTGGTAAAGGAGAATTTGCAACATTGAAAGGTAGAATTGAGTATTAATGGTTGAGAAGATGGCAATCTAGGAGCAGCTGATGGCTTGAAGTGTACAAATCCTGCAGTACAGTATCAGCTAAAGAGAAGTAAAATATGGGGTCCTGACAGCACTTCTGTGGCTTTAAGCAGTGATAAGAAGCAATGCATTGAACCAGTGCAGATAATATGGCAGTTCTATAATGTAGCTTAGAAAACATAATTTTTAACAGCTAAGGGCTGATTTTTTTGTTGTAGGCAGATAAGTAAAAGAATCTGGCTTTACAGAAATGGGAAGGGCTAAATACCTCTCTGGTTTGATTTTTTTTTAAATGGATATAGGGATAAATACATCTATGTGAGACTTGCACATATGCCAGTGGAGTTAAGGGACCTTCTCTCCCTTCTGAGTTGAGGGAGTGAATAAACACACAGGAGCAGGACTGAGTTGTTTTTTTTACATTTTAAGAAAAATAAAAGTTCTTAACTCTCCAATGATTCTTTTTTTTTCCCCCCCAAAGACTTCTGTGGTATAAAATATTTGTCCCTTTTAATTTTATATTCCGTTCTGGTTTTTAACCTATTCTCTAACATACATACAGATGTTTTTCTTTTTTTTGTTTTGAGGTTTCTCTGGACTTTTGATTATTAGCTGCAGGGCTTAGCTTTGAGCTAGAGTCTGGCACTCATGGTTTCACTGGAACAAGTGATGCCCCCTCTGGCTTAGGGGGTTCCTGAGCTGCACTGGAGCCTGGGACACTGCACCTGAAAAGAGTCATTACGTAGTTACCTCGTTCTTTTCTTCTGCCTCAGAGATAAGTTGTTGGTTGCTGTTGGATTTGGGATACTAGACTAGATGGACATTGGCCTGTCTCAGTAGGGCCATTGATTTAATAATTTATTCCCAAATCTGTTCAGCTGAAAAAAGGAGGTAATTACACAGAGAGTACATGGGTTGGGAGAGTACATAGAAAAGATCAGATCCTCAATATAATGCATATGTTTTTCAAAAGTAATTAAGAACTAAATGAAATTTTGCCATGATTTAGATTAGTTCTTGGGACTTGTAATGTTTAGCAGTGCCTCTTTAGCTTTTCAGCTGTCTCAGATTGCTGATATCATATCAGATCTCACTTCTCATAATGACAGAAATATACCAGTCATAATTTGAATAAGAAGTCCTGTGGGCTACTGTCTTGTACTTAATGCCCTATTCTGGTGTGTTTATTTAGGCAAGGATACTCTCAGCATAATGTTTTGAATGAGAATTACTCAAATTCATACTTAATAGTTGTGTATTTCAAGATCTTGCTGAAATTAGACTGCATTTTCCACATGAAAATATAATATATAAAAATTATTGCCTGTATTTTCCTTTTTGCCTTGAATATGGTTTCCACACCCTTATTATACATATTCTTTGTATATTTATTGAATCCTGTAATCAGCTTCCTCAGATCTTGGCATATGTTTCATAGAGGGATAAAGATGCTTGGGCGAGCTATTAAAAATAATGAGAATAACCTGTTGTTGCTGATTTGAAGAGGAAGATCCCGTTTTGATACACTCATTCCTGGAGCTACATCTTCTGCACTTAGCAAGAATCTCTTTACTGTTAGAAAAGAACCCTGTTGTTTTCTGTAATTTCTTGAAGGGGTCATCCATGTTACAGTTGCTAACATTGCCTCCCTTACACCCATTTCTTATTGTTAATTTAATTTTCTGTGTCTCTACAATGCGCCTCTGTACCTGGCCCACTTGTTTAGGGTAGTTATAACATTTTTCCCAAGATGGATTTTCTTTCATGTACATCCCTCTTCAGATTTTCTTCTGGTAGAGACATCTGTCAGAGATCAAAGAGAGGATTAGTTCTCTGTGCTTCCACAGATAAGGATATTTCATGGAGGAAAAGTATTTTATTTACTTATGGGTGAAAAGTAGCAAATTATAAACTTGTAATAGTTTTATTACAATTCTGCCTTTAGGATGAATTATCAGTGTTTCCCAGTTGTTACCAAATGAGCCATTGTAAGGCACAAGTAGACTTGGGCTCCCACAAGATTTTTGGGTCCTCCTGTATTGCTCAGTGGGACTTGCTTGCTATTTCTATTAAAATATTTTCCTGCCTAATTTTTGTGAAGTAATTCCAGAGGTGAAAACTAGGACTGAAAAAATAGTTCTTGATTATTTGAAAGAGATTAACACTGAAAGATGCTCCTTTCTCTTCACAACCATACCAGGAGAAAACCGGGGTTGAATGGTCCCTGCCCTGACCCTTCTGCAAAAAAAGTCAACAGCCAACACATGTATAAGAATAGGTCTTAAGCAGAAGTGTGACAACTTGCAAGTGAATTGCAGTGTTTTGCAAGTTCATTGCATGTGTGAATAGCAGTGAGAGCAATGCCAGGAGCATTTTAAATCACTTCAAGGGAAAATGGTTCAAGGAAAATTAGAGGAAACTAGGGTGGTGCCTGATATAAAGTGGTGTATTGTAGCAGCAATGGAGTCAAGAGTAGCAGAATTTTGAATATAGCTGTAATCACCAGCATGGCCAGCTGTTTTGTCCCAGGATCTGGGTTGTCTCTTTAACCACAAAGCCTCACCTCCTGAAGTTCTGTCAACACATCTATAACATCTATATCTTTTTACACTTAAAACCTAGCAAATAATGCTGCAGTGACAAGCTACTCATCCTGATTGTGCTAAAAAAAATTGTGAAGCTGCGGTATATAAGGCATTGTGAAAGAATCCTGGTTTCTTCTAAAGCCCTGACCTCTTAAATTCTCAGATTCGGTAAGCTGGTCTTATTGCCTTCATTGTGACCTGACAATTTGGCAATATTGGCAGATCTGAAGTCCAAAATACACTATTATGCTCCTTTTTCTGCTAGAATAGAAATAATTTTATCTTTCTGGCAGCAAAACAGGCAGAAAGTATCCCTTTCAGTAAAACTCCAGGGTGGTTAGTGTGGCTTGGTCCGTCCCTATGTCTGAAACAAACAGGTAAAGTCACTTTAGCAGAAGTGCTTGAGATGCCGTGCTCATCGTGCAGCTGGAGGTGCCCCATTTCTCACTACAGTTTGCCCTTAAGGTCCAGGGCAGGGAGGAAGAGGGATGTTGGTTTCTGGCTTGTGATTTAGTCAGCACTCAATGCAGTTTTTGTCTACTGAGTTGAAAGTCTGGTATTGCCACATAAATGACTGTGAGGTTTGCAGAGGTAACCTGTGCAGCTATTTAACTAGAGCAATAGTATGAGGTTATGTTGTGAACGCCAAAGAACCAGGAGCAATCGAATCTTACAGGCTGTTCGGCTCTCCCTTGGATGAACACTTCACTGTGATGTGGAATGTATAGCTTTGAACCCTTGCTGAAACATTGTTTGGAAAGCCTCTTGATGTTTGTGGTGTTAATGGATTCTTCCCTTATGTTCGGTAACTCTGCATTTTAAAATTTGACTCTCCCTGTGGCACAAGTCATTCAAAAATTTGGTACTGCTAAATGTCAAAGTTCTGTGCATTCTTTACAGTTCTTGTACACTTTCCTTATGGGAAGTGTCTAAATCTGACTGTGCTGCTGGAATGACTTTCAGAATAGAATGTCATTTTGTACGTCTGGTGTTCTGTTTAATTGTCATCAGACTTTGGTTTTCAACAAGATAATTGGTGAGCTGTCTTTGGTGCTTTGAAAAATAAGTTGTCTTCAAATCTATTAATGTTGCTCAAATATGTACTTTTCTGAAAACACTTTTCCTGTCATAAGGCTTCAGTGGTGTAGAGCAATTTCAGAGTTTATCAGACTGTTATTGTCACAGATGAGAAAACAAAGTGTTATAGATAAAAGTCTTCTGAACGTGACTCTGCTCTTGATCACCGTGGAAATTGAGAAGCCTTTTTCATTTATATTCTGGAAATTAAACTAATAGACATAATAGATGAATAGGATTCTACTTTCTGACCTCTTTCCTAACTTCTCCCAACAGAGCAAATGAAAGGATTAGTTCTCAGTACCTACATCACTTACTTAAAGGCCTTCCTTTGCTCACATTGTCCAGTCACTAAACAATAAACCCCCAGAAGAAGAGAAAGCAAGGAAAAAGATGTTTTCTGTGAGACTCTGTGATGCTTGCTTTGTCCTTGAATCATCACCTACAATGAGAGATCTTACTGGGAGAAGATAATGATTGCATGAGAACCTGTTCCTTTTTTTTCTGAGAAGAAAACTATTTCTCTGTAGGACCCAAGTAATTCTGGAAATATGCAGGGCGTTATTTGTATGTTGCAAAAGTGGATCTGGGCACTCATGGTCCAAGTAGTTGGAAGAAGAATGAGTTAGCTGTCTCTAGAACCTCTCTGAACTCCCTTAGCTTTCTACAGAATCTCTTCATCTCCAGGTTTTGGGGTACCTCACATATAAGCTTACGTTACTGCTAGCAGAAGCAATCTTTTGACTTTTTCCTGCTGGACATGTGAAGATCAGTGCAAGTCCTGCAGTTTGGTGCATCCTGGGCCATGGGACTAGGCTGCAGCTGGGCACACTGGCTTTCCTTGTGTGGCTTATTTGAGCATGGAACCTCTGGCAGAGAGATGTGTGTCCCCTGGCTGCTCTGCAGCACTGCTGGCTCTCTCCAGCTTTGGGTCTGCACTGAGAAATGGAAGTGTGACTGGAAACAGGAGTGGGAAGATGGGAGACACTGACTAAGGGAATTGTGCTGAGTCTACAGAGATGGGTTGAGTTCAGGCATAATCTTCTAGTGCTCAACTCTTAAGGGATCACGATGAGGTGGAAAGAAAGCAGAAAACAAGACTATATTAGAATCCATTATAAAGGAAGAAGAAATACCAAGGTTATGAATCAGAATTGACCTCCTCAAATGAGAGATACCTTGTAAGGACTGGTGGTAATTTTGGTTGAAAGGCAGCTCTGTTGTAGCATTGCAGACTAAACCACCCAGTTAGAAAAGAGAAGAGCACCTCACTTTTCAGAAATGTGTTAATCTGGCAGACTCATTTTACAGTTGTTTGTGCAATGCAAGAGCAATTCTCCAGCTAAATGTTGTCATAAAGAAATTGTTGCACTGCAGCACTACAGTTTAAGTATTTATGCCTCCAAATACGCTTGTTTTCACTTAATTTCTATGTTAGTACAGCATGCTTTTGTAATTATATGATCATAATTATCCACTGTGCACACTAAAGTCAGACTTGATCATTCTGATTGTAGAGGAACTTGTGTTTTAAAAAGAAACCTTCTTGTGTCAGTTTTATAATGAAAGACCCCAATATTTTGAGATTAGGGTTAACTTTCCATTATAAATCATATTTTCTCATGGAAAAATGAATAAGTATGAAATATGAATCTTGTATGTTACAATACATTTTTGTTTGAAATTCTCTTTTGGATCTTTACATTTATATTCATTTGGTTTCCTCAGAATGGACACTGCTAATGTATTATTAAAGGGTTTAAAATTGGTATCCATGTAGTACATGTTGATGTGTTTTATAGTTGAACAGAAACTGATGTAGCAATGAACTTCATGGTATTTGCCACCCCCAGGTAGAATGCTCATGGTATTTTGATTTGCATATGAAGGTATTGATATGATTTATTTGGCAGAACAGGGTAATACTCAGCAGGAGAGCAAGTAGTAGCACTTGTTAAAAGGAAATGTAATGTAGTATTATAAGCTAGAACCAAATTTACGTTGAGAAATAATGCATGCAATGACCAACGTGAGTCAGGTGTCAAGCAGTGAGATGCTGGAGTGCTCCTCATGCTCCCTTGTAAGGAATGATAATGTCGAGCTCTTGCAAAACTTTTTTTAGTACAGCGTGTACTATGATCCCATTTTTTTATTATTAATCCTCTGCAATTTACTTGGACAAGAACAGCAAAAGGAAAATGTTGGTATATAAATCTGGTTGGCCTTCTGATATCTCTTGTATACTCTGACTGTGTGAGGGCAACATTGTTATACCCATTATAATGGCCTTTCTGTGACATGAATGTGGAATTGTATACATCAATATGTATATTTCCACTACCTTTATGTAAATTGTCAAACTCAATATGGATTCTTGCTAGACACAATTGATCTGAATTCCTGATGCTTAAATATGTTGTGCTGGGCCCTGTGCTTCCTGTTTGATCTGATGTGGTGACCTAATGCTAAGGTCCTTTGAGATATACATTGCAGAGTTTCACAGATGAAGACAATTTATCAAAATGATTTTATAATCACTTCTGGGGATGATGATAATGTTTGTAACAGTGTATTTCTGTAAAATGGGATCATAGCACAAAGTGTACTAAGAAAAGGTTTGCAAGAGCCTAGCACTGGCATAAAAAGTATCTAATCTGATTTCTTCGCATCAAATTAGAGATCAGCCATATTAGATTTGATCCCTTATTGTTTTTCCCAACCCTCAAATTGCTGTAGAACTTGCTAAATATTTCACCACAGTAACTAGAAAAGGGAAGGCAGTACCTAAGTTCTGTCTGCCTCAGCAAAGATTGTTCGGGAGTAGCTTATCATATCACCTATTCCCCATAATTCCTGTTTTATTTGTACATTGTGAAAAAAACCCTGGTGCAAACACTTAGGAAGCCAGCAGATCTATTTTGTTGTGGGTGCTCAGATTTCTGGGGCTGAGTGTAGTCTTGTTTTAGTTTTGATTTGGTTCTAGTGCAAGATAGAGTGACCAAGCAGAAAAGATAACCAGATCCATCGCTTGAGATGCAGGAGGAGTGTCCCTGTTATCCACATAGTCTGTCTAAAATAAAAAGTAAACATTTTATTTCTCAAAACTAATTTCAAAATCAAGTTGATCACATTTCAAATTTGAAAGTCTTTGTAGATTTTTTTCAGTTCTTTGGTTTGTGTTTTAGGTCTTTGCCTACACTATTTCCTTAGACGATAAACCGGCACATGTCTGACAACACATTTTAACTCGATGTAAAAGGTTGATATTGTCTGAATAGTTTCTTCTGTCTGTTTTTGTTCACTGTCTGTATCTATACATTTAATATTGCCTTAAGGTGTGTAGAAGTAAATATTCAGAAGTATAACTTATTTTGTGATGTTCTTAAAAATCAACAAGGCCTGAATTTTCCATGACCCTGTTGCTCAGAGACTGGGTAAGTCTAAGCTCTGCAAGGAGGGGCTTTCCCTTCTCCCCACATGGATAGGAAAACTGTCATTTTACCTGGAGATTCTATTAAGCCTTGCTTTGCCCAATATCTGCTCCATGGAGGCAGAATAGAGATGTAGCCTATTTTTCCCTGATTGCTAATCTCAGGTCACCAGGCTATATCATTTGTGACCCAAGACTGCTAAAAAGGTCATGGAGGATAAAAGGAAAAGGCCGACTTGAAGAAAAGAGGATTTTCACTTCAGCGGTAGTAGATTGGCATGATAAAAACTTGAATCTTCCTTATGCTGAGCTGAAGATATTGAACATACATTTTTCCCCTCAAAGTTGCTGCATAAGTTGCATTTTTATAATAGTTTTTTGTCACCGTAGTAGTGTTAATAAATCTAAGAAATGATGCTGTATTTGAATTCAGTGGTGTGACATGTAAAGACTTGCCTTCAGAACTGATTGTAAAACATTTGTACTGAAAAGCAACTAGTAGAATTTAATTTTTCAGCAACAACTAGATTAATCACCAGCTAGGAAGAAGTCTGCATCTTTAGTAATGAAAGTGCTATTAAAATACCTTTTTTTAATATACATTCCATATCCCAATTTATAGCTTGAGTGAGACATTCCACTGGGTGTTGTGCTAAAACGTTTTTTGGCACCATTCATTATTATACATCAACCAATTCATTAAGTGGACAAGTGTATGAAATGTAAGTGCACTATGTTTGTTGGCCAAGACTTAAAAAATAAATTACTTAAAACTAAATGAGCAATCATATCTGTAAATAGAATTTCTATTGAGAAGTTTGTGTTACTTGAGATTAAAACTCTCTAATTTTTTTTTCTCCTTTTGTGACCTATTAGAAAAATAACAGAACTAGAGATATTGCAGTTTGTGAAGACAGACTTGTAGTAGGATCTACATATAGGAAACTATTAAAGTGTACTTATTTAATTGGCTCTAAGGTATGTATAGAGACACACAAGCTACAGATTTTTAATTATTTCTTTTCTTGTGGAGCAAGTGTGTTTAATTCTTTTTATGCAAAGCAGAGAGCAATAGTTGTTGAAGACTGGCATATGGTGTAATAATAACATGGTATTATATGTAAATTCTGAACTGTCAGGTAAAGCACATACCTGCTGAAGAACAGTAGCTGTAGGTGATGCTGCAGGTATTTAAGGATTTTTAACTAAGGTACATGCAAGGAAAGTAATTTGCACACCTTGATTTAAATGAGGTTTCTAAAAATTATCAGGTTAATATTTCCTTAACTGAATTTGTGCATGTATTTTGAGTGACTTTGGAAAGAAAAAGTGTATTTGTGGTTAAAAATTTCTACATCCATCCCTGCCTGGGGCCCTGGGATGGGCTCCTGCTGTGCCTGCCTGGCTGGGCCCAGTGAAGGGGATGTCTTCTCCTTTCCAAGGTCAAGTTTGCTCTGACACAAAGTGTAGAAGACAGGAAAAAGTCAATGAGCAAAGGAAATTCCTTCTGATGTCTGGCTGTCTTTTCTTGAAACAAAATGTGCAGCACTTTGTTTATTCTCTACAGTTTTAACTTCACTTTTGTTCTGTGTCCCACCCACTGATAACTGGTCAAGACTCACTTTTACATGTGGATTTGGGGAGTTAAATCTGGGTCTGAAGTTAGGCTTTGCCTAACAGTTGAGTTTACTTTTTAAATATGACTCTTTATAAATATACCTGTTGGCTCAGCGACTTTGACTGTTTTCCAGCATTTTTAAGGCAGTACTGCAAAATACCTGAGGAAATAGATCATTACAGAATCTAATTCCTTGTACTCAGCACTGAATCAGGGCTAAATTTATTTTACATGACAGAAGCAGAGTGAATATCGCAATGTCCTTGGATTCCAGCATGGTTTTAATTGGATTCTATCTTTTTCTAATGCTACTGTGGAAGACAATTTAAATCTTTGGGATTAAATTTATATGACAGGCTGCCATTCTCACTAAAGTGGTGCATCATTTTAATTTATTTATTTTGCTTTTATGTTTCTTGACGTGTAATAAAGCATCAGGTCCTTAGTGGTGAAGGTCTGGCTGCCTTTTTCTAAGCTCCTGTCCTTACATTTCAGAACCCTTTTGCTGACATATGGCAAAGTGCAACAACATTCATTAAAAAAAAAATAGCCAACAGTTCTTAAGCTCAGCAAGAATTCTAGTGAGATAAAATTTAAGATAGGGAAAGCTTCATCTATGTAATAAAAAAATAACCCCTAGTAAATGAAGTTTGTAATGCATTATCTTAGCCTTCCACTGGGCCCATAATTAGGGAGAATATCTAATGTATTCTAATAATCAGATCTTAACTTGATAGTCTCTTCACTTTATATATCAGACTAAAACGCTACAACCCAGAAGATTAGAAAATAAAGACACTGATTACTTGATCACAGCATTAATACATGACGCTGTGAAGGCGAATATAAAAGCCTGATGTGCAAAGTATGAAAATAAATTAAAATAGTAGGAAACAGGTGTGAAGAGACTTTGAAAACAGGTTTGCATCTTTCATTATGGCTTTATTGTGATTCCTTGTCCCAATCACAGTCACTTCTTCTGGCAATGAAAAGATAGATAAAAGTAAATCATTCCTAGGTTAATGAGCTTGTAATGAAAAATTAAAAAAAATGAATTAAATATGGACACATTTGGAGAAATAGAATTGCTATAAATTAAACTTAAAAAGCTTATTAGCTGGGGAGTATGAGTTCTAAAATGTTATGTTTCAGTCCCTCTGTTCTAGGCAGAAAGCCTAGGTTAATTTCCAGCATGCAAGAGTCTTGTTTGCTAATACTCCATTAAGGGCATTATCTGTTATGATGGTTTAAATCGATTTTACTGTTTTATCAGCTGGGATTGAACAAATGGCAAGGATGCTGAGGAAGCCTGTTCTGTAGGTGTATCTCCAAAGCTGCTGTTGGCAGCACCCCCATTTTAATGACTTCATATGGCACAAAAAGTTTATGTATAGAGTGACCTTGGGAAGACTGAAACAAGCAAAACCAGGGATTGGCATTGGCAATAGTTACATTGTGAACAGAGTGGTAAAGGCAAGAATCTAATGGCAGGGTCATTCTTTATTCATTGTAAAATTACTGGCATAGTCCAACCATTGGTATTTGAAGTATTTCAGGAGCAGCACAACCAGCGCCATCCAGTTGGGTTGTGACCCCTCGTGTAACTCAGGCTCATGCTGCAGCTCTGCTTTTCTCTGCTGATGAGCCCTTCAGAATCAGAAGGCTTTATGCTGCAGAAAAAATTGACTGCAAAAGACTGTACAAATAATGTTTGAGATTATTACAGTTCAGGCTTTTCATTAATTGGGAAATAGTATTTAGAAACATCACTGCATAAAGGCCTTGGTGTATCCAGGGAATGACCCTTTTCTTCTTTATAGCTGTGGCCTTTGGTTTAGAGTTTCCTTGAGTGCCACTGGTTCCAAATCTTTGTTTTTGTCACTGGCTGGGATCAGGCCTTGCTGCTAATTTTTTCCTATCTGTAGCTACTACACAAGAACAAAACTGAAATATTGAGTTTGTGTCTTTAAAACTTTGGGGGAATTCTGCTGTGTCCAAACCCCAAGGTTTTGAGTGGTGTTTGTGTAACAGGAGTTTTGCCATCCTTCCATCACACCGGGACTCTGCCCATTCCTTATTTTGTGCAGGGAGCAGCCCCATCCTTTGATTCCTGCAGAGAGTAACAAGTGGCTGTAAATCCACAAATCAGCACAGCCCCAAGACACAGGGGGCTGCTCATGCAATAGGCCTTTGATTTTGACCTGGAAAATTATTTCACTTAACAGCTGTTAGAAATACAGGACCCTTTCTGTAGGTCACTGATAATTAGAGCCTAAATGTTTCTATATTACTCCCTATGAACTACACTCACATTTGGTCTTGGCACTCCATGTTATTACATTGTACAATAAAGTCCCTTGCTGTGTCTTTAAAACTGATAAACTGGAAATTTTGAGACCACTAGTGAGTTTGTTCAGACATGAATTTGTCTGTAGGTATAAAAGTAGAGCTTCAGCAAACTTTGTCCTTCAATAAAAATTAGAGTTGTGGTGAATTACTGTCTTCTCAGGGCCAAGCACATCTTTGGAAGGCAGGTTTATTTTGAAATATAGCCCAGCACTTTCTTTTCCCCCCAGAACTGTGGGGGAAAATCATAAGGGGAAAGTGTAATAAATAAATAGTAAATTTTGTGTTTGACTTCTTAGCTCACAGCTTTTTTTTCTCACTGTCTAAGCTCTGAGTCCTTTAAAAGCAGACAAGAGAACAGCTTATGTGAGTAAGTAGCTTCCTGCAATCTGTAAAGTTCACCAGAGCAAAACAATTGATGTTTTGATCTGTACCTGTGCTGTACTGCATTTGTTTCACCTGTGTTACTGTGGGCTGTGTTTAGAGTGGTCCCTAAAATGAATCATTTCCACTAGGTGTCTTTAAAGCTTTGGCCTGTTATATCTGCCTTAGGTGCTGGAACACATCTGTGCATCCTTGATGGCGCTTCTCGTTCATTTTCCTGAAGATAAGGAGTTTGTGTAGACAGCTTGCTCTGCAAACTTAGCTCATGTATGGCAAGTGGGGATGGTTGAGGTGCCCAGCACAACTGTACAGCTCCTGAACAAATTGAGTGTGTTTTCCCTGGGCTACTTAAATATTTTTTGTTTTCCTTCTGTGTACTTCTCAAATCTCTGTGATTAAATACCTGCTTAGAGAAGCCGCCCAGAGCTTGCAGTCTTTGTTGTGGGAACAAAGGTGATTCCAGAGTGCCTCTGTTTCTGTAGACCTACTTACTGCTTGTACCTGCCCACGTGAATTCACTCCTAGCAGAGCCTGTGGGAGTATTGGGAAGAGGTGAAGAAGGGAGTTTTCCGTGATAGGAAGATTATCTGGATGGTTGTGTAACCAGAGTGTTATTCAGAAACTTTATGCTGCTGGGCTTTGGGCTTCATCCCTTAGGGCTTGTAATGGGAGGCTCAGAGGGCAGCTTGCTGACAGTCTTTAGTAGTGATTGCACTGAAGAATTCAAAGGAGTCAGAGTGTTTGAACCCTTTCACTAGACAAAGTAGCTTGCTCTGAGGGTGACGTTCTCATTGCTAAGATTTCATTTCTGTAGTGGCCTCTCAGTCCAGGACAGATGGATATAATGTGCCTGCCTTGCTGGAGAGCAAAAGGTCCTTAAATGTTTGGGGCGAGAGAGATCTGCTTTGAATGAGCAATAGCAAAAGGACGTGTCACGAAATTCCACCTGTTTTATTCTTTGGTGTCTGGTCTCTTCAGCTTTTAATCTCCTGATTATTCTATCTTAGAGTGTAATTAATTGCAACTTTTGTTTGATATTAAGGCCTTAGCATTTATAGATGACATTGACTGCAGTGGTGCAAGGCTCTCTGGGAACTCTGTTTTCACTGGTAATCTGAATTAGAATATTGTAAGCATCCTTTAATGAAATTCCTGTATTGTCTCCAGCTATTGTTGAACAGGCTAGTTCATGCTGAAACAATTATTTTGGTAAGTTGTCTCAAGCTGCCTGAGGATATGGTTTGATCAGTCAGGCAGCTGAAGGGATTGATCCTAGTCCTTGTGAACAGTCCTGCAGTCTATGCTTGTTTATTGCATTTCTTGTCTTCCTGCTAGCTACTTAAAGTCTGATCAACTTGGTAAAGATGTTCTATATCTGACAAAGATGAATGTAGTACTTTGTGGTCCCATTATCAAAATAACTAAACTGTGTGCTGAAACAATGCTTAACCATGTCAGTCAAAATTCAACTAAGGCATTTCAAACTCACTCAGAAGGAAAATGGGAGGGAAGGTAGTGGCTCTTTTTTGCCCTTTAAAGTTTTTGAGCATGTGCTAGTCAGAAAGGAAATCTGACATTTGGATTGAATGGGTTATATAACCAGAAAAATATTTCTATGGCAAACATGCTTGTATGGAGTGATACATATTTGGAACTATAATCAAAGTGTCTTTTTCAGTCTTCAAATACAAATTACAGGTAGAATAAATCCTGAAAAGTTTTTCCAACTTACTGATTGTCCTTTTTTAAGAGAAGTAGACACACAAAATGAGATGGGTCTTGACTCCTCACGGTCCATAGCTGGAAGAAATAGGTGGTAGTTCTTCCATAGGTCCTGCTACATCTTGATGTGAAATAGTTGATTTTCAGCTATGATTGGTCAGGTTAGAAGGTAACATGTACATGCTCACTTAGTGCAAAGAGTCTGTTTCCCTCTATTTACACTGCCATTATTACCTTAAAGTCAGTTTGGGGTGATGCAATTGAGAAAACATTGGGTCCTTGTTCAGGGTAGCAGTAGAGTTAATGAGGTTGCATGGAGCTGAGAGCAGGAGTGTTAATATCTATGTATTTGAGCAGTTTCTCCCTGAAGAAGCATCATTTTGCTTTTTGCCCTGAAAAACAAAGAGTCTTGAAGAAACCATATGAGGTCTATTGGCTGTTTGAGCTAATTATACAGAAACCTGAGATTTATGCTGGTACGTTCTCAGGAAATCACAAAATCTTTTATGTGTCTTGGCTTTGATAGAATTATTTAATATCAGTAACTTATTGCAGTACAGTAAATATTTTATGCTTCACAGAGAAATAAATGTATTGTAACTTGTGACATACATACTAACTCTGCGTGACCCCTTTGTCAGACTTTACACTAGCATAAAAAATAAACTACTTAACAGATGCTCTATTGCTAATCTCAGGGATTTATTGCTTCTACACATTTTTATGAAGGCATTAATTTTCCAAAAGTATTCTTCCTGAAGTATTCTGAAGTATCTTCAGAAATTAGCAGTTATCAGTCTACGTTGCACCTCCTGGAAACCTGATCTATGGCCCTATTTCACTCTTATTTGAGGAGTCTTTTTGGTTTGCCTCAGCTATACATGTACTTCTGGGAATTTGTAAAAATCAGTTTGTATATAACTTAAACATTTGTTCTGAGATTGATGAAAGTATTTATTTAATTTGTATAATTATGCTGCGAAGAGGTTATAAAAGATTACTCTTCTAAAATTTTTAGTGGATTGGGCCATCCCATTATTTAAAAAACCCCCTGGTTTTGCAATTCTAATTTTAAGGCATTGGCTTCTTTAATGGTAGGGTTTGTAGAAAGCTATTATATATTTTGTTTTATATTATATTATTATATATTATTGCATTATTATAAATATTTGTTTTGTCATAATAAGGCTATATTTCACAATCCATACATCAAAATGGTTTATACAAAAAAATTTCATGATGCTGTAAGTGGGGCTGAATCTTTACCTGAGGACAGAGTTGAAAATCAAACAGTAGATCACAAGGTTGTGTTCCACATGAATATCTGCAAAAGTAAAGCTTGAATTTGTTCGAACAGTGTGTGTGCCTTTAACAGGAAAAAGTCATGCTGTCAAGATTGTGAAATCCATATTTTATTTTGTCTTGTTCTTTCTCTACTACCCTTTTTTGAAAATTTCTGTTGTCAACCCAAATATATCCTGTTCTCCTTCTTCTTTCTTTAGCAATTACTTCTAATATGAAAACAAAATGAGAGACTTTGCAACAAAGGGCATTTTGTTTTGGTTTTTAGTTGTGTGGGTTTTTTTTCTCTTCACAATAAATGTAAGAAAACAGGTAGCTTGGCACTTGAAATAGATCTTTTCAATGTGAAGCATGCATTTATTAGTGCTTGGAGCCCAGTAGAGCACAAGTGTATAGCTGCAAGGAGAGAAGGAAAGGATGATGTCCCCAGTCCATCACAGAGGATTGCTGGGAGTTTACCTGAGCCTCGTGTCTGCCCTGCTTCTGTAAGGCCTCGTGCTCTGCCAGGGAGCAGGTGCACAAGGAGCCAGGAGGAGCTAGTGCCACCAGTTCTTCATTCCCTCAGAGAAGCTTTGTGTCTTTTTTTCCTTCCATGGCATTAATTTGGTGCCAAGGAAAAGGGCAGGCTTTGATGCGCTGCTTTGTGGTGGTTCAAAATGCCACCCCCTCTCCTGCTGTGAGAAATTCTTTCTGTCCTGGCACTGAGGTTCTGACATAGCCATACATGGAACATGAAAGGTGTGCTAAAATGCTGCCTCCTGTGCATCAGCAAAGAGCCTGTCAGGATTTGCTCTGTGCTAATAGCAGGGGGATTGTGAAAGGTGAAAAAGGCAATTTGAGGGCTTGAAAAACGAGGCCACTTGCTTAGATGCTTGGCTCGCTCTTACTTCAAGGACAGTTGGATGTATCAAGATTTGTCACCAGCTTCAAAAATCAAAGGCTGTGGAATTGGGCCTTGGCTGCAGAGTGGTTAGAAGATAAGTCGGATGACTCTTATACTAAGTTTCTGTGTATAGGAATTTTTAGTTGTTTTGCAATTGATTAAATAAGAGTAAATAATAGCTGAAAATAAAAGGAGCTAAGAATGAATCCAAAGCTTTAGTGCAAGCTGCACTTACGTGCAAGTGGCACAATGCCATTCTCAGGTACCAGGGGGTTGGAGGGCTCCTGCTGTTGGAAGGGCACTCAGCTGATACCTCCTACTGCTCATAAACAGTTTTTTCTCCTGGTGGTTTTGTTTGCTTGTTTGTTGTATTTTTTTTTAATTCAGTGAACACTGACACACAACTAGCTCATTTGACGTTTTACGCATTTTCAAAAAGAACTGACTTTTAAAGTAGGACTTTAACTGCTTAAAGATTCACTTTTGCTCATGTTTTTGCTAAGGCAGTGTGTGAGTTATTAGTTTGCTTTATTACACCCACTCTGTCCACTGAATTTGCTGGTTTCCTTTCCTATTTATAAGTAACAATCAATAAAATATTAATACATGAGATCCTTTGATTTACTCTGCGGTGCTTGTAGATGGTGTTATAAAATCATCCCACTTCACTTTTTTCAGTCTGTCTCAGTACTGTTTACCTCATTAGTACTTTAATTCATGCAGGTGAGGTTAATCTTCACTGAAAAACAATTCCTGAATCAGAAACCTCATGTTACCTTTGATTCACTTCTCCTTGAACTACAAGAGATGCTGTGGCTTGGGAAACAGGGGGTGTATGAATCAGTACTGCAAAATGGAAGGTAAAAAGGTCTTTATTTCATACCTAGACTAAGAAATGGTTTCCATCGAGAAACAATTATGGGGAATATTCTCCAGGACCCTATTAGGTGCAGTCCTGATGTGTTCTGTGCACAGCAGAGAAGCTGCAGAAAATGCGATGTTCTCATAGTGCCAGAAAATGCTTTATTATATCTATGCCACGTGAGTAACAGAATATTTCCTGTGGTTTCCTTTGTAATTGGGCCAATGCAATTTACAATTCACACTTGTAATCTGCTGGCAATATTGTCCAATAATGTTTTCCTTTGTCCAGTCCAGCACTAAATTCTAAAACAAATCTCTCTAACAATATTATGCTATAGGGGCACATAGATATTTCCCTTAAAAGTACTGCATGATTCATGCACCATATATTGCTAGTCCTTTTCTGCAGTGTCTCAAAAGAAATATTTTAATCTTATAAATAAAACTATAAGAAATAATTTGCATGGCAGGCAGTCCCTATGTCCCTGGCATTTATCATTCATTGATAACACAGAATTGGAGGCTGACAGTTGTAAAATTAGGCTTTTTTCCATCCAGTACACAATAGCCTCTGATTTGTATGTTCACTATGAAGTGGTTGAAGGAGGTGTAACTTGTGCCCAGTTCACTTGGGAGCATTACTTAGGCACCTATTCACATATTTATTCTTTCTTTGATGCCAGCTTGCAAACGTTTATTGTCCATTACCTGTAGCTCCCAGTAGTTGGAGGTAAACTGACTTGGCTGAGGTTGCATAGAAGCAATGCTAGTGGAAATTTAGTCCTGATATTTTTAACTTATATATTTCTTATACATATGTTTTAATTACTTTTTCATATTCTAAACTATTAATCATACTTCTGAAAGAAGAAATGATTGTCTTTTCATGTACGATTGTTTGTTAATAAAGATGTGGAAGTTCTCTGGCTCAAGTTGAGGCACACATCCCCTTCCACCCTAAATTTGTCTCGGACTTTACTGCCAATGAAATACTACAGACCAACTCAGTCTCAGTAAGTGAAGGGTTTGTGGCAGAAAAGAATGGAATGGGATTTGGCTCATAATTCCATTGCTGTGCCTTTTTTTCATAATGAATGAGCCCTGTAAATGAATATGTGAACAAATCTGCGTTTAATGTGTTCCTTTATCTGGTATAGGTGTAATTGGAAATGTGGTACTTGGAGATCTGTGAAACTTCTGTATATGATTCATAGTAAAAGAGATAAATGCATTAAAATTTGTTGGGAAACTTTATTCATTTTTATTGAATTTTACCTACTTGCACAAGTGATTGTATGAACACTAGGTATAATGTGAGGAATAGTCTAGTGACTCCAATTAAATTATACCTCATATTTTATTTTCCCTTTGAAACAGCTTTTTATGTGCAACATAATTAATTTCTGTTTGCATTCCTTTTTTAACCCCTGTCTTCCCAGTTTTGACTTTGTCAATGTAGAAATCAAACTCAATGCTGACTTCCCGGTCAGGTCAAATATTTATTTGCCTCATCTTGCAGTATTGACAATCACTTCCATACTGTGGGAAGTAAATACATTTCTGGAGTTAGAAATGAAAAATTATTTAGGGTTTTCAAGTTACTAATTTATTTTAAAAAAAAATCTCTGTTAATAGAAATTGCCTTGCCTTTAAGCCCTTTGAAGACATTAGAGAATGGAGTTTTCTACAGAGGAAACTTGACACCTACCTGTCCTCAGTCACTTGAATTTTCTTAGGCTATAAGATGAGTGTATGCCCTCAATTTCTTAAGGATGAAGAATTGGATATTGGGTTGATCCTGATATGTGTGTCTGCAGAAATTTGTCCAATAAAACAAGTGTTCTGGCATGATATTTTATAACATGGTCTTTATTGAACATATTTTATGTATCAAGTGCTGCATTACTAATATGTGTTCAAATAAGTATAACCATGATGATGACATGGCTGGCAGGTACAGAGGATGGGCCAGAGAAGTAATGTAGTGCCAATATCAGTATTCAGGAAAGTAAGTACGTGTCTAATCTCAAATATAGCCCTGTGAAAGTCGATTTACCTGAAAGCATATATTCAAGTGATTTGTTGAATTGAACACTACTTGCAGGATACAGTAGTTCTGAAAAATAGAAAATGAAGGTTGTTTTACTTCAATAGATGAAAAAAATACATTAGTTTTAGCAGATAGTAACCTCTATTTGCCATCGAGCTGATCTGTAAAAAGAGTTGTCATTTGCATATCTATTTTTAAAACAATGGAAGTGTTCCTATATATTGACCTGTCACTTTGGCCGTATTACTGGGGGGGGGCTGTTGTAATCTAAAAACTTCACAGATTTGACATTCATTTTGAATTGAAGATTTATTTTAAGTTTTGCCCCTGCAGTGGGTTTCATTTTGTTTGGTTTTCATTTCAGCTCTAGGAAAGGAGATGTGTGGTTTCCCAGAGAAGTCAGTAATTGATTTAATCTGCTGGCACTGCCAAGAGGTCTGGCTGTTGATGCTCCTGTAGCACAATCAGTGTCTCTCAGTGGCTTCGGTGTCTCCTAGTGGCTATGTAAAAAGGGTTTGTTAAAAGGAAAGTGTTGAGATCAATGGAATGCACTCAGGTTCCAGACTTCTGCCTGTCCATTGTTTTTTTCAGAGTTGTATTTATCCTGACATGTTTTACCTATAGTTTTGTTTTTTTTATCACAGTGCACCAGAACACTCAGCAGTTCAGGGTTTTTTTCCTCTATCACTTTCTTATTCATCAGACAAATATCACTTGAAAAAAAATTTAAAACAAGAAAATAATTATGCTGGAATACTTCAGAGTTGGTTTGTTGGTAAATTAGTAAACATGTATAATTGAATCTGAGGAAGGAAGAATCATGCTCATTTTCTCAGTCACTAATTGTTCTTATTTTATAAAGACACTTCAGAGGGGGAAGAAACGCAGAATTTTTATCTGCTATTGCCTGGTTTAGGTGGCTTTCTATGAAATGTTAATGAAACTGGATGATATACATGAACAGCATTGTGAAGTGGGAGTTATCCTTGGTGCTTTGTTTTTTTTCATAAAAACTCTTTTATTCTTTTCTTTTTGTTTGATTTTACCCATTTATTACATAGCTATTTATTTTGCTGGGATTTTAAAATGTCATTACTAGTTAATGACTGACAATAATATTTTTTTGATAATTTCAGTTTTATTAATATAGGAGCTATGCAGGCCAAGTTCAATGGGTGTGCAGAAACCCAGCATGCCAACTCCAGTCCCTCAAGACCAGTAAGGATTGTTTCTATTTGAGACTTTTACTTTCTCCAGTATAAAAGATAGCGTATTTTTGGGAATTCTGAGTTATTGGTCTTAATTGATAGTAGTTTTATCTAAACTCTGCCTTCCTCTTCTGCTATCACTTACAGAAGTTTTACTGGTTTATGTTTACTTCTTAGTTTTTCACTCCGTAACTATGTGGGTTTATTAAAGTATTTTACTTAATATTTTAAGTAGCCCTATAATGGTAATTTTGGCTGTTCTGCTGTGTAACACAAACCTAGGATTTCCTGTACTAAGTCTTGTACCAGGTATAATGTGATTCTTGTTTGATTTAGAGCTTATATTTGTAAGAGAAATTGAATGCTGATTTGGAGACTTCAAGTGATAGCGAATTCAGCACATCTGTAGGCAAATTGCTGTAAGGTTTGATTATTCACATGGTAAAATTGTGTGGTTTATTTGTATTCTAAAGCAGTCCATTGTCAGCTTCAAGCTACTAGGTATCAGATGTTGGAAATTCAGCATTGATTTAGCAAAGCTATTCAGAAAAAAAAAATATCCTAAATTTATATAGAGCAAGAAGAAGGATTTCTGTGAGCACCTTTTTGGGGGAGTGAGCAATTATAAATGTGAAACAGTGGGGGGATTGTAGGGAGTGAAATTGCCTTTCTCATTCTCTGCTAGTCTAAACCCATGATGAAAGGCTGAAATGTGTAACTCTGGATACTGAAAAAGGGGAGGACAGCATTTTTGCTAGGCTGAAATGCCTCACTTCCCCGTGCCATCACTGAGAGCAGCAGCCTTAGCATGTCACCGAGAAGCCATGTTTCCTGAGCTGAGAGGCAATGCAGGTGCCATGTCCTCCAAGTTTTATGTCCCCAATAGATTTGCCAGGCTGCACAGCTGAACTAAATCTAACCCTTGCTGAATTGCTCTCTGCTGTGCAGCCTACATTCAGAAATGTATTTCAAATGTCCCCAAGACTGCACTGTAGGGGTGAAAAAAAGCACCCTTATTGTGTATACAAAGGTTTGAACAACTCTCATTTTCAAGATTAATATAAGCCACTTTGATTTATCAGCAAAATATGCCTCACATCAGGTGTTGAACCAATGGACAATCCATTGGGCAAGGGAGGAGAAAATGAGTGCCATTAAATCACTTTTTGTCCCTTTTAACTGTCATTTTATCCATTTCCTACCATGTGAGTGTTGTTGTGACAATATGTGGTGCATTCAGTCATTCGCTGACTGTTGCCTATTTCATTTGTTCTGAAAACTGCTGCCGCTGGGGAGGCAAACAAAGCAAAGCAAAGCCATTGCCACAGGTCAGACTTAGAGGAATCCAATTTTATCAAGAGAAGCCTGGAATTCACAAGCTCTAATCTGATGTTTTAATGTCCCTAAGGTCAGCAGTGAAACAATCCAATAAAAGGGACTTAAAAATGTAGATCTTTATAGAATTTGCCTCACTGGCCTAACCTATTAAAAATTGAGGGAGTTAATTGATTTGGTGAATGGGGTTTTGTACAGTTTTATTGTGAAAGATTGAAACTTATCTGGACTAATAAATAGCAATAGTAAAAACTGATAGCAGCTGACACAAAGTTGGGCAGGAGTGTTGATCTGCTGGAGGGCAGGAAGGCTCTGCAGAGGGATGTGGACAGGCTGCATCGATGGGTTGAGGCCAATTGGATGAGGTTGACCATGGGGAAGTGCTGAGTCCTGCCCGTGGGTCACAGCAATGCCCTGCAGCACTCCAGGCTGGGGGATGAGTGTCTAAAAACCGTGTGGAGAAAAGGAACATGGAGAGATATTGGTTGACAGCAGCTGAACATGAGCCAGTTTGTGCCCAGCCAGCCAGGACGGCCAAGGGCACCTGGCCTGTACCAGCAACAGTGTGGCCAGCAGGACCAGGGCAGTGACCATCCCTGTGCTGGGCACTGCGGAGGGCACACCTCGAGTCCTGTGTCCAGTTTTGGGCCCCTCACAACATTGAAGACATGGAGGGGCTGGAGCATGTCCTGAGAAGAGCAGTGGAGCTGGGGAGGGTCTGGAGCACAAGTCTGAGGAGCAGCTGGGGGGGTTTAGCCTGGAGAAAAGATGATTCAGGGACCTAATCATTCTCTACAACTCCCTGGTAGGAGGTTGCAGCCAGGTGGAGGTCAGTCTCTTCTGCCAAATAACAGGCAAGAGGTCAAAGGAAAATGACCAAGTTGTGCCAGGGGAGGCTTAGTTTGGATATTTGGAAAAATTTCCTTACCCAAAGGGTTGTCAAGCCCTGACACAGCTGCCCAGGGCAGCGCTGGAGTCACCATCCCTGCAGGTATTTAAACATGTGGCACTCGGGAATGTGCCCCAGGGGTTTCAGTTGTGTTTGGCAGTGTCAGGTCAGCGATGGGACTACATGATCTTTAAGGTCTTTTCCAACATAAACGATTCTATGATTGTAAATCTAAAAGGAAATAATGAAAATTTAGTACTTCACTGGGGGAACAGGAAGAAATGTGAGCATAATAAGCAATAACTTAAGAATATCAATTTACCATAAGGTAAGTCAACCTGCCATAAGGTTGACTTAGCCATGATTAATATATAGTATTTTTTGGCTTATCTTTTGTGTTATAGTAAATTAAAAATATTCCTCCCACTGAGACATGGAAGGCTGTAGATAATGAAACAGCACAGTAACCCCTCACAAAAGAGCTTTCATGTTAAATTCTTGAGACAGTTTTAGTATAATGTCTTACAGTCCTGAAAATATCTGACTTCTGACATATGTAGAAAACCTTTTTCATTTTTTAATCAATATTGATACTGTCTTCATGTCACTACTGTATGATTCATTCAGCTTATGCCTATGCATTACTAACTCGAGGCAGTAAACTACTTCACCAAAAATAACTTAAAGATAAACTATTTTAAGTTCATTAACTTCTTCAAAATACTCTAATAATACTTTCAAGGCAGATGCTGCTTAATTTGACATCTGTTCGTATGATAGATCATTTATTGGTCTTTAATTAAAGGATGATAAAAAGCTTGGGTCTAAAATAGTACTTTTAAAATTTATATTCAAATATGCATATAATACATACATATGCAATTAATATTAAACTTTTTTCTTCCATTGTAGTACCTCTCAGAAAAGCTGCTTGTTTAAGAAACACTAAAAATAACATGGAATTCCTGCCCAGTTTTGAGAAGAGATAAAAATGTGTCTTAACTAAGCAAGCATTTGGAAGCGGGTGCAGTGTCAGTTGATGAACTGACTGCAGAGTCTTTCATCCCTTAAGATTAAACAAATGCTTAAAAAACTTGTCAGAAAGGTGCCAGTGCTGACCTTTGGGTAGAGCAGGAAGGGAGAGACTGCACAGAACTAACATTGAGTGCTCCTCTGTATTATTTGTGTTGTGCTTCATGTCTCTTTTGACCTTGTGAGGTTGGTCTTGGATGTGGCACAGGAAGCAGTTTATGAGTAGGAGTCAGGTACCAGACTGATGGTTCCAGCTGAACCAGTGTAGTATTGAAATATATCTTAAATACAGATGAAGTGAAAAGTCAATCTGTTTTTGAATCAAATCACGTTATATCAAGGAAAAAACTCTTCTATTTTTATCCAAAACTAGGGCTTGTAAACCTGAGAATGATAAAATAATTTCATGTCACAGCAACAGATGGTATTTTCTTCAAAATTCTAGCACAGGAATAATACTTCTGTAAGGAATACAGTGTAAAGCATTGGGTCTTCTTTTGTTTTGGTCTATTACTTATAGGTTGAAAGTATTGAATGCCTTTGTTATAAAAGTACAATACAGCCATTATTCAAAAAGTACATGTAGCAAAATCATATAGACAAGAAAATCTTTGCTTGTCTCTGACATAAAGTGTATTTCACTCTGTGAAATATCAGTTGTATGGATGTCTATGGTAAGAAATAATGCTGGGGCAGTAGGCAGCCTAGAACATAAATCAGTATAGTCTGCACTTATCAGATTTAGAAAACGTGCTTTTATGAATAATGGTTATTAAAACTTAGTGAATGAATGCAGAGAAGCGTCAGTCTCTCTTTAAAAACAGTATGTTATCCAGCATATTGCTCTTCTCCCCCAAATAGCTGGGCACAGTGTTATCCTCTCATGTTTATGTAAAGTATTGAAATGAGATGGAAATTTATATGCTCACTCCCTAAGAATTATTTCCTAAGCATTAGCCTGGCCAGAAATGACTAAATCCAACCAACAAAAACTTTTCTGACATTATGAGTTGATACAATTGTTGTATAAAGGGCTATTCTCCATTAAAATAAATGTCTTTCTCAGTCATTGTAACTGCAATATGGTTCCCAAACTAATGAAGAATAAAGCAGTTCTCACTCTACCCACAGTCCTGGAAACACCATATGCACAGACAGAGCACTGGGTTTTTTTCATATTGCAGCTTTCCAAATTCAAAGGGTAGAAGCTGGAAGGAGGGGAAGAGAAACATAATATATTCATTTTCTTTTTTCCATGCAATGTATCAATGCCTGACTACAAGTCAAGGGCTCTCCAATAAAACATTTGAGTCTAACTTTTAGAGCAATTTCTGATGCTTTAAACTGGTTTAGAATGTTTGAGGGTGTTTGTACTTTTTATTTGCTTTGGTTTGTTGTGATGGGCTTTGTGGATTTTTGTTTGTTTTTTGATTTATTAATTTTGTTTCCTTATTTCCCCCAGTTAGCTTTTGCCAGACCATATGAATGCTCCTCCCAAACAGCAGTTTAAGGGGACGTGTGTGACTCCTTATTCTAGTGATAGTCTGCATAATTTTCAGCTTAAAAAGATAAAAATAGCTCTAGAGTTTCTCTGCTGCTGCCTTCCATTCCTGTCCCTGTAATGTGACCTGATTCACAGGTAAAGCAGGAGGAAATGCTGTCTCCATCACAACACCTCTAGGCCTTGAGAAATGGTACTTGGTCATGATTTCTAAGTGAACTTCTTGCATTTCATCACAAAATGCTTTAAACAATGGTGTGGTTTGTGACAGCTGCATCACGTTCCCTTTGCATTCTCACATTTTAAGTTATCCCTTCTGGCTTTGCCTTTCCAGACTTAATTTCATTCAGATGCAAAAGATAACATCCCAGCATCAATATTGGAACTCTGGGCCTGGATGCTGGTGTAATTGACTTAAAGTTGTTAAAATTCACAGGATCATCAACATGTACCTCGATTAATCAATTTTTTAGAAACACAGAATTGACAGTTTAATGAGGAAAGCTTTCCCAGGATCACAGTCTCCTCCTCCTCATTACGAGAGTCAGTCTTACATTAAAGAAATGGTAAATCCTATTTGATTTCCCTCTCATGAAAGACTGAGCTGTCCCAAGTGTAACCTTTCTTTTTGCTGGATGAGGAGTACAAGCGCTAAAGTAATGAGATAATCAATAAGAGTTGGTTTTGTATTGTTCATCTTGCATACAACTGGGGACATGATGTGTTTTCCTTGGGTTTTGCACCTTTGCTAGTCCAGCCCACTACTGACAGAGCCAAGCAGTTATTCAAGGTCAGGCAGTTCCCTGCTTTCAAACTTTTCTTTGGCTCTTCTCCCATTGTCATTTGAATTAACCTTAGCTCATCAATATAGCTTTTAAAAAATGCTACTGAGATCGTGGTTTAACGAACTGAGAAATGAATGTGTTGACCTTACCTTTTCAAAGGGGATCACAGGATGGTTTTGCTCATGGCCTCATTGGTCTCACTCTGGAATAACCCTTCAAGTAAATGTATTTTGCCACAGCTCCCCTCTCAAAGTTAAGGGATATCTCTCAACGAACTGAAGTGTTCTCCTTTTAGAGATCAAACATCTTGGAGTAGGTTAGCTGAGTGGTATAACTTACTGGAGAGTTTTTATCAGGTCATTGAACTTTTAAGCTATGTAGAAATCAGTATGTTAGAACTCCACAGATATAGATGATTTAAATATTTGTACTTGAGTATTACCTAAATCTGAGGTAATATTCATCTCTCATTTCTGGAGAAGAGCACTATTATACAAGGAGTTTTCTGGTCTGTGGTGGGAAGGATTGTCAGGTAATTACAAAAAAAAAGGAACCCAAACATTCTTCATCTTACCAAAAGAGAAACAGCAGAGTAACTTCCACAAAACCTGCCATTCTTATGTCCCCACCCTGGGCTCAGCTGTGGGCATCCAGTCCTCTCTCAGTGGGGTTAATTAACAACTGCACCCCATCACAGGATCATTATACACCTGCCCCTACTCTGGTTTCTGACCTTTAATGGGTTGAATGTTACTGTTTCTGCTCCTGTTCATCTCCTGGGAGCCTTCTGCTTTACTCACATTTGCAGAATTTGTGGGAGGGAATATTGTGGTGTGAGAAGGGAGCGTTTGATGAAGTATCAACACTGTTGTATAAGCTTTTACTGAGGAAAATGGAGGGTTTGGGTAGTTTTACATAAAGCAATATGGCTTAGCTGCTGTAGTCTTTTTCTTTTTAAACTAGAAATAAGTTTCCTGCATGTTCTCTGTGCATTCAGGGCTTACACAATGGGTTCCACCCAGGCTGGGAGGAACCAAGCGTGTTGTATTTCATGTTTAGAAAAGTATGAAAATACATTATTTAATTCCATTCATTCCAATTAAAGTTCACTAGGCTGTGTGAATTCTAGGCTAATTGTTTGACTATGGTGTGAAAACTTTTTTTTTGCTTCCTTTCCCTATTCATGATGTGATTTGCATAATAATTCTTTAAATTCTGGGCTGTGAATATTATCTCATTAACATAATTACCTAATTTCTTGTTTTGTGAATTACAATAGATAAGTAATAATAGTCTCAGCTTATTATCACACTTTCTTCTGTGCTTTGTGATCACAGTAAACAGATGAGCAGTGTGAGTTTTTTGTTTGGTTGGTTTTGTTTGTTTTTTTTAAGAGAGGACTATTCAAATATCAGAATGATTATGGGACCCATATATGCACATGAAAACCCCCAGGAGATTTCAGCTACTGACTGCAGCGTCCTTTCAGGCACCTGCCTGAAGTCTAGTCTTCAGTAAGGCTTCTTCTTCACTGGGAACTAGTTTTACTGTATTTGGAAATCACAACTCAAGAAACATTACTTTTTTTCCTTTTAATTTCAGGAAATTAAAACCAGATTATTAAAGGATTTTAGTCTCTGCAGGGATATGCAGGTATCTATGCTGATTTGTAGAGAGAGTGTGTATATGTGAAAAAAATGGCATTTAATTGCAGTTACAATCTCATTTTCTGTGAAGGTTTCATGTCTAAATTATTTGTAATTGTATCAATAACCTTCCAGGATCCAGAGAAACTGATTTTGCATACAGCATGTTTTGTGTATTTGCGGGACTCTCTTGCAAAGAGAATTCTTTTTCAGGCAGACATTTAAACCCAATTTGCTATTTTTAGCATATTAATATTTGCCATATGAACACAAAATCTGAAATATATGACAATATAATAATATAACTGGGGAAATAAGAAAGACAATTACAGTTTTCAATTATATCTGAATGTATTTAGTCTTAATAAAAATTAGTTCAAAGTGCCTTAGATATTTTTATATTAGAGCTGCTGTTAAGCAGGCCTCTGCAAGGAGCTCCTGAGGTGGTTTTGAGGGATCTAAAACATGGTTTTCCCCTCAAAAGTATTAGCTCTAATTAGGCACATTCACTGGAACCTAAAGCTGGTATAAAAAGGATATTTTTAAGAGCGAGAAGGCGTATAATATATTGGCTATACTGTTCCACTCTTCATCTCAAGAAGAAAGTGTGATAATGCTCAAATCCATTTAACATAACTCTGAAACCAGAAGGATTCTATTAATCAGATAAATGTTTCCAAGAGTATTATTGTTGTGCTTCCATCTGGTGAGGGGTCCTGGATGTGGGTTTGATTGGCTGCACAAAGGAACTCTGGCAGGTGAGGACAGTAAGTGGTGGTTCCTGCCCTCTTGAGTTTATAAGTATCCATTTCTCTGGCCATGGCACTTTTATCTGGATCAAGTATGTCTTATTTTAAATTCCTTAATATGTCTCTCATATATGATTTTTTTTATGTACCTGTGGGCTGACATTGTTATGGCACCAGTTCTTTGAAGAGCCAAGAGACGTGTTTTAGGAACAGTAAAGCACTTTGTCCTCAGTGGAGGAGAGAGAGAGATTATTACACAACCCTTCTGTGCTGGCATGGAAGCAGTCCAGAGTTACACTGGAAATTCTGGTCCTTTCCTCACATTCTCAACTCCTGTGACATTGTCGCAGCCCAAAGGATATCCATCCATTGCGTCCCTTTGAATTTTTAAAACAAAAACACAGTTAATATTTTATTGCATTTTGAATCCTGCTAAACATAAAATGAACCACTTCCTAGTTGTTTTGTTTGCACTGGCTGTTTTTAAAGTGGGCATCAGTAAAGGAACAGAAATAGGACCTTCCTTTGTTAACTTTTGTTAAAGGTTTTTTAATGCAATACTATCCTTAAACACAATTTTTTTTTCTTGTATGGATCAGGGAAAATATCCTCATGAAAGGAGCAAAACTTTTGAGATAAGATGTTCATTTTCAGTGTGTCTGACAGGAGTAAACATGACAGGTCTAGAGTCTTATTTTGCTGAAATAAATATAAAAGACAGACTCTGACAGTAGTTTTATAAGTGGATTGTCTCAGGTCAATGTAGTCAAATTGAAATACACGGTGTATGCTTAGAAATACTGTGTTCCTAATTTCCAGTTATATTGGAACTTCTGATAATCACAGTGATCAACAAAAGGAGTTGCAGAATGGTGGTGTTGGGTACAGGGTCTGTGTTTGAGAACTGCTTTGCTGTCAGTGGTGTAGGAGTGATTTATTTCAACAGCCTGACATGGGGTAGGATCTCCTTGAGTGCTATTTGAAAGAGCATAAATACAGAGTAGTACTGTCTTACTTGAAAGGTATCACCTGCTAGTAGAAGTGATTTTAAGATGAAATTCCAGTGTGTTTTCTCTATTTGGCTTTTTAATTCCTGGAATTAGACCGCTTTTAACAGGGAGAATCAAAGTTAGTGCAGCAATCTGGCTCAAAATGAGTAATACAATCCAGTGCCTCAAGTTGTTGTTTCAGGTTATGTGACCAGATTCTTCAGCTCTCCTGGACATTCAGTACATGAGGATACTCCCTGAATGGTATCATTTGCAAAGTAAGGATGTGAAAGTTTCTTATATCCTGGGCTGATCCTCTGAACAGAGGTGATTTTTGTTTGTTTGGTTGGTGGGTTTTTTGGGTATTTTTTTAAGACTACATAATAGGAAATTGATTTAGTTTCTTCCACAGAGCTTTATGAAATTGAAGCTTTCATCTGAGAGCAAGAGGGACAAAAAATATGATTCAGTGCTCAACTAACCCACATAGTGTTTTTACAAACCACATAATCAAGGAAATCCGATTTACTTCAGCAAGATTCCCCCCCTTCCCCCTGTGCCTCACTCCAAAAAAAAAAAAAATACTCGGAGGATTGTATGGTAATATCGATGGTTTCCTGATACATAAAGTTGTATTTAGATCTTTGTCCTCTTCCCTGCAGGAATGATCTAGCAATCTATGGGATCTTTAATTTGGCATTTACCTTACAAGATGTATAACTTCACAAACCCCCATTAACTACTATGAATTTAAAAATCTGAGACCGACAGCGTAAAATTCTGCCAGATCTTTGAGTTAAATGCTTGTTAATAAATGTTCAGTATTTATCTGGAATTTAAGCAAACACCTTGAAGTTTATTTTCATTTGTCATTGCTATAAATAGGCAGTCATTATCCACTGTGTCATTTCAGAGGCCATTATTTCAAATTAAGTAGATAAGAGAATAAAAAAATCCCTTAATACTTGTTTAAAAGTGAGGGCTACATTAACAACATAAGATGGACATTATATTCAGCTATCTTACAGATGAATGGTAATCAATTTAGAGGGTGAGGGGACAGTCTCCTAAAGCCCTGTTCAAGGTCATTAGAAACTGCTTGCTTGTGAAAACAGCAATTTCCTTTTGTTGTTGCTACATCTCTAAGTTAGAGCTGATTCTGGCTACCTTTCTTAATGCTGCTGGCTCCTTTGGACTTGTGGAAATAAGCACTGGTACAAGAATGCTGTAACTCAGAGCAGATATTTCACTAAGGCCTTAATGTATTTTATGGGCTATGGGAATGTTGTTCTCAGGGTTTTCATGATAACAGTGAAGGTGACTTAAATTATTGAGTGGAATGCAAGTAAGGAGCACAAGCAATTGTTTGGCGTGGGGAGCTGTAAGAATTGCTGAATCATCTTAAACCAGTTCTAATTGATAAAAAGCAGCTAGGACTGTCTTCACTTTGGCTTGTGAAATACTGTGCAAGAACTGTAACAATATGGAAACAATTATAAAATTAACCAATGGTGCTTTTACATGAAATTAAACAGGTGTGAAATGGAACTCTGTAATTCTGCTTCATTTGTTATCTCTTCTTTAAGTAATAATAGTTTATTTGTCCAGGTAAATTCAGCCCCAAATTCTGAAAACTTATTTAGATTTTTAATATTCATAACTATCTTTTATATATTTGCTTTTCAGTTCTTCTTTTTTGTAAGGATGTATGAAGCTAAAAGATATGTCAGCACAAATGTTGTGTGGACTGGTGGGTTTTGATAATTTCTATTTTAATATTCCCATTTCTTTTGATTTGCTAAATCTCAGCTGTAAACATTTCTGTTTCGAACAGTGCTAAACAAATATTTTTTTCTTATATTAAATACTGTAGAGATTTTTTTAAACAGTCTTTGAAGTAGAGAAATCAAGTGCTGATAGTGTTTTCAAACATCTCTGAAACAGTTTTTCATTATGTTCAATTGTTTGTTTTGGAAGCAGCATGAAACCAGTCTTGTTATTTACGTTGAAATAATGGAAGTTTTTGTGTTTTGATTCTGCATTTGCAAGGACAGAATAGATGGTAATAAGGGAATAATCCATGTGTGGGACTGTCAGAAGGGGTTCACAGGAGTTTGAATACATAAACACAGCTCAGGTGACATTAAACGTGGTTATATGACAGTAACATTAAATATTGTTAAACATGTATTTAATTATTTACGTTTCCTACTTGCAAAATGTAACCCATGGTCTCACTTTGTTCCGTAATATTAAATAAAACAGAATTTCCACTTACTCTCAAGTCTAGAGAATGTGATGGAAAGGAACAGTTTGAACTCATGGAAAAAGCAATGCTAAGAAAGGTTGACCATAAATGTCAGAGAAGTGTTTTGTGGCTGAGGAAGGTGATACGAAACTTGTGTATCTACAAGAGTTGGAGGGCAAGGAGAGCTACTTTTTTTTTTTTTAATTAGTGTTGGATAAGTAAGCATTAAAAAAGACGATGGTGGAGAGGGGTTTTCTTTATAAATCAACACAGCATCATGATGTCAGCGTTTTAGATAATCAAAATAGTCTTTATTCAGTAACAAAGTGTGTCCTTGCTTGGATTAAAGTAAGTGTTTTGATAACAGAACAGCTTTCTAGTGTAACAGGGAGGTTAACTCGGCAAGTTTTGTCAGTTCGGGCATCGACAACATGATCTCAATAAGGATTTAATATCACAGGGTTGAGGTCTCTTGGCAGTTTAGTGGAATAAAATTTCATTTTCACTGGTAAAATAACAGGATTTGAGCTCATGTAATTTTCCTCCCTTAGTTCTGCTGTGAGTGTGAATTGACTTGGCTGTGCTATGAGAAATTGTGTATAACAATGAATGCGTACTGTCAGTTTTGGACTTACTTGAGGTGAATGCGTCAGAACTTGCATGTCCAGTGGTGTCTGTGAGCCCCACTGCTTTAAAGATGGGGATTTCCTATATTAAAATCCTTACAGTTATAAATAATAGCTGAGCAGATCTACAGGCCACCTCTCATTCACACACTAACAGAGGACATTTTGCTACTTGGAAGTCAAAAAGTCATCAGATATTTGTATGTAGAGCTCTAATGAACCAGCTTCATGGAAATCTAAATGGAATGATAGCAGCTGACTTTGCAAATAGAGACTCCCATAACTCGTGTCATGACAACACCTACTCCAGGACACTTTTACCTTGCAGACTTTTCAAGTATTGCAGCGTGGGGTTTGGATATATTGGCACTTTATCTTTCCAAGAGCCTGTACTGCAGGAGTATTCTCAAATTAGGAAATCACTGTCTTTATAGCCCCTTTTAAAGGGAACTTGGTGCAAACCAGAAATGGCCTCATATAAAAAGTAGATTTTCTCTTGACCTTTTAACATATGAATGCTTGCAGTATTTTAGCTGTGTGCCAAAGTTAGTGCCCCAGTGTAAAAAAGTTGTGTTGCCACTGTTGCCTTGCCATTGGGCCCCGAGGGATGTGGTTAGAAGTGAAAACACATTGACCTGTTTGTTCATTGCTTGCCAGTAAGAAGATATGTGACCATGTAGCTGATTTTTGGTACATAAACTTTCCCATTTTTGCTGAGAGTGCAAGTCTTTGTTTCTTCCTAGTTATTATCTCACCCCTGGGAACAGCTAGACCACTACCAACTACAAGTGTGAGGTTTTCCTTATGTATTTATTTATGAAGTGGATAGCGTGTTTTAATATCTTTGGCTTGTAATTATAACAGTGGGTTTTGTCCCTGGCATTTCAGCTTGGAGGGATTTATAGATTTTATTTACTTAGCATCAGACACCAGGAAAATGTTCTTTGAAGATTTAGCCTTTTATGGGTCTTTTTGCTTACTAGTTAACAAATCTACCTACTTTGTGTCACAGAAAGAAGTCTCGTGTTCAAAAAGACTCTTTTTCAGTTGCAAACAGCAATGGAGAGAATGCATTTTTGTTTTCTACTATTGTCTTTTTAGTTTTTATTTGACAATGTTATATAAGCTGTCCTCAAAGTTTCCATCTTAGTAGAGATAACAGAGATATTTTCCCTCTAAAAAGTGTATCTACTTTCAGCAAATTCCTATATATCTCCTGAAGAAATTACTTTTCTAGAACTTTTTGAATGTTCAGGTTTCTGGCTTACTTCCAAGACTGCAAAAAAGCAATTGCTTTTGTTTAGACCCATTTCAGTTTAAGTATAGACAGAGGGTAAAATAAATGTTGGTATTGGTGGCTGTATAAGAAATGAAAACATGGGCTGTGATGTAGTTGTTTGTTTACCTTTGTTCTGTGTGAGTGTAAATAATACAGGTTTATTGCAATGTTTTTAACAAGCAGAAGTCCTTTCATCTATCTGGTACCTTCTCTCACCTCATTTAATAATGTAGTTAAGACTGAGAGCTAATGCTCAAGGAGAACAGTTTTTCCTTGGAAGCAGTAAGGTCGGGATTGGATCGCCCTTTGCCACAGAGATTTATATCTGCCAGGTCAAGAACTACATGTATGCTGTGAAGAGCCTCTTTTTGACCAATATAATTTTCTGATGTTGCTGTGAGAAGGATAAAAGAAACTGAGAAAATGCAGGTCTTTCAGCCTGCGGCAGATGCAGCCCAGGAAAAGGTGTTACCTCTCCAAGGCACTGAGTCTGTAAGATGTTTAGGACAAGAAAAGCAGGTCTGGGGAAGAGAGGGCAGAGGACCTTTATGAGGGGCACATCTGCCCCACACAGCACAGACACCCACGCTGCAGGGAGCAACCTCTTACTTCCCACCAAGAACTGAAAACATAAATTCACCCAATGGCAGCAATTTAGCCAAATGCTCCTATCAAAACTCTAATGAAATAAGAAGCCTTTGATACGAAGATTTGGGCTGGTTCTTCTTTGCCAAGGTTTTTGTGAAGGCCGTGTTTACTGGGCTTCGGGACTGTTTCTCAGGATAATCGCTGGAACAGCACACTATTTCATGTTCTCCATGTTTGTGGGGCAGATTTGAAGTGTGTTCTATTTCAGTAGGTAATCAAATATTTTCTTTAATATGAGGGCATAAGTAATGACCTGTGGTGTTATTAGACTTCAGCAATTGCAGAGTCCCAAAGAAGTCTGTCTGCTGTCAGCATATGTACTTGTCTTTCTCAGACTGAAGTTTTCTGATCTCATAAAACAATTACCAAGCAAATTGAATTGAACCTAAAAATGCTTAATGTAAATTAAACTGGTTTAGTTATATCTGTCATGAGATCACAGCAGTTTTCATGTAGTCATTAGAATTCTTCCTACATTGCTAAATTAAACTTGTTTCACTTTTGTTTATCTCCCACTTTTTACCCTTTGATGTTCTAATGCTAAATTAAAAGCTATTATCTTTCTGAGATTTAATTTACACTAATTTAATTAACTTTGGTGCATCTAAGTAGATATTAATTGCAACATCAATTCTAGCAATCAATAGTTCCTGGAAAATAGACCAACAATTATTGCCTTAATTTGTTACAATGTGGGAAGCGTTTTTGCAACTTTTATATTGCTCTATTTGATGGCAGAATTTCACCTAGTGTGTTCAGGAGTTCAAATAGCGGTCATTATTCAAATATGATTCTTCTTTCCATGCTGTTGTTAACTATTAAGCATGGATGAATCATGTTTTGTTTAGTACAATATAGTTGTAATTCAGTGCACTGTTAAAATTGAATTTATGCTACAATTAAATTTGGACTTAAGTGATAAATATCTACATTTTCAGAAGCTATTTGTGACTAAATTTTACCTCTTTTGGTGTCAAAGAATCTCATTAAACTAAGGTGGGAATTTTGTTTATTTTAACTTTTATGTCCATTTTATTCAGTGGATTAGGCAGTCATCCTTGTAATTGAATTATGAACTTAATCCCATCTCTGAATGAAGTCTGTATTGCTGATTGCCACAGCAACCCAAGGGCTGCTAGAGATAATGACTCACTTGAAATGGTTTCGATGTGGATTCCAATTCAGATAAGCAGCCAGGATTTCATATTTGGAGCTTATCTTGAACACTCCGGGTCTGGAAAACTAAGCTGTTGTCAGAATTCTTTAAAGATTTTCTGTGCCTCTGAAGACACATCTTCAGATCTCATTGAAAACCATAAATAAAGAGAAAAATTAATGGAGTAAACTCTTAAATCATTTTTTTCCCATATCTTGGTGGGATTTGCTGACACAAAACCTGGCATGAATTAATTCCAAGTAATTAATTCATAAATGTTAAGATTTAATTTATTTGTTGTGTTTGCAAAATATTTGAAGACAATTTTCTTCTGAAAAATGTAAATTTTTCCTTACCATTTGAACATTCTACTACACTATAGAAGAAGACATTATGAAATATAAACCTAAAATTATTAGAATAAATGTTTAGATAAAAGGGTCACCTGGAGTAAAGTCTAATAAGAAGGTATGTATTTTATGACTATAGGTAGATATGCAAATTAGGATCACAGTTAACTATCATTGTGTCATGTATAATTATAGTATGTCAAAACATATCCAGTCTGTAGAGAGCTTGGAATGACTATTTTAGATGCAATTACTGTTTTCTAGATGTGTGTTACATTGTCCATATCTCTCGGTTAATACCCAAGAAGCTGGCCATCTGATGCTGTTAAATTGATATATATTTGTGAGTTTGGGATAAATTGAATGTAATTGTGTTATTTCTTAAGGAGACATGATTAACAGGTGCTATGCATACAGATAACAGATTAGGGAATGCTAATCTCATGCAGCTGATGGATGCATTTGTTCCATGGAGGCTGGGATGGAGTTACCTACAGTATTGCACCTTAAATCACTAACAGACAATGAGTAACTGCTCTGGCTTTTCCCATTAAAGAATGTTGGGTTAGTCTGTAAAGTGATTTATTTCACATCCTGGAAATATGTTGGTCAAATTTCCAGAACAGGTATTACTCCTGCAATTAAACTCCATGCAATTCCCTGATAGCCATTATAAACAGTTATCAAATCATCCTGCAGCGATGCTGGCAAAGACAGGTACAGTGTCTGCTGTTGTGATTGCAGCAGCAAAAGCAATATTTTCATGTAAAAACTAGTGGTTTTGGAACTCAGAGATTGCATATATGTATGTATTACCAGTTCATTGTTTCAGAACTGGTTTTCCTCGTGGTTTATAGGCCTGGATTCTGAAAAGGCTGAACTTCTTAGCTTTTTGCTCTGTAATAAACCGCAGGTTTCCGAGATACCTAAATTTGTCTAATGTGCTATATAATGATAGCAACTAATTGCTCTGCTTGACAAACGAATATATTGACAGTACAGAGCAACACAGAGCTTTCAGTGCTCGGGAGGAAGGGGGGGAGGTTAATACCACTCTTTGGATCTGATTGGGAGCAATTATGTGCTCTGAGATTCTGCCCTCAGAGAAGGGAGTCGAGGTCTTCTCTTCAGCTGTGTAGCTCACAAAGGCAAGTTGACTCAAAACTGTCCTTTTCGAACCCCAAGTGCCACAATTAGTATAATTGGATCTCCAGCAGGATGGCTAACCTTACTCGTTTTAAAGTATCTGTTTTCTCATAAGAGTGTAAGACTGAAAACAGGATAAAGCCCATAGCAATACAAATTTTTTACCATCTGTTTGATTTATGTCTACTTGGAACTGTGTGTGTTTTAGAAAGAAACACGTTTTCTGTCCTCAAAAAGATGAGATTCAACATCCCTCAGCAGCTAATTTTTAGCACTTAGAGGTTCCCTTGGGCTGCTGTCAGCTACAACTTATTGCATAGGTGCTTTTCACTAAACTCATTATAAACTGATTAGCCCCAAGGAAGACAGTGCCATGTTACAGCCTGCACTCGTTATGTGCAGGGTTGCATCTGAATTGTACATTGTCAGACTTTATCAAATGGTGAGCAAGGAAAAGTCATGGGAGTAAACAGATGAGTTGTTAATAGGAATGCTGTCATTTCTAAGCTATATTTGTAAGAATGAGTGTCTCTAAGGCATGATATTTTTTTTCCACCAAATTTTCATTTACGTGATTGTATTATGGTAAGAAAGAGCTGTGACAAAACATGGACCAAGTTATTAATGCTATTTGTCTTTCATTACTTGTTAGTCAAGTGGCTTTGTAAAAAAATAACATTTTTATTCTGAAAGTAGAACATTTTCACATCAGAAACGTGTGACATTAAGGTGATTTGTGGAAGATACCTTTGGATCAGGAAAGTTTTTCCTCTGAGAGTGGATCTAATGCAAGTCACCAGTTAGTGCTGAAGATACAGAAGTGCAGTGACATCCTTAGAACAGCCTAAACTCTTTTGTCGTAATCACTCAACGACAAATGACATGGGTGTTTATTGGTTAAGAAGCAACAATACTTCTGCAAATGCAGTCCTAAGAGAATTAGCAATCTCCTCTAGAGAGGGAGTGAGAACCTCTAAGGGGCTTTCTGGACTTGTAGCCATGGCAAGTCTGTTTCTTGTGGAAACAGAACCAGTGTTTTGTAGTACAGAGATGTTGAGACATGGATTTTGAGAAATTTATCTGCACCCAAGTATTGCTGTCATACTGTGAATATTGAGAGGAGAATAAAATCATCCGTGCCCTGTTACTTCTCTTTGGGAAAGCTGCTGTCATGAAAGAGATGAAAGCAGAGGAGTCAGCAGGGGCAAAACCTTCCAGGTGCAGTGAAAAACCTGTTGGCATCTGAAGTGTATCATAGGGAAACAGGACCTCTGTTCAGCCCAATAGAGGAGTTCTTTATTTAAAAGGAGGCTTTGAGTAAAAGGCTTTTTACAAGATGGCAAGACAAGTGCCTTAGGATCAGGGGTCGCAGCACTGGGAGCAAAGACTGTGTCACATCAGGCTTTGGGGTATGAATTGAGGGGCCGGAGAGAGCTGTTTGTGGCTGCATTTCCACTACCAGGAACACTACAGGGCAGCAACACCTGTGCAGGTTTCACTTCTGTTTCTCTTTAGTTTACACTGAGGATTTAACACACACAACCTGTTACCTTTAGCACAATATACTTGTCTGTCTTTATTGTGTGAGAGGCAGGTATGGGTATAAGAACAGCATTTAAGGGTTTCTGGAGGACTTTCAACCTTTGCCTGTTTCAGAAACTTTAGGATTAGCCCTTCTGTCTGGAAAAGGTAGATTTTTCTCCTCTGTATTTTATCATGTGGTCAAAAATAATGCTTTCATGACAGTAAAATTAGTGAGGTCATAGTTATTTATTTACCTGAAGAAAAGAGGTGCATAGTGCAGGCTACCATAACCTGGGGAGTTGCACCCCCCTAAGCTTTACTCATCTATGATTCACTCACTTTTGCCTTTTTTCCCCGGTATTTCTCACTTTCTCACCATGTTCATAAGTAGTTCACAAGCTGCTTTTTAAAGATTCCAGGAATTTCAATGGACATCCTTATTTGAATTATATCTTCAGTGTGCCTTAACACTGTCAAGAGCTTTATCACAGAAAGTGCAGTAAAAATTTCCTCAGAGCTCTGGCACATGAACAGACCCTTAACAGTCCCTAATGAGGTATTCACTTCGTGGCATAGAAGAGAAGCTGAAATGTCATTTTTGGCAGCTGAAAGGGTACAGTTAGCCCAGGATTTCCTCTAAGACAACTATCTGAGAGGGCAGATGTTTCAATAAAAATGTTGAAAGTAAAGCATGCCTTCTGTGCCCCAAAGTCCCTAATTAATTAGTGGAGTTATTGGAGCTTGGTGGTACTTCTTAGTCCTACCACCTAACCACTGTGGGGCAACTCAAAACCAGACACTGAACAAATGGTAGGTGACTGTTCTGGAGTGAGTCCAGGTAAAGAAAGCATTACACCTAAGAGCTCTCTGAGGAGGAGGGAATGTATAAATCAGAGAGAAAGTAGCTACAACTCTTGCTTTATTAAATAGAGCTCATATGGACCTGTCTTGATAACAAGGGCTGCTATTTACAGCTGCATCATTTGTCATCAGAAGCAGAGCCCAGCTTCGAAAGGCAAGAATGCAAATCATAAGAGGAAGAGGAGGAAAAAAAACCGCCCCCACCCATTTCAGATAAATAGCTATTAACTCACTACTGTGTTTTATTTATTTATTTATTTGTAACTGGAGGAAGGGTGCAGTGAAGGATTAAGAGGGTTTTTTTGTGGGATTTTATTTCTCTCCTCCCCCCTGAATGGTCTGAATGGTGTGAGATCAGCTTTCTTGGCTTGACAGCTAGCAGTATAAAAATGTATGCACGTGCATAGCAAAGGTCATTTGCTGCTGCCCAGTACTTTGCCTTTTCTCTAGGAAGCATCCTTAAAAATAGCTGAAATATTGATCTTATTAGTACAACTTATGTCAAATGCCCAGTTAGTTTATTTCTAAATATATGAAAAGATGTATCCTAATATATATGTTCATACAGTGCAACTAGAGGCAAATTGATATGTTTAAAAGCAAAAGGCCTTTATTTTGCTGATTTGGTCAATAGTTATCTTGACCATAAAAGAAATGTTTTCTCAGCTTTATAATAACGCCTGTTAAGAGCAGTAGAAAAAAGATAGATACTGAAAGGTTCCAGAGGAAAAGAGAACTAGTTGTTCAGTGTATGCCGCTGAAGTTTCTCCTGTGTGAGTGACTGTGAAGCCTCTGCCCATGTTCCAGGCACAGAGTGAACAGCCCTGCATGCTTCCAGAGTAATATTCTGCTTAATGCAGCTCTTTGTCATAAGAACTTGTTTAAAGATACTGTTTAGTTTTATCTTTGAAATTATGACAACTGTTTGCAGAGTTTTCTCTTGCAAGCCTTTTATCCTTCTCAAACAAGCCAGAGTTCAGGAACAAACGATCTGAAATCAAATGTTTCTTTCTTGGGCACTGCTCCAGTGGTTGTCAGAGGGTGCTATTTGTAAACATAATTTACTGCAAAAAGGAAAACTGGAAAAGCAATGTGTTATCCCAAATACAATTGGGATGAATTTTCACTTTTCGTGGGTAACAATTGAACCTCAGTTCTGAATTGTTTGCTGGCTTTGAGAAAATCTTCATCTTTAGACAAGGAAGTGCTGTCCTTCTCATTATTTGCTTTCACAAAATTTCCTGGCTTTTCACATTTTGGTTCAAGATCTTGAAGACGACAGAGAATAATGCCATTTGAACTATGAAGTAGCAATAAACCTTTATCTTCTGCGTATAGATATCTTAATTTATTTTTTAGCTAGATGAAGGGGGGGTTTCCCTGATGAAGGTCAAGTGATCTAATTTTAATAGGCAATGCTTGCGTGTGATCGTATCTAAAGATCTGACTGCCTTAATAAAATTTAACTAGGTTGGCAGTTTTCATCTCTGAAGCCATGTGTCACCTTGTGAGTAAGTCTCTAATGTAGCTCCAAGAGCATGCTTATTCAAGTAAATTTTAATTTACTGATCTTTAAGATCGGAACAGTATCCTTGAACAGCATCTTAAGGAAGAAATATTAATATACTGCTTTTAACTTCTCCTATTCTCTGTTTCAAAATAAAAACTTTATTTTTTCCACCTATACATTTCTCATTTGCTATTTTACCTATATTACACATTTTTACACCCATGATGTGTTAAGAACCGTTTTTTTCCCCATCTCATCTTTTTCCCTTGAGTATATTGTACCCTTTTAACAGTTTAACATCTAATTATATCAAGATCAAATAAAATATGGCTTACCACTACCTGTTTTCCCACTTTTCAATGAAACCATTCCTCAGACCAAAATCTTTGTAACCATATTTTGCTGGTTTTCTCCTGATGAAATCAGAACCCACCTATTTCAGTGAGTGTTCATGACTTGTTTATCACTTGAATATCAGTATCAACTGCTATTGTCACAATGTGGTAAATATTGGCAGCCTTTTAGACACTTCCACTTGGTTGTGATTCAAAGCCATATGAAACTTCAAGTTTTGCATGATTTGGTGTGAAATCATAAATGTGTTGTGAAAACATAAATGTGTCTAATCATGCACTTGAGGAAACCTTATGAGGAAGCAAAATTACTGTCAAATATAAGACTCTGCTTTTCTTGTATTGGTTTGGGTTTGGTGGGTTTTTTAGGAATAATTCAGTCCTGTGAAATAATGTTAGCACATTTTCATAATGCTAAATTGAATAGCTGATTTGTTTACTGTGAAGTTGCATTTCATTCATAAGTATAATTTCTTATGTTCATCAAAAAATATCATTATATGTACTTACTGAAAGAAGAAAAGCTTTCGATTTAGTGCTAATTGAAGGTTTTGAGTTGGAAGTTTCATAATGTCCTGCTCTTCCATTGGGGCATACAAATATGATGTTTGCCTCAACATTAGGACATGAAAATAAGTTTGTGATGAATGAGAAGTGCAAGATTCTGAAGCCTGCTTTCCATTTTTTACAAGTTTAAGGGGGAAGAATTAAATCAAAAATGCATGTAAGTGCTGCTGTTATGTGCTTTTATGTAGTTTCATTCATTTCACATATATTGTAAGCAAGGAAAACATATCTCTGTGGGACAGGGCGGGAACACAGAAGGGACATGGGAGGTGAAGTTCCTGCACTTGCCCCATGTGCGGCTGGAGCAGCAAGGGCAAGGCCATGGCCCAAAGCAGAGTCCCCACAAGTGTTGGGGACAGGCTTATCTGGTGGCAGCAGCTGCTCTGCAGCTCACAGAGGGTCTCCAGTTTGCTCTGGGCTCCTCTGGGTCTGACTGATGTCAGTGCAACTTGACCCAGTCACAAGGCCCACACAGGGAAGATGTGTAATTTGGATGCTACTTAGGCAGCAAAAAAATTCTTGAGTCCTGACCTATATAAATCAAATGTTATCCTAATTGGACAGACTTAATTGGTGTTTGGAGGCATTTTTAGACAGAGTTTTCTATTTCTACTGGGAATATTTTCATTTTTCTGTTTATAATTTACACCACAAATTTGTTTATTAACAATTTTTGGCATTTCTTTCATCTTCTTATGAATTTCTGCTTGAGAGCAAGGAAAGTATATCTTTGTTCTCAGGAAAGAAAAGTTCCTTTGAGTTTTACTTTGAAGCACCCAATGATATAAGTGAAATGTCATGAATAATTTAAGTGAACATTGATGCAAATGTTTCTAGAAATAATCAAGGAACTTTAGAGGTTGTAAATAAAACCGATTTAAAGATTGAAATTGATGCAACTTGCAATTCTAATTTTGTATACTCAAAAAGTAGGACAAAATAGTATACTGGAACATATGGGAATGGAACAAACAGCACCAGCACTCGTGTGGGTGACTCATTTGTGAGTAAAAGCTTAAATATCTTACTCGGGCTTGCACATGTACAGCAAGAATGCTGAATTTAAAATCATTTTAGCTTTCATCAAGATAGTTTGAAAAAAGGCTCCATCATAGAATCTCAGGATTCTTTGGGGAAGAAGGGACCTTAAAGATCATCTCATTCCAACACCCCTGCCACAGCCTGGGACACTTTTCACTATCCCAGGTTGCTCCAAGCCCCATCCAACCTGGCCTTGAACACTTGCAGGGGTGAGGCAGCCACAGCTTCTGTGGGCAACCTGAGCCAGGGTCTACCCACCCTCACAGTAAAGATTTTCTTCCTGATATCCAATCTAAACCTACTCTCTTTCAGCTTGGATTGAGTAGCTCTGTATGATTTAGTAGCACACAACTTGCCAGTAGCCCACATGTAAACAGTTGTGCCATTTGCATCTCTATATGCTCCAACATTCTAAACTGCCTGACCTAAATGACTTTGTAACACTTCTTTTATAATATTATCTTATTCCTGGTAATTTAACTGGGGAAACTGCAGGGGAATTGGTAGAGGTGTCATTTGCCAACCCCAGTGCCAGGTTATCTGGTGTCGGTGAGTCTTGCTTTCTTCTTCTGTGTTCCAAACCTTACCCTGGGTCGTTTGGGGTGTTTTTTTTATCTCTTTGTTATCTGGATCCTACAGTCCTTCTTCACTAAGCAGGTTTTATGCTTTGAGACACAGTCTGTACATAGCAGGTACTTGCAAAACTGGTATTTCCCCTCAGTGTTTTCATGTGCCTCTCATGGGTTTTTCAGCCCACGGTGCTGGTTCAGGGCAGGGGAAGGCAGAAGGGTCTGCAGGGCAGCAAAGCTCCGGGCTTACAGGTGTCTGCATGGGAGATCTCACACCAGCCTCAAATCCACACACACAGTTAACACATCCATGCTTTGCCTAAAGAGCATCACAACTGTGACACTGGAACCCTCTGGAGTACACAGAGTTTTAAGTAGATACAGGAGGGATCTTTGTCTGAATAGGATTTTTCAGATATTTCTCCCAAATCTTTTAGAGGAGTATAAATGAACTACAGTGAGAGAGACTGACAGCACTTCACTCAGTTCAGCTTGCTACCAGACATTCTGTATCAGTAGTGCTAAACCAAATAGATGGAGAGGAAGGAAAGTTAGTCTGCAAGGATAGTAGTTTTAATAAACAGTAAAGAATAAGTTCATGAACTGCTTTTGGCTACTTTTTAAACATTACAGTGACAATAGATTTGCACTATCTTATTCAGATATAATTGTGTTACTACAGTTTATTTCTCAACAGAAGAGGTTATAAAAAAATACTTGAAAGATTTAATTAAAATCTGTTCTCTCAAATTAATACTGCCTAATACTTTTAATTAATGTGAATATCCTTAATTACGCCTCTAATTTTTGCCATGTGTAAATAGCTAATTAAGGTATTAACCATCATCAAATGTAGTGTAGAAATAAATATATAAATGCTCTGTCACTGATTAAGAGGATTACATGAAAAAAATGGTTGAATTTCAGGTATGAATGCTTTCTGACTGCAAATACACACAGATTAGCTGTAGTAAAAGAGGAAGCAGATGAAGAAAGTTCATATAGTTTCTTACTGAGTTTATAGTTTCCTACTGAGCCAGCTAATATAAGACTTGGGTAGCTCTCGTGGTGCTTGGAGAAGTTTGGAGGTTGTTTGAAACTTTACTGGTTAGTTACAGTCCTTGAGGGACTGTCTGTCAATGGAGACTGCTGGAAAGCAATATATTCAGCCTCCTTTACTGGGTTTCAAGGACCAGATGGTAGGGGACATAGTTATGACCTACATCCTCTGAGAAAACTTCCTTTCTCATTTCCAGAGTCATGTAAAAGGTACAGGGAGCTCTTCTTGCTCCTGGAGGTTGCACTACAGAACAGCCTCTCATTTGTATGTGAGCCAAAAATGGATGGTGACAAATGCAGTGCAAATGCTGAAGGTGAATAATTTGACCTCTTCCTCATGATGAGCTTGGGAACATCATCAACACAAATTCTCTGTAAAGATATCCTCTGGCATAACTGTTGTAATGAAATACAAGCCAATAACCTCTTGGCTTAGACCAACCTGAGCCAGTAAATTCCCATGAGTGTGTCTGTGCTGTGCTCTTTAGCCATTATGACTCTGAAATTAGCCCATGCTGAGCCAATCCATCCCTGCCCTGTGCCATGGAGTTACCATGAGCAGGAACACAAAGGAATCTCTTCTGGCTGTTGGGATTTCTTCATGTGGGAAAAGTAAAAGCTGTGTTTCTAGACCTGTAGAAAGGGTTTGCTGAAAGAGACCAAACTCATAATTTGATTTCCATTTCCACTGGGATTTGATTGTTCTACAAAATTCAGACTTCAAGTTTTTCAGAATTTTAGGCTGATGCTCCATGTCTTTGGCTTCTTGTGACAGCATTTCCCTTCAAAAACTTGTGGACTGGAGATAAACAAATGAGATATTTCAATTTGGAGTACTATTATTATTTTTTGGTCCCCTGAAAGGCTTTTATAGATGAATTAGACAATTAATTCTTTTAGCAGCCATTACTCACCGTGGTCCTTCTAGGTTCTCTTTCAAAAACTAGATGGTGCAGACTCTTGAGTTGGCAAAGCCTCAAACTGGTAATGAAAAGCTGAAAAGCTCTTGTCTTTAAAATAGTCTCCAACACCAACAAAGAAGATTTCTTACAATGTATAGAAAAATCTCATCAAATTTTCTGTTATTTTCATAATGGCTCAGATAGATAGAGACTGGCTTTAGGTGCCTTCTACACCTTTTATTATGGAGAGCTAAGCCAAGAATAGAAAAGGTTTACTCCTTGTACTGTTAGTGCTTTGATGTTATCTGAGCACTCACAAGAAGGAAACACCATTTCAAGTGCAGTACTCCTGGAAAACCTTCCCAGTATATCAGTGTTCTCCCTAGGAAGATCTACCACTGTTACTGAGGCATGGCTTTTGGGAATCAAATAGTTTGCATTTCTGTGTTCTGGTTTGGAATGATTAAGCTCAGCCTCACATCTCAGTTACAGAGAGATGAAATTCAAAGCACAATTTTGTAATGTTCCAGCTGATTTTTGCTGTAGCAAGTACTCACTGTCTCCAGCTCTCACCCAGAAAGGCAAGGCAGCAGTTGGATCTCTGTCTTCTTCCTGAATACCCAGTAGATTATATAAAGACAATTCTACAGTTTCCTTCTCCTGGCTTAGAAGCAAAATTTCAGCTAGAATGGTGTCCAAGTTGTGGTGAGGGCTTCTTTGTTCTGTTTTTCCCCATATAGTGCAAATCAGGAACCGGGGCATTAGAAAGCAGCTTTTGGCTCATTAAGTATTTTATTGCTGCTCAACTATTAGATATATTTTATGGTTTCATAGTTTAATTGATGTAGGCATAAGTTACAAACAGAAAATTAATATTATGATTATTCTTTTACATAAATCAGCTTTTTTAATAAAAAAATTGCCTGTCTAATTTGAATAAAAAATGTTCTGCTCTTAAGCATACTGATTATACCAAAGGATATTGCACTTGATGATTTTTACAATCATCCCTTGAGATTCTGGAAAACTCACATAAAAATGTTAAATCTCCTTTGTTTTCACTGACATTTTGATTAGCTGAAATTATAATAACTCCCTAAAGTATTGACAATTGTATTGATGTCATTTTTGCTTGGAGTGGTGGCATATTGCAGATGTTTTGGGGGGGTTTGTTGCTTTTTTGTTCTGAAGCACTCTGGAAATTCATAGTGGTACTTTCAGAATCACAGAACCAACTTCATGTACATTTATGAACTTGTTATTTCTGGCATCCTTTAGTGAACTCAACTACCTTCCATACCAAAACAATGGCAATAATGTAGTATGAGATCTCTCTTCCTTTTTCCTTTGGGAGTAAAGTGTGGGTACTGTGATGGGAATCACTGGCAGGTGATCTCTGTTCCTCCTCAGATGTTGGTTCCAGATTGTGGATAATGTTAAGGGAATGATGCAGGTGATGGTAAGGAAAGGAAGCCTCCCAAAAGGGTTTGGTGTTCTGCTGGAGAAGTGGTTACACCCCAGACTCTGCCACAGAGCTCTCAGGTCACACAAGGAGAAAAGGGTTTCACAGATGCTCAGGGTCTGTGCTTCATTTTGTTGCTGTCTAATTTAATAACCACAGGTCTGATGTACAGAAATACTTAGGACTGACACCTCATAGTGCGTTGCAAGCTGTGCTTTGAAAGTATAAAATGCTGTAACAGAGAATACTATTGTGTAAACAATGTGGTCCCATAGTCTCAAATTCTGCATCTGAAATGAGCAGATGTTTTCTTTACTTGATGCTTATTGTGAGTCATCCATAAAATGAGAATATATATCACCTTCTACTTCCTAGAGCTGTTATGACAATTAACTTACCTCTTAATTAAAAGTCATGTACCACCAAATAAAGGACATTAAAAAGAACCCAAAACAAATGAAAAGGAATTCTTGCAATTGCTTTTCATTTGCTTGTTTGTTTTTGCAGAGAATAGTGAAAAGAAGAAATTTTTACATGTCTCTGGAAAAAAATTCAGCCTGTCTGTAATGACTAGAGCTGAGGTCTGCAAAAACATTGTATTTTAAAAGTTGCTACTAAAACTCATTTTCTGACACATCACCCTTTTGCCCTCAAAGGTCTAAAGTTTATTCTTGAAATCATTATACTAGTCACTGTTCATTCCTTTCATGGAGAAGAACTTGAGAACCTGATTCTATGTAATTAGTTTTAATGAGCAATTATGTGCCTTCTAACTTCAGAAAATAACCTCTCCTCAATCAAGGGACAAATACATACAAACTACATGCAAAGGAAAAACAAAAATGAGAGGAAAAACTGCTTTGCCACTCTTCCTCCCCTCCTGTGTGAGACAACCCAGATTGGAGCTGCTCCTTTTCCTCCATAGAGGAAGAGCTTGCTAATAAAAGACCATTTGGCAAATCAGGCAGCAAATGTTCTGCACATGTATCTCTGTAAACAGATATTATACAAGCTGATTTAAAATCACAGTGAGAATCAACAGTAGAGCTTTCTCAGTAATGTCAATGTACAAGCATTGGCAAACGCCCCCCCAGTGATAAACCAGCAGAGAAACGTGGCAGAGGAATGATGTATTCCTAAAATGATGATGATGATGTCCAGCTCACCTCATCTTCTTGTCCCATTTTTCTTCTTTATGTCTACAGAATGCAGTGAGAGTTTTGCACAAATGCTTGCAAATAATGCAGGAAATTCAGGTCAAGCAGGCTGACTAGAAATCTCTAAAACTCAATTGGCAGCCATGATATTTAGTTTATGTTGGTGTCGTTTCGAACATCTCCTTAAACTCTTGCAAAGACTTCCTTCAGAGCCGTGAAACTGGTGGGTTTTGGTTGGTTGATAATTGTTTGTGGTTTTGTGAGGTTGGGTTTCTTTAACATCTGAGGATTTCTACATCTCTGCAGAGATCTGTTAGATCTGAGAGATGTTCTATCACTGCAGAATCTAAACCTGTAAATTCATTGTTTATTTTTAAGTTTGCTTAGGGTAATCATATTTGTTGATGATTTTGCTATAAGGACAGTTCTTTGAAACTTGAATTTCACCTTTATTTGCTTGCTTATTTATGCAGGAAAAAGGAAAGTATAATTTAATATTTCTATTAAAAAAAGAGAAAAATATAACAAAAAATTCTTTAAAATGGAGATTTTAACAAAACTTTAGAGTAAGAAAAACTCTAAATCTTGTTTCAAGATCAGAGAAATTCTCAGTTTTAGTGGTGTTTATCAAGGATGTAGGGTAAACTGCATTGATTCCTGGCTAATGACATTCATTATGAGTATAAACAAGTTCTTAATGAGGCCAAAACAAAGCTACTTTCAAGCAATAGATATATAACTTATATAAACATACTTAAATTTTTTGGGTGATAGAAAGTCAGGAAGAAACAGGTCATGTGGTTCTGCACGTGGAGTGGCACTGAGGTCATTTGGAACTGGAGTGCCAGAATATGGCACTGGGACGTGAGGAAAATCTCTCTGGAGGGACTGCTGAGAAAGTTTCTGATAGTATTTTGGAAGCAGCTGAAGCAGTGGAAGATGTTCGGTTTATTTTAGTTATCAGCCTCTGGAAATGAGGAAGTCATAAAAACAGATGTGTGAATGAACAAGAGGAGGAAATAAAAGAAAGACAAATGTCTATTGCTACACCTGCACCTGCAACCTCCTGGTGATTTCAGTACTGAGAAATGAGCACATTCCTCTTGTGGATATGGATCTAGGGTAATTTTGCAAATAACCTTTCTGGGTTTTTCACTGCATCCTTAGAACTGGCGTCCTAGGTTCTAAACTTCAGAATTTCCCTGTGTCATCTGGCATTTCACTGACATGAAGTGCGGGTGATATATCATTTGCTGGGCTGGAATTAGATGTGAGAAGTTTTGCCTTTTTGTAATAGACTAAAAACAGCTGTAGAAGATTAAATTACAGTATAATTGAAAAAAAAGCCATGGTTTAAATCCAATTGTGCTCTGCAGTGAAGAAATATTGTATTTAGAGCTACAGCACTGTAATTAATTCAGGAGTTTTAAATCATGTGCATACTAAAAAGAATAGAATCACCCACTGCCTGGGCAGCCTGTGCCAGGGCTTGATAACCCTTTGGATAATGACATTTTTTTTCTAATATCCAAACTAAACATCCCCTGGCACAACTTGAGGCCATTTCCTTTTGTTCTATTGCTTACCATTTGGGAGAAGAGACTGAACCCCACCTGGCTCCAACATCCTGTCAGGGAGTTTTTGAGAGCAAAAAGGTCACCCCTGGACCTTGTTTTCTCCAGCTAAACACCCCCAGCTCCCTCAGTCACTCACCACACTTGTGCTCCAGACCCTTCCCCAGCCCCATTGCCCTTCTCTGGACACACCCCAGCACCTCACCCAAAAGCTGTATTTGTTCTTCTCCCTTAACTACAAGGGAATCTGCATGGTGGGATCTCTGAGCCCTCACAGCCCAATCCGTGCCTTTTGTGGCTTCAGCAGTGTACAGGTTTTTTCACATAATTCAGTAAGTGATACCCATGCAAATATAAATCTCACCCAGATTCACATGTCATTGTAGGTTTCAGGTATGTTTTTCTTCTTTAGAAGAATTTGTAACATCAACTTATTTTAGTCTGTTTTTTAATAATCTTCTCACATCTACAGTTCTTCTCTGAGGGTAGTTCCTGCCTGATGGAACAGGAGGATTATGACTGATAATCCAATATATAATGTTTGGATTTGTACATGCTACTGTGAGAGAATAGAACAATTCTAACTGAAGGAATGGCATACTTGGACAGGAGAAGATATTTTAAAAAAGAAAAAAGTTTAAGGCCTCTTAATAATTTATTTTGGCTATTGTTACATTTTGCTCCCAATTGCCCTACTGTTTTCAAAGTAATTGCCTTAATTAAGATGGAAAAGGTGATTGCCTTATTCTTCTTCAGCTGACAGTTCCAGGTGCCCCAGGGGAACTGACCTTGTTTTCCCTCAAGGGAGCTTTGGCTGTGGAGGTGCTGCTTGCTCAGCTCTGGCATCATTTGGCCTGGCAGGCTGCAACTGCACAGAGTCCCCTGCACTGGGTTCACAGGCTCTTCTCTGGAAACTCTGGCTGCCTGGGATGAAACGGCAGCATAAAATTAACCTGAAATCCAGGACTCTCACAGAACTGCAGTGCTGACTTACCCAATATCTGTGTAAACTGCTACTTGGAGTTTAACTCCAAGTAACTCACTTGTTATGGTGATGCCACGTATGTCATCTTTGTGCATTTTAACTAAATATCTAGATTGATTTCCACCCCCCGCCCCCCTCCTCCAAAGGGCTTTTTTAGACCTAAAATGGAAAGTTTGGAGTCTCTGTAATCAGCCCATTTGAAGTTCTATATCGGAAAATCCAGCAAGTGAACCAAGCTTTAAACACTGATACATTTTGAATTTTAATAGACTTTATTACAAGCCTTCAAATTAAAAGCTGTCAGGAGAGATAAAAGGTTGGGGATTTGGATTCAAAGGGACTTTGATTAGACATAAAGGTCAGCAATGGTGGCAAAAAGTCGATGCATCTAAATTAAGCATAAACCTCTGGAAGAGAATATGCTAATCTTTCTTGTAAAGTACTTGTCAGGCTGATCTTGGCTCATATCCACAACAGTTAAACTATTTTCTGTGATGAAATTTTAACAAATGGTAATCCATGTGTAATTTGCCTGTCAAGTGCGTGCCATTTGTTTTTACAAATGTTAGATTTTAACTGCTAAGAAATCATATTATACTACATAATGTGCTCCTGATTAAAGATTTTGTTTTAGAATCTTTAGTTCAGTTTTTAACTGCAGCTTTTTTTCCTTGGGAATGTGAAATGCAAATGGGAGAAGCGGAAAAAGAAAGAAATTCAAAACTCAAAATGTCATTGCTTTGTGCAAAACTGAGTGTAAATGTATAAATTACACTTTAATTGAGCAGCTACTTCAGGAGCTTAAAGTTAAAGTAAATGTTAATATTTCTGAATATGAAATTAAGATTCTGCACTGTTAGTGAGCAAACTCATTAAGGACATAAAAGGGCGACAGGATGAAAAGGATTTACATTTGTAGAATCTTCTGTAAAATTATGAGAAGTGACAGACTCCATTTTTTGATGCTGAAATCAAGGTTGCATGTCTAAACCACAGTGACAATGTGGCTGGATTTTGCATAGCTTAAAACTAATAGGAAATTAATAGAGTGTAATACAGGCCTATTGAATTCAGTCTAACTTTGTAGCTTTAATGTGTAAGAACAGAAGGCCTAATTTCAGTCTTTGTTTAGTGTGCTGGACAGATAGTTCCACGAACATCTAAGTATGGTCAGGATTAAAACTGTGATGGATGGCACCACAGCACATTCTTGACAGCTTTTCTGTTCAAATACAAATTTCTGTCACAGTCCCAGAATGTTTGAAGGAACATTCAGAGATGAAATATTGTAGCTGCAACAAGTCCAGTGTGAAGCTATTATGTTTTGAAGGGAAAAATAATTGCAAACTGTACATCTCCTAGGCACATATCTGTATTAATAATGCATAGTAATAAATACACTGGAGTATACTAATGAAATGTTATTGAACATAGAGGTTTTGGGAACTGTAAGGTTATGAATCTGTCAAGAAGAGTGTCAGTGTATCTGTCTAGATTCTTGTTTTTCTACCAGTTTTAGGCAAATTAGTATTTGAGAAAGTTATGGGAGATCATGATTTATTCTAGCTTTCATAATATCTCTTTAGAATATTTTCTTAAAGTTAAGGTTCTTGAAAATAACCATCCATTTGTGTATCAAAAATATATTCCCTTTCACTGAAGACAGTCACTCACCATGGCCTCCAAAAATTTCTGGCTAAAGAAATTCTTTTACTGCAGTTCTCTGTAGATGGAATATTGTCCTTATTATAGCAGCAAAGTAGGTCAGAACCTCACTGTTTGACAGATGTGACATGCAGAGTCCCTATCTCCCTATTAGTAATGAATAAAATAAAAAAGAAGCTGATCAATGCAGGAGAATGTCTGTATTTAAAGAGCTAATACCTGTAGTGATTTTACTCTTTGTGCTTAACCGTTAATTGAAGGAGAGTCTTAAACTTTATCCCATTGCAACCAATTCCCACACAAGCCCAGGGGGTCCAGCTGACACTGCAAATGGCATGAAGCTTTGTAATACGAGCCATTGATTTAGCACAATAAGAGAGAAAACTGGACTGCATGAAGTGAGAGTAAATTGTCTGATGCCGAAGCTCTGTCATGAGCTGCCATCTCTTGCTCCCGTGCTGTGTGTGGGCCGCAGCCGTTTGTCAGCAGCAATGAGCCCACAGAAGTCTCTGTGCCATTGTGCTGTGGGCTGCCTCAGCTCAGCACAGGGACACAGGCGAGCCTGCCATCCGTGCTGAATAGTCCATGGTCACACTTCTGTTGAATTGAAGCATCAAAGAACTCAAAAGTGGGGCAGAAATATTGTAAATGTCTCCAACCATAGTATATGTACTTTTTTGAAATAACATTGGTGTAAATATCGTTCTGTTGTAATCCAAGGACTTTTGTACACCGTTTATGCAAAGATAAAAGCATAGACCCCAAATACTTAATAAAGAGATAATTAATGTGTCTCCTCAGTGATGTCTTGGTCTTACTGGGATTTATTTATATATTTCTACATACTGTTAAGTGGACTTTGACTGTGCTTAGAGCAATGATTGTGTGTTTCTCAGTCTCCCAAACCAATTCAGAACAGAGGGGCCACCTCATTTCACACGACACTGACTCCATCCTTGCTGCAATAACATACAAGTTTTATTTATTCTTGGTTTAATCTGTCAACCATATAACATTTATATCAACATTTCTGATCCACCCTTTAAAAGCCATTGGTTGAAGAAGCTGCTCAAGAAGGCTGAAAAACTGAAGTACTTAGAATTTAATGTTGTCAAAAATATTAATATTCATATATAAAACAGGGCAGGGGGAATGGCGGAGCAACAAACAGATATGATAAACTTTTTTTTAAAGAAAATGGGGATTAAATAACCAGAATAAGTGTTTCTTAGTAGCTCTGTGTATGGCTGAGTAGAGCCTGACAGGAGGAGAGACATTTGAACTAATGTTATAGTGACCTAATGTTAGGAGTTAGTTAAGATGTGAGAAAGGGCTGAGCAAAGAAACTCGCCTCTCTCTCCTTTACTCTTTAATTCTGTCAGCTTTGTGCAGTCTGCTGCCTCTCCTTCATTTTAATTCAATGCATTTGTTTGGGTTTGTATGTTTGAAAAGTAAATAATCAAGGCATGCCTTTAGAAAAAAGTAAATATTGTTCAGTGATTAAAAATATGAAATTCAACCTCAGCAACCAAAGCAATGTGATTTGCTGACTAGAGATAACTAGAGATAGGAAATGCTACTTTTTAAGTTCAGAATGTTGTGTTTGACTATGTAGATTTCCAGGGGAGACTGGATACCTGGTTCCTGGGCCATAGAACAATCTGCCTGGTAGGTCCTCCCCAGAGCCAGCCCCATGTCACTGCCACAGTTGTAGTCAACCCAGTGTGAATTTTGGCTTTGTCATAGTTTTCAGGACAACTTTGCCAAAGGACTTAGTGGAAGTCACCTTAGTTGGGGAACTTTTCTGTAATTTCAGTTCAATTTTGAACTAAAATAAAAATAACACAATTTCTTGCAGTTCAATTCTGTTCTTTCAATTGAATCCTCTAGCTCCTGTCCCTCCTTTTAACTGAGTGTATCTGGTCTTCATTCCCCATTTCTGAGGAAATCAATGTTGTCTTATATGACTAGAAACTTGTATTTTTTTCACTGAAGTAGAGAGAAGAAACACACCGTGATCTGGAGTTGTATGATGGATAATATCCTGACATTAGTCTCAAATGGAAGGGCTTTCAGGCTTGAATACTTTTTTCAATACCATATTTTATGGAGAATGTGATTCCTCAAATAGGCAGAAACCCGGACATTAAGATTTTATAAGTAAAATGAAAGACCTTAAGCTTCATTTAGCAGAGACAGGGCTGCAAGGGGGCTGTTACCTGACTTGTGGTTGTGAATGTCTGTTGTCCTTGTCTGGGTTTCTGTCGTGGGCCAAGGTTACAGGCTGCCTCAAACAAGGAGTGGAAGAGAATGTTATTTTAATGTTTTTTTGGCTTAGACTTATTTAGAAAAACCTCAAGTTTATAGGATAATTTTGGCTTATATTTGGAAGCCTGCTTTATTTCATCAAACCTTGAATGACTGACGCAGTGTGACTTCTACTGTTGTTTAAACAACAGCTTGAGGAACATTTCAATCTCCGAGACACTAAAGTTCGGGAAGGAGCGCATCCCTTTGCTCCCCAAGACACTTGTACTAAGTAGGTGACCTTGAGACTGAGGACAAAGGATTGCTGGACTCCCAGACCATTTCACTGATACAGGTTTAGTCTTCAGGACCACCAGCAGCAAATCATATTGGGCTGTCCCAGCACCTTCATCCAAGGCATGCTGAACAGCACATTTGATCTCTGGAAGTAGTTTGAAGGTGCACATCAATATTAGGTGTTTGCTCTCTCTCTCTCTCTCTCCCTGTTTCCCAAATAATCAGGAGCAAACAAGTTATGTTTGATACCAAGATATTTTTCTACTCTGCTGGTACAAGTATGCATACCCTCAGGTTATTTATTTTCACCTCATCCCATGCTCTCTGAAGTTAGAAACAAACTACTTCACAAAGAGGACTTGGACCTAGCACCAAATGCATTACAGATATAATATTTATTAATATTTATTTTGTAAAGCTTTTGCTTTGTGAACCTCGATGGTATACCAATACCTTTGGTACCTTCTTTTCAACTACAGGAATTGGGTAGGATTGTGTGTTTGGGATTGCGCTGTCTTTTCAGAATGACTTTGTGACTAGAAGTAATCTGTAGAATGAGAGTAAACTTTCATAAGGAATAAAAATAAACAAAATCAGCTTCAAACTCGCAGAAATTCTTTTCTCAGCATAGTAGATGACTGTGTGCACTGACCCGTGCAGCTGGTGGTTGAGAGTATAGCCTGCTGAGGTGAGAGTCTGTTCATATTTTAAAGCAACACAATTTCTCATCATAGCTGTGTTGCTAAGGGATCTCTCATATTTCTCCTCTTTCTTATTCTCTGTCAGATTTCAAAGACCAACAGGAAAATATGTTGCGTTGTGTGTAGGTATTGCCTGCTTATGGTGGAGAGTTAGGAATCAATTGCAAAAGCAAGCAAAACTTTAAATAGACTACACAATATGTAGCTCACTTCCTCAGTTGAGATATTCCTTGTGTACCCTTAGTAGACAGTGTTATTTTCCAGATTTCAACCCTTCTCTTTAAACCAGATTCAGTGATTTCATGTTCAAGGAAGCTAAATCAGTAGCATATTACTGCCTGAAGTAATCTGTTTCCTACTTTGCACCTTGGTGCTCCCTGTGCTTCACTTTTTTCTGTACTGGTAGTGTGACTGATCCAATGGAAAAATGAACCTGAAAGGGAATAATGTTTGCTTTTTCAACCCAACCAACTCATCTCTCCAGCAGACATAGATTGGCAAGGAAGAGCAGAATTGTCCCCTTCAGTGTCAACTCAGTATTAAATTGGCTTAGGAGCAGCCAGAAACTCCATCTGCAGAAATACTAGGAATCTCAAACACCACAGTGGATTTAGACAGAAAAAAATCTTACCTTTTATCCTTCTTTAGCTGTATAAACAACCTGAGAATTTTGCTTATTTTATCAACTCCATTTGGATGAGCACATAAGTGACATATTGGAGTCTCAGAAGTAGCAGGGGGAGAGCAGCAGAGATTTCCCACACTTAAGAATGCAAACCAAGGTTTGAGTGTGGCTCCCCCTCGTTCTCTCCAAGATTATATAAGCTGGGCATTACTAATGGATTAACACTATGAAAAAGTAGTGTTAAAATCACGTTCTGTGTAAAAGGAGTTTAATTCTCCATCTGACATTTTTAAGATACCATATTAATAATTTAGCTGAGTTTTAGTAGCCTTTTCAGTTGTAGCCCACTAATGACAAGCTTGCTTTCTAATGTTTAACGCCTGCTGTGCAAGTGGTGCTTTTAACAAAATACATTTGCTGCAGGCTTTTTGACATGGCTTCACACTGAGATAAACACAATTAACAGGAGCTATTTAAAATGCTTTTCTCGTGTGCTTGTTTATTAATGGTCTTTTAAGATCTATTTTTTGTTCTCAATTTTAAAGATTGTGTAACAGATTTGATGGCAGAGTGAGGGTGTGCTATTTAAGTGTTTTACCCTTGAGATAATCCTGGGTCATCTTCTGTTTGTAATAGCATGTTCATATACGTAGGCTTGAGTATTGACCAGATTGGTCTTCCTTTTAGCATGCTGTGCTGTAGAATGTATTGTAGCAGCCCGTGGAGGATGAGCCAAAGGAGTGCAGGCAGGCTAGCTTACACAGTATAAAAATTTCATTAGAAAGTATTTCCAGTGAATCCTATTCTGTATAAAAAGGCTTATCTTTTCTATATGTCACATCAAAATGGCTTTTAGTAAAAATAGCCTTCCAAAGAATGTCTGCTGAGGGGGGCTGTACTGAATATTCATAACATCTGAGTGTACTGAGACATTTTAGAATAAATATATTCTTTTTAGGTTAAACTGGTTCAGAATATTGTTGTTAATCTTCTTTACATCCTTCCAGGCAGTCTGTGTAAGGAAATTTTTGAATTAAAAAAGAAAAGAAATTCTGCCCTCACTGAGAGCCTACACGGTAATGTCTCATTAAAATCACTGGAAAGACTTCTATTGACTTTGCTGGGCACTGTTTTTAAGGGGTAAAGGGAAGAACATGCCTGAAAAAGACAAATGGCTGTCAGAGACCTCAAGGGCAAAGCTGTTGTAAGGTAAGTTTTGTGCTCCTCTTTCCCGGCTGCCACCTCTACTGACTGATCGAAACATCTCTACTTACTTTCCTCGCTTTTTACAGGGGTTAGTCTGAAAGTACAGCCCTCATGGCAGCATCTGAAGGGAGACTGTTCCTTGCATGTTCCTCCTTCTGTGCACCTGGCAAGTGGCAACTATAAATGGTTTCTGATGGTTGGATTTGCAAAAGGCAGGGAGCTGATGTGAAAATAGGCAGGCCTTAATAAATTAGCATAAACTGAAGTTGTCCAGTTTAGTAATTCAAGTGCAGTAATCTCTATTTGCTTACCCTGGTCTTTTTGTCTACTAGATCCTGTGGCTGTTTGTGAGCAGTTCTGGTAAAGATCTGTACACTGATATAAGTAAAATGCTTATCCTGGCAAATGACAGGCAAATGTTCTGTTGACTCTGTGGGAACTGAGCATTGCACTCCGGAGGGTGTGTCTGAGTATCAAGCCTGATTCTGAGGCTGTTGCTTCAGTGCTGGTGGCAGCATCCCAAACCACGCCTTCCAAAAGACGTTTTCAGGACACCATGGATTTCCTCATAAATCAGCATAAATCAGACCATGGTATACTTAATCCCTACAAGGCAAGGCAAATGCTGGATAGCTACTTTAGCTTTGCTTTGGATATCTTCTATTCTTTGCTGTAACTGAATTTGCTGGTGTTGGTTTTGGACTAGCCTAGGAGCATCTGTGGTTCAGGAATGGGGGAGAAAGCAGCATATTCTGGGGAATATATTAATGATAGAAACCACTGAGAATTGCTGGAGTGGAAAAAAAGCCCAAAGGGAAAGACATCCCACCTTCCTTCAGTGCATGGACGTGAAAACTGGGAAATCAATTTGTTTTCAAACACTTTGTTTCATTTGTTACACAGCAGTTTTTTCTCTCCAGGAGTCCAGGTGCTGTCTTAGTCTGGGTCATGACTGTTGAGACTTATGGCTGTGGAAATACCTGTATCTAAAGCTAATCCCTTGGTTTGAACCCTGAAATTATTGAAATGATGTCATTACTTAGTTAATTTTAGTAACTTGATTGTGGAGAATCTATAATAAAGTATAACACCGAGGGATATCTATCCTAGCAACTTGAAATATGTACTGTTTTACTGCTCTCTCTAATATGTGGCTGTGACGGTTGTAGTAGAACTGCAGCCTTTGTTCAGACACTGAGCCTGGTATTGTATGGACAATGCTCAGATTTCACCAGAAAGGTCCTTTTAAAAAGGATTTGTAGGATTTGTTGGTATAACAAAACAAAGCATTTACAAAAAATGAAACTTTAGAAACATGGTTTGGAGTGTTATGTAACAATCAGAACAGGTTGCTTTAAGGGATCTGGATTTGCTGTAATCAGACTACTGAAATCCGACTTCAATTTGAACTCAAATGTCTGGGATGTCTCTTACATTTAAATATTTATAGCTTTGAAGGTTCACCAGGTCTGTAATAAGCACAAGGGAAAATAAATACATTATGCAAAGGGTGATTAGTTTTATCACATAGTCTTCTACAGGGCAGCTGTTTATTTTCAGTGTTCATTTTCTTGGATCAGTCAGGTAGACAGCTGTTCTTTTAGGGCATTTTTGTTAATTTAAGTAACTTCTTTGAATTGCAAATCCACTACCAAATTCACTTCTAAAAATTCAGCCTCCAGCTCATAATTATATCATCAAAAAAAATCTTTAGATCACTAATTCAAAAATATCTGCTTGTCAGAGATATTTCAAATAAATGCAAAGCATACACATTGTAAATCATGCGATACATCAATGTCTATATAAAACTGAATGCAAAATGTCCAGGTCAGTTAGGTTTCTCAAAAAAAAAGGTATAATGTACATTGTGTACATTCCCACAAGCCCACAGACAGCTTGAAATACTGTCATCTCATATATGTGACCTCATAAACACTTGTTAATATCAATAAGCCATTGCAAAGATAAAAATGTGATAAGCGAGAAACCTGTAATTAATCTTTTCCTTTTTGAAATTGCCTTGAATTTTTGCCCTAGTCCAGATGACTCGAGGAGAGTTACAGGACAGGGAAAGGAAGGGAGAAATGCAGGGTGGGCTGACACTTATCTTGCTGTACAGGAGCAGGGCTGTTTGTGCATGGGGAGCTGTCAGGAACAACTGCAGTGTGGGATCCCTGTCTCGCCAGTGCGGACACCCAGACAGTCCTCACTCACTCGCTGAAGGCAGTGCAGTTCAGAAGCACATTCTGTATTCAGTCTATTAGGCTTCTACCGTGAATATTTGTGCTCCTTTCGATTAATGTGAAAACATAGATCTCTGCTACCGTAGTTTTATGAGGGCATTAGTGGAATGTTGCATTTAAATTAATTCTCTGTATCGTAAAATGCTCTGCTACAGAAAATGTACTCAGTGAGTGTAGCCATTTATGCCGAAATTGGCATCAGATATTTATTGGCTGATATATTTTGACCATTCTGCACCAAACTGTAGTATGCTAACTCTACAAGTGCAAAATATTTTTATTTCACCGTGACCCAGAATTTGTTCTGTAATGAATTTATTACTGAGATAGTTTGTTCTGAAATATCCTCACTGAGAGTGTCTTCTCCCAGCTCAGTCTCTTCTGGAAGGTATAGTTTGGGATGGGAAAAGTCTAAGGAGAATCAGTCACCGTGCTCTTGCCCTTTCTCTGAATCAGCAACATTATCACGATGCAGCAACCATGTAGGCACTTACCAAAAATCACTGGAGGTCACGGGCAGCCTGGCATGATTAACACACCAGAAATGTTGTGGATCTGCATTGATTGTTTCATTCCTGGTCAGACCTTGGGGTTGCCATTGAGCAAGTTAAGAGATGATTTTTGGCAGGGTAATGCAGGAGATGGTAAGATGGTTTGTGTATTTATCTCATGTCCTGAACCCAAATCTGTACGTTGATTTTCTGTATCTCAAGCATGCACCACAGAATATCCACAAATATCAGTTATTGGACGCTTCAACACATTTGCTTGGTTTTCAGCTGTTGAGTCAGGGCATGCACATGGCTTGTGTTTTTATGGAAAGTGCAGCTTTGTTTTCCGTCATGTGATTTAGAGGGGTAGACTTCTTGGTGTAATTGCAGCCATACCAAGTATAACATGAAAAAAAGAAGCAGGAGAGAAATCAGACATGGGCAGTGATGTTTTTGTTCATTCATGCAACAAGTTGAGCTTCTCATTCAGAGCTCTTAGTGATGTATAGAGGTTTTAGTTCTATTGGAACTTTGGAAGTTGGCAAGAAGAGCAGTTAGGTCTAAAAAAAAACACAATAGAAATTTTGATTGTAAAAATGGGAAAGGAGAAAGGAATAAACTTTCAATGTGTTTGGCCAATGTAAATTCATTTCTTACATAATTAATAAGCTTTTTGTATTTATTTGTTAGGACTGGAAACTTTAGGCAAAAAAGTTTGGTTGGATACTTATTGTTAATACAGTGTCTTCCAATACCAGTTGTTTAATTTTTAAATACTTGACATATCAGAGCAAAGTTATGGATATTATTGTGATGGAAGTACAAATGGTGTTACACTAAATCAGTAGCATGTTGTCCCCACAGTTAATTTGTAGGAGTATGACAACTATATCTAGCTAATTAATATGCTAATTATCTAGTTTAAAGATAAAAGGGATATTAAAAGAATGCAATAAAGAGCTTGTATTTTTCTCTTTTACTGTGCAAACACAGCTCTCTGCAATCACTTAATGAGGAAGTTTCAAAGGAACAAAACAACAAATGCATCAGAAGATTAACTAATTAATTACATGGTATTGCTAAGACCTTTTAGGTAGGAACTAGCATAAATATGTGTGTAGATTGTCATAACAGCAAATACTGGAGAGAGTGGGAATCTGTTTATTCCACTTTTAACTAAGCGAATCTGTTTAGTTTTTGGAAATTTGTTTCTCAGAAGCAGCCTAAGTAAGATTTTAATTAAATGGTTATTATTAAAAGCAATTTATATATTGATAATGATAAGTTTGCAAATATTTCTAAGGTAGAAGAATGTAAGCTCTTTGAAGGGAAAAGAGCAAAAACAGGAAAAAAAAGGAGCACTTGTACCAGCTTTTGATACGTGAGTAGAACAGCAACTGGTGTCCAATACCACCATTGTTTGTTCAGCCATAAGCATCCTGAATGTTGAAATTCCTCCAAGGGCTACAGAGGCTGGTTTTGATCTGGCCAGCAAAATTCATAGAAAATCTTAGTAGTGTGGCACTGCAAGAGAAAAGATCCTTAAGCACAATGACAATGTGCCTTAAACTGAATCGGAAGACCTATTATGGGATAAAATAGGCTGTAGAAGATTTCAGAACAAATTGCGGCAGGTCTCTCAAGAGAGAATTAGAGGGAAGAAAAGAGCATAGCAAAACAAGAAATTGTGGGTTGGAAAAACACTTTTTGAGCTTTAACTTGTTTATTAGTGTTAAGTTTCTTGTCTCTAAACAGTTTTTCTCAGCTGGAGAAAGCCCATGTTTGGAGCCTTCATTTCTGTCAGGAAACCACACAGATTTAAGCTTGTCAAAATCCTGGCATTCTCCACAGCAGAGAATGCAATTTGAACCCGTGTGCAGTCTCAGCTGACATCCGTGCTTTGTAAAGACAAAAGGACTATCTGTTAATCAGTTCACTCTGTTACTAATGGGCTTGTTATTAATACAAAAGCACTGTATATCTAATTTCAAAAGATGCAAACACACAAAAGGAAGCATGCAACTAATCTGTTTTGTATTTATTTAAACAATTCAACAACAAAATCTAGCAGCAGCTAAATTGAAGCTAGAAGTTGGCTTAAAGAAACAGTAAATATCACTCTAAGACTAAATAATATCAATTGTAGAATTTCCTATATGAAAATAATTGCTTTTTAAATATTAAGGTAAAGCATCTGCCACTTTTGATTCATACTTAAGCCTTATCCTGTAATAAATATTGAGGAGCAGCAAGAATGATCTATTCATAATATCTCAATATTGATAACTGAGCTGCATTTGCATTAACAGTGAGCACTTGAATAATCTGTACGTCACTTTTCTCCTCCAAAAGGGAAGAATGTCTCTGCTCTCAGTAATCAAGCGCACGAATGAGCCTCTAAAAGGTAGAATTTATTCAAAAGAATGGGAATGATTCATAATCCCACTGATACTGTGTCTAAAGGTTGGTGCATTTCTGTCCTCTGAATAGAGCATGTAGAACCAGGGCAAAACTCTAACTCTACTGAAGTCAATATCTAAACTTCAATTAGCTTAAGTGGATTAGGACATCACTCTCACAACTAAGCAGATTCTGGCACACAGTTTAAAGGCAGTTTTCTGTCTTTTAGTTAATTCGTTCTAGACAGGTAATGTGTAAGATGCAATGTATTATTTGGTCTTTTTGGCTAAGGAAAAAAGATTTATGCCTTACATTTATCTGTTTGTTCCCCTGGTAACTTTGACACTATTTTGAAACATGTTTCATGGATAGAGCTCACAAAGGCACTGAGTTCTTACAACATGACAGTCTTCAAAGTATTTAATTGTCAGCCATCAAGGGTTGGGTGGAAAGCCCTGTCAGTACCTTTATATCTGCCCCTGCTGGGGCTGCAGTGTGTGTGCTCTTTATAGTCAGGAGGGAAATGTGATCACTGTTTGCACCTGGAAAATTTAGTCCTGAACTATGCCAAAGTATTCATGAAGAATTAATAATTAGACTCTGAAACAGACCTCATCAGTTTTCTGTTTAAGATATTTTGCATCTCAGATACTACGGTTTTGTGCTTGAGTCAATCTCTTTTCTTTTTTTGAAATTGTTGAAGATTACGTTGGATGAGATGAGAGCTCATGTAAATTGTGTTTATATATACATATATGTTATAATGTGAGCTACAGCTGGCTTTGTATCTCTATAGATGATTAACTGTAGAACTGTCAGAGAGGAAATAAAAGGAATTCACAAAAGTGGAACAGACTGAAGCTTAGGAAAGAATATATTTAAAGTCCACTTAAAAGGCAGCATTACATAAAATGTAAACTAGTCTAGATTGAGAATTTCATTAGTTTTGAATAAACTCAGACCTGTGCTACAGAGCCAAGCTGGGATGGCCCAGATGTGGCATTGGGTAGGAAACAGCCTGGGGGATAATGCTCCTTGAATAAAGACTCATATTCTGCATGTGGTTTTATCTCTCCCCTCATGGATTCTTTTCTTTCGAAATTGTAGTTTTCTTTGTCATTCAGTGGTATCAATTTGAAGCGAGTACATTTTTAAGCTTTGACTAACGTTATTATGAAAAATGAAATTCTCGTTAAACTTTGTGGCATTTTGATGTCACCTACAGGGACTCTCTGGTTTGGGCTTTGTATCTAAATCATCAGGTTTTAAAATACATCTTCTCTATGAATTCAGCTATACTTGTAAATGACTGACATGTCTTAAGTGAAAGATCTCATGTCCCCAGTGGTGGTTAAAGTCAGAGCTGTCATCTCTGAATTATTTTATTTCATGAGCTTTTAATCACACCCCAAGGACATGTCAAGCTCTCGCATGCTCTTTCTTTCAAGTATATTCATACACAAACACATGTGGTGGAGGAGATGCTGTCATTTCTTCTCTTGTTCCACTCCCAGCACATATTCATCATGGTAAGGTAAACTTATAAGAAATCTAATATCGTAGTAAATTGCAATTTGGTGAGGTGTGGCACCCTTTCAAAGGTTCCAAATGTTGGCGGTTGTGAGAAGGTAGCTAGAGCAGTAAAGAACATGCTGGCAGTAAATCAAGCAATGCAGTCACTCTAAATACTGAGTTTGTTAGTTAGATGGAGTTAGTTACCCTCAAAATTAACTTTGTGACATTCCTGTGAATGTAAATTAATGTAAGAGATTGTGGGATTTGTTTTACTGTAACCTTCACCACTTTACTGAATTTTCTATGCCTGAAGCATCAATTAGTATATTTATAGTCAAGTTATTCAACAATTTTTATTTTTTTTCTCAATTCTTTTTCTTATGGTTCTCAACTGGAGTGTTCTTTTGCCTCACATACAGCACAAAATCTGAATGTCCCAAGGGTTCACGTGTCTCCAGAGGGTGCCTAACAGCTACTCTGTCCTGCTTTTACTGCTCAGGAGAAGATATTGTCCTTTTTGGTTTCTGGCAGGTTTTGCTACAAAACTGTAATGATCCCTATTGTGATTGTTGTTATTTTTGTGTTTGTTATTTTATAGCTTCATAGGCAAATAAATATTAGACAGGGACTCAGTATCTGGGTCTCATTTAGAACACCAGGCTCTAAAATTGCCTCCTGTGAAACGAGTAATGTCTTTGAATGGCTGTGTATTGAATGATTGACTTAAATGTTTCTTTGTGCTAAAAGGAGTAGCAGTGCTTGGAAAGCTTGTAGTTTGCAAGACATTTTTGAAATGCGCACAGAGAAGCCCAGTAGTTCTATTTAAAATTATTTATTGATGGAGAAATAAGCGAAAGAGTTATATTTGGGCCAAGAATTGTTTTCAGGAAGAAATAGCCTGGTTTTCCCTCAAGCTCCTTTCTGAATTTCTTATAAACCTATAAAAATTTCTGAGGCTGAATTGCCAGTCTTGAGCTTTGTTCCTTTCTGTCTGTGTGAAAGTGGAAGTCCACGAGCATCTCCTTGCCTGTATGTTAGGACTTGAGCATTGTAGCTGACAGTGTAGCCTGCCTTCACTTTGGGTTCCAGCTCTCTACAAAGGAAAATTCCCAGTACTTGTGCCAACTTCATTTAGTACCTAAATCCTCAATAAAGTGATATCATCTGCCTCTTCTGTGTTATCTCGCAGGCTGAGGGAAGGTGGACGTAGCTGGGCAGTAGAACCGGTGGGGAGCACGATGCAGACACTGATCTGAACGAGTGTGCTCAGCTTTGCCTGAATGAGGAGGTTGCTCAGGGTGCCTCATCAGCTGTGCCTGCTCTGCCCTGGCTCTGGCACAGCCTCTCTGCACGTCTGTGCTGCGATCCCCCGGCTTCTGGAGAGCAGAATGGGGCAGATGGGTGTGATGCACCGAGATCTAATCTTGTCATTGCAGGCTTTGTTGACACAGTCTCTATGCCATGCAGTGAAACTGCCTCTGCTTTCCATCTCCAGCAGCTTTGCAAGCAGACTGTCACTTACACATTGTTGTGCCTTTAGCTAATCAGTTCTGGAAAGGAAACTATATATGAGACAATCTGACTACGAACCAAAGTCTGGCTATTGCCTGCCGTTCTGTGGATTAAGTAATGAGTAAAATTCAAACCCAAAACTGTTTTTTGGGGAAAGACTCTAAGGTTTCTCCAATGCTGGCCTGGCCATTGAGTTGAACTTGGGTTTTGCATTTTTATATTAACGTCATTTTGACCAGAAATTCCCTCTTCATCCCAAGGAATGCTGGTGATACAATGCTTGGAGAGACATTTCTGTAAATTCACGGTCTAAAAAAGAAAATTTAATAAAATATATTGCTGTCATAGACAGTTTAGTCTTAAAAACCCACAGAGCATCCTGAAGCCCTCAACAAATGATAAAAAATACATTCAGTACCCATACAATCACTATGAAAGGAACTTTTGTCTTTTCCTGGTCCTACAGCATTTCCAAATGCCACCTTCTACATAGGTTTTAGATATATTTGGCACGTTAAATAATGCAATATATGTAATTGAGCACAATGATAACTAGTTGACTACTACAGAATGTTTTTTGAGTTCCAGTGGCCTAGTGTGACTGAGGTCATGGTACATAAATTTTATTGGAATCGCAAATTAAACTTACATATCCTTGTTTTGCAGTAACAGCAAAGCAAGAAAATGAAGCTCAGCCTGCTCTTCAGTGTAGCTTTGAGAGCTTAGAAAATTACAACTCTCTCGGTCAGATTATATATGTGCAGAAGTTATTACTGGTCCATTGAAATAATTGTATTCATGCCACTTACTGGATAGCAATCTGGGCCTGTGGTCTTTTAAAGCACAAAGTGTAATTCTCAGCAAAAAAAAAAAAGTGATACTCTGTGATGCATCTGAATTTTTCTTGTTCTTTTTGTCTGAGTAAAGATTACTAATGCAAAAATATAATATTTTCAGGAATGATGAAGTTGGTCATACTCTGGGTGGTTTTATTTTGTTGGTTATTTTATTGTCATTTGCACAATACTATAATGTATAACCTCTGACTCTCCAAAAAATTGCTTTTATAGTTTACTTTCATGGACGTTTTTTATGTTTAGAGCCTTTGCCAATCTTGAGAGAAATGAGATTTCTTCCCTGCCTTTTGTCTTGCAGAGTGAGTTGTTTAGCATGATGGGTTTGCATTTGAGCCCTATTGCTGCATAGTGGCTGTGCCGTGCCCCGTGGTCAGGGGGCAAAGAGCAGCATAAGGAAACAGTATTGTGACTGTTAGACAAAATGGGAAGGTTTCTTTGATAGAAGAAAGTGCTTTTTGAAATATAAGTAAATTTACTTTAAATAAGTAAAATATGACCTTAGTAGGCATCAGAGGACTACTTCTCTAGATGAGAACTATACCCATCCTGTTAGCTCTGCATACCTCCCTGAAATCTCCTGTTAATGGTTTTATTTCCAACGTGGTTTGACTAACAGATTGTATACCTGTTGAAAACAAATATGAAGAAATATGGTAAAATCCACCTAAAACAGGATACATGAACTCACTCTGTCTCCTAGTAAAATTAAATTATTAACAGTTTAATTTCTTTTTTTTTTTCCACAGGATTTGAGGTTCCAATTAAAACTGTGTTTGGGCCATTGCTTTGCCTGCAAGTGCTTAATCTTTTCCAAAAGCCTCATCGCTTATCTAAAACAAAAGAAGAACGAGGTAAGGAGAAAAAGTAATGAAATGCAGCATAGCACATCTGTCAAAGGAATGGAAAGTAGCTTTAAAAAAAAATCCAGGATCAATGACATTAAAAAACTATTTGTTGAGCACTAAATGTGTTCATGTAAGGCATCTTAATTCTAGGGGATCTGTAACTACCATTATGTTGTTGCATACACTGAGGGTTTGGTTGGTTTATGTTCAAGAGCTTTCCTGTTGGTGCAGCCATGCAATACAAATGACTGATAGGAGCAGTTGCTAAATGCACCTCTTTGTGCTATGGAGTCCTTTGTAAGATTGTTTGACATCTTGATGCTGAGCCTTTGAGTACAATTAACATTTCTGAAGTTATTTAAAATTCATTTCTGGGTCAGTCTAGATTTATGTTCTTCAAATATGCATAATGCAATTCTGGGTACTGTATTAAAAGATTTGCCCCGTTTCAGCACCTAGAGCTTATGCCATCCTTTGTTGTTGATAAGAGTTCTTTCCAAAATACCTGGAATTGACTCTTGCTCTGTCACTTGGCTTACAATAATATACAAGGCAGGCATAACTAGAGGTGACAGAAAAGAGTAGTGTAGTGATTTAGCCTTGACAGGATAAGGATGTAGGGCAGATATGGTGTGAAAAATATAAGCCTTTTCTGAGCTGCAGAAGTATAGCCTGCGGTGGCCACTTCTGCAGCCACTGCTGACAGGCACCAGGGGACAATGTGGGCATCTCAGGTCTTACCTTTTTTTTCTGTTCACTCATTTTTTCTGCATTCTCAGATTCCTTCTGAGGGTCAAGGTCAAACTAATATTAGCTGGTGCAGACCAGGTTCAGTGGTTTCTTAATATCCTTTCACCTCAAGGCCCTTATATGGAAACCAGCAGGCTGCAAAGCTTGTTGGCTTCTCACCTTTTCTGCATAAAATATCATGTATTTGGGTGGGGAGTGTTAAACATGCATCTTCTCTAGAGTCTCTCTCAAGGATACTGTTTATAATTTTGCTTTTCAAGCTGTGTAAAGAGCGTTATTAAGTAGCTGGAGAAAAAATGTTGAATCATCAGACCATGGATAGCCATAGGCCATGCAGGAACTAGCTGGTGGTGCTTGTCAGTAATGAGTGAAACTGAGTTCAGTAAGGGTGTTTTTAAAGCAAATGTGTTGCTGAGGGAGAGTTGTACCTCCAGACCCAGAGTTAATGGTGTTCATGGCTCACTGTTACAAGCATTCCTAAAATAATTGCTACAATTGCTATCGAAACTACTCTTACTGTGTAGATTGTTGGGTTTGCTATGTAAATCCTCGAGGCTTCCTGAGTAACTTCCAGGTTGCTGAATCCTGCCTTGCTCTAACTGTGACTCACAGCACAGTTGTCTTCTGGGTTGTCCATCTAGGGCATCATTTGGGCTAGAATTGCTCATTGTATTGGTCCCTGGGACTGAAAAAGATGATGAAACGAAACAAAACAAACAAACAAAAAAATTGTGAAACTTCATAAAAATTGCTTCCTGCCCTTACTTAGGGAAGCAAGATGCAGTGCTTAAATAGAATTAGTTACCAACAGGGTCCATCTTCAAAAAATTTAATTAAGCTTTAAATTAACTACTCTTAATAGGATTTGAAAAAAGCACACTTGATTTGTCTGTAGCCTCTTCAATTTTCTTTCAATTCCTTATAATTGCATTTCAAAGTTATTCTTTCAATAGATAAACATCTTAAATTTAATGTCTTAAAGATTCTCCTACAAATTCTTGTTTTAAAAAATTACCTTTTTTACCTTCCAAATCTTCCTACTTCTTCAAAACCCTGTCAGTGAGGAACATTAACAACTTAAAATGGATAATCCTAGTAATTATTAGCTTCTTATAAGCATAATTATCTTATGAGTGTGGATGATATGGAAAAAAAATCTTACACTGAAATAGTGCTTAAAATGAATAATGTGCTATGTATGCAGCTTAATTGGATCCCTACTGATACTGAAAACAGGCAAAGTTTTGTTGTAGTTTCAAACAAAAAGACTTGTGTGGTTACAGTCCTGTGTGAGTGGTATGTGTGTCTGTCTGTACTCCCTGTAACTTTTAACCTGTTCACTGACACAAGGGATTATTTTTAGCCCTGTGACTGACTTTTACAGGAAGATATTTTTGAGAAAATTGTTCCTCACTTTCTAGTGAAAATACATGGCTTAAAAGAAAAAAAGGATTTTTAAAAGGCCCTGACTAAGGGAAGGCCACTTCATAAGCTTCTCAAAAAGATTCTACAACAGAATGAGACCTAATTAATATGCCAAGTTTGGAGAGATGTTTTACTCAGAACCTGCACTTGTCAAACATGGGAGGATCCAAACTGAAAATTGGTCAATTCATGGAATTGTACCAAAGTTCTGCTCAGGAAATTGGACTGCTTTCCTCCTTGTGTGCTCTGAACATCCCCCTCTTCCTCATGGTACATATATCCTGTCTGTCTGTGAGATGCTGTTATTTGATATGAAAACCAGGGGCTCAGCCCTGCAGCAGTAGGAACATTGCTTTCAGGTTTATAGCTTTTATGTTTAAAACCAAAACCCATTATTGTATGTGTGGTTGGCAGGCACTGTGCTTTATGGTTTATTACATTTGCAGTTTCAACTGTAAACACAGAAAAACATCTGCTTTGCTTATGGGACAGCTTATTGTTCTTATTGAACAGTAACGAACCTTATGCTACGGATGAAAGAGTTTGATTTATCTGCGTTATTAAGTGCACTAGGTATGTGATTACACATCACTGTCATAAACCATGTCTTATGCTGTGATTTTATAAATTCCTGTTGGCTTGTACAGTCAGGGAAGGGTTTTCCAGTGAAGTCTTTAGGCAGATGCAATAGATGGCAACACAAAACTCCTAGCTGTTGCCAGGTCATGGTAGTATTACGGGCCTTCAAGATGAAATGTGTTTTCCTGGATAATTTCTATAATGGATCTTTAGGGTATTCATACTTTCAAGATGTGGTAAGATTACATGCTGTAAAAGATAAAGCGTGCTTTGCAGTTTGTATTTTAGATATAGTGCCATTTAAAATGCTTGAGGCTTCTCCTCCATACAGTGGATGGTTTGCTCTGAGGATCTGAAACATTCATTTCTACTGGTTCTCCTATCAGAGATTCTCTATTAATATTGCCATAGTGAAATAGGAGACTGACTGCTGGGAATCTCCAGGCAATCAATGAAAAATGTTTTGCAACAATACTGTCCTTTTCACTTTCATTAAAGGTTGTGAAAGCAATTTACAAGCATTAATAACACATTAGTGTAACCTCCTGAATCTCTGTGAGCATTCAGTTCTAGAAACCTAGAAACTCTTAAACTAAGATAAAAATAGGTAGCAGCCGTGCTATGACAGGGGGAATGAGATATTGCTTTGCTGGCCTCCATTTTCTGTGGATCCTCTTGGGCATCCATAGGGTTTTATTTCAAAAAATCCTCATGGGTTGCAGCTTCCCAGATCTGGACTCTACTTTTTGAGGATAAGCTTTGATTCTTCCTTCTGAGATCTGGTCTGCCTTGAGCTTTTCAATAATTTTTTTTAACAGCTTGATCTAAATTTTCAAAGAATCTGAAGAATCAGAAGGAAACAGACACTAACGAGAGATGAAACAGAGGTTCATTGAATCTCCTGAGAGTAAAATCAGCTTCCTAATAGCAGTATCCACCTTGCCTATGTGTAGAAACTTTCTTAGAATGATTGTGTTCAATATTCAGTTGGTTTTACACTGTTGAAAGGTTAGACCTGACTGTGCATTATCAATAAGGAGGAATAGCCAACTATTCAAATGTCAAATAACAAAGTCTTAGCTGAGTTTGGCAGGCTTTTTATTTTTTTTTTCCTTCTTCCTTCCTCCCCCATAATTCCATAAACTGTTTAAGTTTTGCAGTGTATTCTGTATGTTCATGTAAAACTTGGATCCCATATTTACTGCACCTCACCCAGATGGCTTCATGTAGGGTAGTAACGACTGAATTAGTGCCAGAAAGTGCCTGCCATATTATTGTGCTTGTTTGTCATCAGCTTCTCTCACTGGGACAGAACCTCATTCCAGCTTTGACCTGAAAATGCATTAGTAATATACTTTGTAGTAATTCCAAAACCCATATACAGAGTCAGTGGAATTTACAGAGATACCAAAGTAGACAATAATACACTTTATTCCTTACTCTTTTGTGCAACAAAATCTCATTTTGGTATCAAATGAAATCCATGATGCAAAGGTGACATTTTTCACGTTGTCTGGTACCATAAATCCCATGCACATGTACCTTCCCATTTGAATGGTCATCTCATAGACTCTCCTTGTTTTTATGTATAATATCAAAACACAGTTTTTAAAGATATAATTAAAGCACTTCTTGAAGGAGACTTGAATTATCAAGCAGCAAAATACCATTATTCCTTTAATTATGTATATAAAATAAAATATTAGGAGTGGCTATAGAATTCCAGCAATGCAATTTTTCAGTAATGCACCGTGAAGACAGTTTCTTGCAATATTCCAGAGTTCTGTCCTTTAAGATAAATGTATTCTTATGCAATTCAAATTATTTTGCAATCTGCAAAGTCTCATTTTACAAATCACTGATGTATTAAGTTGGCTTAATCATCTATCTGTGCTTAGTCTTGAAAAGCATGTATGTGGTAGAGATGTTTCATTCTTCTTCCAACATCTATAAACCAGTGAATCAGTAACAGCAAAGATAAAATTAATAATTCAAAATATCAATGCTGACCAAATACCAAGTCACAGTCATGTTTTATTCTTGAGTTTCTACCAGTAGGCTATAATTTTATAGATAAAATGTATTTTGGAGTAAATAAAGCTGATCACTATATACTAAAATAACAGTAGTATATGCTTTTGCTAGCACTAGAAGGATTGCTTGAATACCTTCTGTGAAGTATTTTGCTAGCATCAAAAAGGCAATAAATGATTAAATATATATCTATTACCTGACACATCTCATTTACCCTTCCTCAAAAGTAATCATATCCTGTTCTTTTAGTCTTGTTAATGCTTTCCAGCAGAAGAAAGGCCTGTGACACCAACCAGCAGCTCCCATGCTGTGCGAAAATGCCACTATGTGAACACTTTGCTGCCTGATTTGGAAGAAAACCAGTAGAGTCTTCCTCCTTAGGCTGGCAGTGAACAGCAAGGCTAGAAATATCAAGGCACTGGAGGAACTCAAATCGTTTTGGGCACAAGGGCTCAAAGGTGCCTTTTGTCCTCGTGAAATTCTACCACAGGCTTCTAGCAACATGGTAGTTTCCAGAGGTTTTGCTCAAACTTCCAAGCCTGTGATAAAATAGTAATAATTTTAGTAATAATTTATTGTAACAGCTGAGGAAAAAATATCAGAATTAATATTATGAGAATCTCTATTTGGTTGCAGCAGCCTCTACTGCTACTCCTCTTCCCTCTATTCCTTGAGAAATTATTTTGAGATTTTCTTGGGTTCTAAGTGTTACACAGCTTTCAGGTAGCTGAAAGTTCTGTCTTTAGAGATTTAGATAAAACTCTGTGTAAGCAGACTGATCTCATCCTAATCCCTGGTAGGCATTCTTCCAAATCTTAAAGCTACAACCATAGGCATGTCAAAGTAATTTATTTTTTTGCTTAACCTAAGTAGCTAAGTACTTGGGAAATAAAATAATAATAAAAAAGAATAGATGCTGCTGGTCAGCACTTAGGTAGGTGAGAAATTGTGAACAGTGGTCATGTAGCACTGTCTTGGTGGCACCATCCCCTGTGGTACATGATAATTTCAGCTGAAAAAACCCAAAAATTATAAAAAGGTGTCAAGTCTTGGGGAAAAACCATACAAAACCAAACAAAGACAGCAAGTTTAAGCTCTTAATTTAATTACTGCAGATTTATTTTGATTTGTATCTCAAACACAGCAGGCAGAAGAAAGAGATTGCATTTGCTGGAATAAAAATAGATCATTTCAATGCAGTCAACTTGTCTGTATTTCCAATTCCTTTATTTAAGGAGGTTTTACATCGCATTTTCATCATAAAAAGCATATTGAGAAAACTAATACTGGGTATATCCAAATTGTTTAGGCAAGATGGCTTGTTCCGTAATGTTTCAAGAGTTTAGGGCCAGCAACTCAGAAAAATCTAGATTTTTGAGGATCTTATAAAATATATATAAAATTTGTAGTTTGAACACGTTGTTTGTCCAGTGGATCTCTGCATACGAGCGGTCTGCCCGTGTAGAGAGTCGGAAGGGGAAATTTCAATCGTGTCTCAGAGCATCTTAACGAGAGTTCAGGCGGCAGCAGCAGCACTCAGACATCAGCATGCTGGGCACTTGGCCATGCCTTTGCTCAGGGCTCTGCCAGCCCCAAATTAGCCTTAGCAGGGCATGCCTGCCATCATTCCTCCCTCAGAGCACTTTGAGATTCTCTTCCAGCAATCTGATGGCAGAACTGTGGGAGCCGTCAGCTGCAAGAGAGCAGAAGTGAACTTCTAGAAGAAAGGTTACCTGCCAGTATAAGTTGTTTGAGGACTTGACGCACACCTTCACATTTTGCTTGCCTTTTTCCCTCACAGTCTCTTTAGAATGCAATTACACATTCACTGTCCAGGAGGGAGGGACAGGAATAGCTCCTAAGTGTTGGTGTAGAAGGACATGGGGGTATGTGCTGTTAGAAAGTGTGCTGAAAGAACATCTTCATAGCAAAGAGCAGATTGTGGCTAAGTGTCCTTTCATGGTCCCTGCAGGGTGTCAGACACATAGCAGGCTTGGCAGCACTGCACTCAAGTGGGGGCATTCAAATTCATGCATAGACAGCTATACCAAATAATACTGCATGGCCATTATAAAAGTCATTTTGAAATGGAAGTACAGACAGAGATCAAGGGAAAAGATTGAATTATAATTCAATGATCCCATATTTATAAATTATCTAGTATCTATAGCGCTTTAAAATAGGATTTATTTGCTTTAATAATTCATGGAAAGTTCACAGTAGGTAATTTATTAATAATACTGTGTCATCAGTATGGATTTTTCCCAATTCCTATTTCTATTCTGTTGAGCCTACTGATCTGTTTTATGGCAGCAGCAAGAAGCTTAGTTCTAAACAGTGAAAGGAAGCCTATTACCTTGTTTTCAAAATAAAATATGGAGATATCTGTGGAATACAAAACTTCAGTTTGAGGCCAGGAATAACTACAAACATAGAAGGAAGCACACATTTCTGTTTGGATGGATGCTAAAGGTCACTAGGCAGGAAAATACTGGAAGTATGCATGCACTTGGATTTGAGTCACACCACTAAAATCCATGGAATGATTTTTATAATTATTGGTATAATTATCCTATTAAGATACTTGAGTGTTCTGCTGATTCAGAGCCAGAATATACAAGCCTTCTGCAAAGGCAAAGCCTATCACATTGGAAATGTACCATTAGTAGTGTGTTCAATAAGTTCTTTAGTATTTTGTTACTGATTTCAGCTATTTCATATAGTCTTAATACCTAAGTTAACATTATCCCCACAAGAAGTATGTGGGTATTGGTTTGCAAATGGTGCTTTTATATCAGTAAAGTCAGTAGGGAGGGCCTATTTATTTGTCTCTGTTCAGATTTTTCTCTTATTTTCAGCAAATAGGTTTCTCAACTTGTTATATTCCGACATTGTGTCTGAAACAATTTGTTGTAGAGCAACAAATCTTGATGTTTTCAGGAAAAAGAAGCCAATATCTGGTTAGTGTTATTGCTAAAAAGATTAAGATTGTAGTTCTTAAGAAAGTAGAACTGTTTATTCCCCTTAGAAGACTGAAAACAAATATGCACCAAATAAGTCATTCCAACTATGATGATTTCAAGTAAGCACTCTAACAAGTAAAGAATTGATAGAAATTGGAAGCAATGGAATGGGTTCATTAAGCCCCTATCCAGAAGAGCAGACTGTAACAACACAGGTGCTTTTCCTTGCACTCTGCTGCGGGTGATGCCATTGCTGGTGGCTCTTGCAGTTTCTCCCATGTGTGTACATGTGTGTACAGCCCACCTGCTCCATAAGCTTTAGGAGAAAGGAGTTGGGAAAATCCTCTTGTGATTATACTTTGAAGTGAAGGCACTGAATGCACAAAATAGTGTTCAAATGGGTGATGGGCCAGAAACTAAATCTCAGCAGTGTTTCCTTTGGTAAATGATTCAGTTAGACGCTGGTTTGTTTTCTTCTCTTCTGAATATTACTTTCATGCAAATGCTGGTCATCAGACCAGTACGTGGGTTGTATCCCTACCTTGAAGTTTCCCTTATCTAAAGATGAAAAGGGTTTCTTGCCCTGAATCACCATTATTCAAATTTGTGTGTTTCTGTGTTTAAGAGTATGTAAACACACTATATTTGATTTATGGGAATGGTATGCTAATTTAACATACAAAAGCAGTGCTTTGTACTAAGTGCTCCTGCATCCTCTTTGCTTTCACATTCTTTAAGTAGAAACCATTAAAACATCCACATATTTAGTATGAAAGAGATTTCCAGAAACATATCACGATATAATACTTACTCTGATACATCTGCACTCTGTGAATTGGAGGAGAGGAAGGAGATACTTATTTTTAAATCCTTCTGTCAAAATTGTTACTGATCTTCAGACATTTGTCTTTTTATTCTTTCCCTTACCAATTCCCAGCCAATGGACAAGGACATACAGTATTACTACTTTGTGTGATTCATTTCTCATAAAACAATCTGTTCTTTTAGTGGCACTTGTTATTAATCAAGGTTTTTTCCCTCCATTACAGTCGTTGTTGGCTCAATCACTTCAGTATATGTAATCACTAACTTTTTCCATTACACCAGTGAGTAGGTGCTCTTATATGTCTGTCAGAGGGATGCTGGTACATTCAGTATGATGCTTTGCAATTTCAGTAAGAACACTAATGGTTGAAGTGTGATTGCTTTTTTTTTTCCCTTTGAGAGGAAAACATGTGCCCCTCAGAGAGAAAAAAGAAAAAAATGATGGAAAGTTCCAAACTCAGTGTATTTTTGCATCATTAACATGTTCAAAAGTGCTCAGGAACACTCTTGGAGAATCAATCATTTCATAATATATCTGCAGAGGCCCCAGACTTGCCTGTCCTAAATTGAATGCTGAAATGCTAAAGTATCAATTTTGTACAATAGTCTGTGTTTGCAGAGAATAGCACAAAAATTCTTGTTCTTACCAATGAAATGGAGGAGGAGGAAGGAGGGTGTGTGAACATAAAACCTTTATTGACACTGTATTGGTTTCCATACAAAAATGGTACAGTTTCTGCATGAAACAAATAAAAAGACAAAGGGGATGTAATACATAATTAGGTATTGATATATTTTAATGTAAAAAGGCAATTGCTTAGATAGTAGGAAAAATGTTTTTGGGAAATATTAAAAAAATGAATCAGTCTTTTCATGCAAATGATGCTTATTCTCTAATGCCTGGAGATTGTTCTGACAGGCTACTTTAAAACCAAGATTTAAATAAATAAATATTAAATATGCTACACAGCTCTGTTGTTAAAATTGGGCTTCTTGTCATGTTTTCTCTGAATTTTTCAATTACCTTTTTCTTGATTTCCACTGATGGCTGCACTTTTCCTTTCCAGACCTCGCATATTACCTGCTTTCATTTCCTATCCATTTTTACCTGAGCATTACCTTTTTCATTCTATAATACAATAAAATTCTGTCTTTTTTTTACTGTCCTCTGCCTTCCTTGGTAATTGTTTTGTAAAGATCTGATGAGAAATCTTCCATTCCCACAACTCCAAACATTAATATAGTTTTTTTTCTCTCAAAGTGACTCTGCACCATCACTGAATTTTACTGTATCTGATTCCAGCCGAAGCATCTTCCCAAGTCCTGATATAACTGGTCTTTACCTCTCTGCTCATTAGTCTAGCCTGCTTACCCTTTGCATATTTTCCCCAACTAGATTTTCATCTTTTCCCACACTGCCCCATACTTCTCCTCTGACTTTTTACCATTTTCTTCTCTGACTCTTTGAAGCATTCCCCAAAGCCACCTCTAATCCTCCTTACACGTTTGTGTACTCCATCGCTGAATCTCTCTCCTAATTTCTGCATAATAAGCTATTTGTGAAGCTGATCAACTGCGTGAGTTTCAGTCTCATGTATGTTTTCTGTAGGCCCTCTTAGTCACTGAATGTTGTGTCCAATGGCTTAAAACTGGAACATAAAAGTATTTTAAAATAATAATCATCATAATTGTTATTGTTATCTAAAATTATAAATTATTGTATATTCTCCAGTCATTCAGATGATTTTATTTATCCCAGATATGCACATCTGTTTTAAAAACATAGGATAAGAGTTCTAGTATAAGAATACATCTCGTAATAGAGAAATTTAGGGTCTCCTAAATGATCCAGCTCCCAGGCCCAGCGTAATTCAGAATGGGAATTTGTCCATGGGATATATCTTGGCCACACTCCATCAAGCAGCATTTTGATGAACATCACATTAACAATTACATCTTCCGTAGTTTTCTTTGAGTGTGATGGCTTTCTACTTTTTTACACGTTTTAAACCTTTTGTTAACATTCTGAGAAAAAGAGAAGCTGATTTGAGGTACATGACTTTCTCCATGGTATCATTTATCCCTGTGCATTTCCTAAAGAAGTTAATGAAGTTATTGAGTAACGCCACTGCATCCCTCACAGCTTTGTTGGCTTCTTGCATATATGAACCAGGCACTGATATATTAGAGGCTCTCTTTCATAGCAGAGGTGTGGATTATATTAACAACCATTGTGTGACTGTATTTTGAGTTACACTGGTGGAATTTATTGGGTTTTGTGTATTTATTTTGTTTTCATTTATGCCTAGTGTGGCTTATATAAATCTCAAAAATGTAGTGGTTTAGTTGCCAACAGAATCCAGGCTGAAAGCCAGCTTTTAAGGAGTACTAGTCTAATGCCAAAGTAATGTAGTATATGAATCTGATGGGAGGAGAGGAGGATGCAGGAAGGAGCATATGGGATGTGGCTGTAAATTACCATGTTTTTTATCTCCCTATTGGAACATCACGCTTTAACTATGAAAATCTGAGGAAAGCTGTCTCTTCTGCATCATTACCTTCTTATTGTTACCTTTTTTCCACTCAGTTATTCTAATGCTTTAAATAAAGGATCTGTCAATAACGTGTTTTAAATAAAAGTACGCATAGGTGAACTGAATTGGATAAGATTTGTAAGAAAGTAGCTGTAACTGCAGCTGTAGATTCTACAATCAATTAGATGATTTAAGGTGCAGAACTTCTTGGCTTTTTGCTGCACTGCAGTGCTTGTTCATTGAAGCAAATAGTTCTTTCCTGAGGGGTTTGTTACTTCATCCATGATGAAACCTTTCTGGAATTGCAGAGCAGAAGTTTTATTGTGTAAGGTCCTGTTTTAGTAGTCAGCTGAAAAGACTATTAAACTACAGTGTCATATCAGAAGAACGCTCCTGTGCCATTTCAGCATTACTTATTAAGGATGCTGCCAGTGTGATTGCTATTATCTCAGTTGGAAGATACCTGTTTTACCTGTTGGAAAAATAAAACTGAAGAGTGAAGCATATCTTGAAAGAAAAGGACCTGCTCTGTTTAGAATAACCCAGTTTTCCCAAAGAGATGCATTACTGCCCAGGTTGTCCAAATTTCCTAATCTCGATAAACTCTATTGTTTCATCTGGGAAGGTGAATTTCTGTTTTTCTGCTTATTTTAAAAAATCAACTATAGACAGATTTCTGATGCTTTGAAAACAAAGTGATCACACTCAGAGAGGAAAGGTATGGTTATTAAATTATATACGATTATAATGTAGATGAACAGTGGTGTATGTATGATGCAGCAGCTCTAGAGTATTCCAAGTAGTGTCCATTACCAATTCTATGAATCTCCTGTTGAAACTGGCCTGTGTTGTACCTCATTGTGCACATGCAGATGTTCTGTTTGGACTCACTTGTCTGTTGCTTTACAAATCCACTGCATTTGGTCATAATTGTTTTCAGCCATGTCCTGTTCAAAACAGCCTCTTTTGCCACTGGAGAAGTACTCTTGGGCCCAGTTTTAATTCCTGGAACACTACCAAATCTGTGGTTATAAAAAGAAAAAAAGAGATTATTCTTGGTTTTCTACACACAACACTTTAAACACATTCTTACTACTTATGGTTGCTTTATCTTGCTTGTAAAATATGTCTTTTTTCCTGTGGCTGGTATGCCACAGAAGTTCAGCAGAATCAGCTGTGGTGAACTGATGCTCAGGTTTGATGCTCTCCAGAGATCTAAACAAGACAGATATTTCAGAGGTGCATCCTTGTTCCATCTAAATGTAAGCAGCCACTTTGCTTTTGCCTATTGTTGTTCTAGGCTTCGAGTGAGGAAGAAATATAAACACACTGATGTTTGATTTGCAGCCTTCCCAAATTCATTGCCTTTCTTAAAATACTTAGCTGAATTTAGTGCTCAGATTAAAAATGCTATTTCAGTAATTGTTTAAAGGCTGACTGGTGAGGCACTAAACAAAAAGCTATCATGTTTGTAGAGCAAAAAGCATTTTCTGTAACAGCTTCTTGCTATTTTGTGGTGTGGTGGGGGATGGGATGGCTTTGAAATCTACTCTATGAATCATTCCCAGCATTTCACGTTCCTGAAACATGAATATTACTTTTAAATGTGTAACTATGCTATTAGAGCCTTCTGTGATTTAGAGAGACCTTTCAGAATGCTAAGTCATTATTTACTTTCTTCCAGTCTATTAGTGCAGAACAGCCCTCACACAGGCTCTGTGGTGGCAGGGTTGATTGGTTCTCAGTGGACTTGTCTTGTTAATAGAAGAAAACAGGCTTTTGCTGGTGTTTCTGCTCCTGTCTGGAACATGACTTCTCTAGACAGCTAATTGTGCTGCATTTGATCTGCCTCCCTGGTGTGACAAAGCAGGGATCCTCAGACCTTTACCTTACATAAATGCCTGCTCCTCACATGTGCCAGAGCTCCCAGAGTTTTCCAAACAACAAGACTGAACAGGAGTCATTAAGGGGTGTCACCTGCCTTTAGCTCAGTGAAACCACGACACAATGACGCTGGGAGTACCTCTAACCTCAGCAAGGTTAGGCAGCTTTGGTGGATCTCATCACTTTCCCCTTCCATGCTCTTTGCACGTGCTCCTGGGGCTAAGAAACATTTACATGATGGAGTTTGGATCACTTTGTCTCCTAAAAACAGAGTGCTTAATGCACTCTTTGTCTCATCATTAATTAAACTTCATCAGTGCTCTTACGTAGGGCTGGTGTAATTATGTTTCCAACAAAGCTGCAGGGAACTGTTTGAAATTTTTCCTGCAGTAGCTGTACTTGTGCAGCCAGAAATGGATGAAAAAGCAGCTTTGCAGAGGTGATGTTTACATACAGTTCCTTGCAATTCTGCTGCCTGTGGCTATTTATTGAACTTCAAATACACGTGTAGCTGCTGTCAGTAGTGGTATCTGAAATGACAAGACAGAACAAGTCAAGACCTGTATGAAAATATAGGTTCTCATTTAGTTTTAAGCCCTTTTTCTAGAATCTTTAAAAATGTGGGGGTTTTAATGGATGTCATTTTAACAAAAACAACAGATTTCTGTTAACTTGACTGCATGTTTGACATCAACAAGCAGAAAAGCACAAACAATATATCTTTAAATTGCTTTGATTGTGTCTTGATTTTGTCTGGGATAGAGTTAATTTTCTTCTTAGTAGCTGGTACAGTGCTGAGTTTTGGATTTAGTATGAGAATAATGTTGATCACACACTGATGTTGTGGTTGTTGCTGAGTAGTGCTCACTCTAAGTCAGGGAGTTTTCAGTGTCTCGTGCTCTGCAAATGCACAAGATGATGGAAGGGAGCATGGCCAGGAGAGCTGACCCAAACTGGGCAAATTCTCATGGTTTATGTGAGAATTATGAGGTTAAAAATTATTTCAACAAACAGTGTAAAATTGGTGGTGGCCATTTATATTATGAGCCAGTAACAATTGAATAATATCTAGTTTATTTTCTCTGGAGTGTAGTATCTATTTTATTAATGCATTTGTACTTCATAAATCATTCTCAAGAGCAAAAAGGAGAAAAATGAAAAATCCATTTGCCTTCAACCCCTTGGGTCTTTATTTAATTTTTAATGAAATAGAGAGAGTACTTCATCAATGGCAGCAATGGAGTAATGGCTTAAAACTAAAGGAGAGTAAGTAGGCTTAGGTTAGATCTTAGGAAGAAATTCTTCCCTTGTGAGGATGGTGAGGCAGTGGCACGGGTTGCCCAGAGAAGCAGTGGATGCCCCATCCCTGAAAGTGTTCAAGGCCAGGTTGAATGGGATTTGGAACTACCTGGTCTAGTGAAGGGGTCCATGCCCATGGCAGGGAGTTGGAACTGGATGACCTTCAAGTTCTCTTTCAACCCAATCCATTCTGTGACTCTGATTCTTAAAGCACTACCACTGAAAATCCCCAAGCCACAGACCAAAACAAATAAAGTGAAAGAGCTCCCTTGCCAAGAAAAAAGGATTTTTTTAAGCATTTAAAGATTTGGCAGTTACTTAATTTAGCTGTGAAGTATTCTTATAATGTACAACAGAATACAGACAGTAAATGTTAAGCATTTACATGATTTTATTTCAGGCACAAATCTCTCAATACTGTGTATTTGCCTTCTGATTCTGGCTTGCATGACAATGGGAGCTCTGGGATCAGAACAGCTCTGCTTTGAATATGATATTTGCTCTTTCATTACTTTAGACATTGCCCATAAAGCTTTGTAATGTCATAGGGACAGCATCATTCAGCTGAATTCTGCTAAGTAATATAACCTGTTAATATCATGTGAGATCAGAGAAAGATTTTTCTCCTGTTCATTTGAGTGAGCATTTGTAGTTTGAGGCACAATAGCATTCTGAGATTATCTGATGTAGCCTCCTGTGTATCACTGCCCATTGCATTTTACAGATGTACTGCTGTATTTTATTTTGTTAAACTTAGATTATTTAGCTCAGTCTCCATCTGATTCTGATTTGAAGATATCAAGAGAAGGGAGTGGGGGGAAAATGTGGTGGTGTTGGGAGGGTGGTGATGGTATCCTTTGCTGTTTTACTCCAAAGATTAATTAACCTTAAAATATGTTCCTTATTTCCAGGTCATAATTGTTCATAATGAGTTTCTTTCTAGGTTACATTTTGCTGCTAAACTTACACTTACTCCTTTCAATTTTATTGGATTTTAGATGGAGACTTAGATGCTCTGGTCAGCCTTCAGTCCTTTTCTTCATAAATGTCTATGATCTATTTAAAGAATAAAAATTAGAGCTTGATTTACATTAATGATCAACATGTAATTGAGTCTGCACTAATACTCATCTTTAGCCCTATGCTATCATGCTGCAATATTTCAGCAGGTACTTTGCCTACTGCCTGCATTGTAACATCTAAAACAATTTTTTGCACCAAAAGTGAAATTACAGCTGTTTCATTTTCCAGGGCAAAAATTTAATACGTGCTGCGACTTTACTGATGGCACTAATAGTACCGCTTCCTTTTTCCTCTCTTGTTGGTAGAACATATTGCTGATCATTTGTTTCTGTCTCCCAACATCATTTCCATAACTTGCTGCAGTGTGTTATCATGCCACTCATGCCAACTCTATGTAGAAGTTACATATTCCATTGTTTATACATTTGTTGCATACAGGACAGTCTGAAAATAAAAGTAGAGAGCTTCAATGCTCAAACAGCATTTGAGCACTTCGTACAGTCCTCAGAATTCCATCTTTGTGCATTGCCAGCAAAAGGAGTCTCTATATAGCAAACCTAAGTGTTGTTCACAACTATTAGCAGCTGAAACTCTCCTAATAGTTGGTGTTTTTTTCTTGTGCACTGTGATTAGTTGTTTTGCTGCCTTAGATGGCAGTTCTGCTAAATTTTTATTGCTTTGTGTGCTCATGGCTCATTTATTGTTTTATTTTTCATCTGTTTGCTTACTGAATAGATTTATTTCCTTTGCATAAAATAATTCTCTTGAGATAACGACTTCCTTCCACAGAGGTTTCTTCAGTTTTAAATTATTCTGCGGTTTTTGGTTTCTATTACTCATATACAGAGTGTTGCTAGCAATCTTCATGGAGTCTGGAAAAAACATGAAACAATAGTAATTAGAAGAAACTCAGCAAGGAAAGAATAAACTTGTTTGATAAGTCATCACATTTTCACTTCTGTCTTTGAAGGAAACTTCCTTGAACGTCAGTTTTCTTCCCAGACTAAAAATTCTAGTGTTGCATTTGATTTTTGGTGTGCGTTTTCAGAGGAGCTCCATCAGAACACTCAGTGTTCTGAGGAGCTCAGCTCACAAATATTTCTCTAGATAAACACATGATCAGATTTTAAAAAGTAATTAAGCACAGGAGAGCTGCAGGTTATTTTCAGTCTAGTCAGGCTGGGTTATGAGAGTGTGTCAAGTCTCTGCTCTGAAGCTGCTCAGACAGGTTATCAGTGCAAAGCAAACAGCCATTTTGCAGAATGAAACAACAACAAGGATCTCCAAATTCTCTTGCAGCAGTAGGTTAAGCCATTCTTGAATGCTCTCACTGTGCCATTTGACCACTTCTTATGCGATGCTTACATTAGATTAGCTATTTAATATAGGAAAGCAATTTCTACAGAGCAGTCTAAAATTCAGATCAGCCTGCCTTCGTAACTTACTGTAGTGTTAATGTCAATTGTCACAGACTTCTGGGTGGTTTATCTACAAAGAGTTAAATTGCAAATAAACCTGTTGTCATCTGAAATACATGGTAACCTTAATATTAACATGAGGAGTAGTTTACCATGTTGAAAAACAGATGAGATGTGAACATATTCCCTAGCAACAATGCAGATACTGAATTACATGAGCAATTGGATACCAGTCTTGTCACAGATATTACATTTCTCTGTATCACTGAACATCAGCTAATTAAAAAGTGCATTTAGCCAGAGGAATCATTTTTATGAATTCACAAATATGCTTTAAGCAAATACAAAGGAAAAGTAATAAAGCTTAATTTACTTATGAACACTCTGCCCCATCTGCTATATACCTATATTTCAGCATTAAGATGATCCAGTATTATTGCAGCATGGCTTTTTCAAAATATATCCAGCTCATTAAAAACAGAGAACTAAACTCTCACCTTCCCTAGAATATGACTATCAGAACAAACTGAAATGAGGATGAAATGATTGTTTTGTTTAATTTCCAAGAAGCAGTATGTAATGGGACAACATTCAGACTCACTTCTTTCATTCAGGGGTGGAATTAAAGGAGCTTCTGATCTTTGTATTGCTGCATAAAGTAACTGCCATGTCCGTTCCTGTGGACAAGTGATTCCCCTAGATAATGATGATGGATTCCTTATCTTCTCCAAAAGGAAGGGTAGGATTAGAGCAGAACAATGACTTTTCTCCCCTACATCTACCAAAATGTCTACAGTTCTGTGAAATTCTCCTGGAGAGCATTGGTAAAAGGTGGATGCAGAATGACTACTGACCACAGAACTGTGTAAATTGTTCCATTTTATTTGATTATTTTTCAGTTCTTAGTCTTTGAGTTTTGAGGAAAGCATGAATGATGAAACTAGTTAGTGTTTTCTTCATTTATGTCCGTTAAATGTGTGTCTGCTTAAAAGTTTACTTTCAAGTAAAAGTGATGATGGTTAAATTGAAAAGAGGAAAAAAGCCTATTCTAATAAGTTTCTATTCTGCTCTTTGTAAAGTAGTAACTCACTAGTAAAACTAAGTGAAGAGCAGTATACTCCAGGGTTCCTTTTGGGTTTTTTTCTTCCACCACCATCCCCTGAGCAGCAATAATCTGTTACGTGGGATGAATCCTTCAGTCCCAGAAGGGCCTGATAGGTGTTTAGCAGAAGTCAGGAAGCGGAAGTTTGAAATCCTCTTTGAACATATTGCCTCAAACGGGTGTTTGCTGTCTGTTGCCAGAAAGTCAACCCATTCATGCAGTCGTGCATCCATATGCAGCACGGCACAGTGCCTGCCACTTGTCAGGGGAAAGTCCCAGCCCCCTGCAACCAGGCGGTTGTGCTGGTGATAAGCCATCCTCCCCTGGAGATGCCAAGCAAATGATCCCATTGTTCTGCACCCCTGGCCTTTCTGCTTGATTTATAAGCACTGGAGTCGTTCTCTCTTGAGCTCTTCTTGGCTTCCTTAACCTCTTAAAATAGGATGTTTGATGCACGCTGTCATCCACGACAACACACATCAGTTGCAGCTTTCCACTGGAGTTTAAGATGCTTTAAGTTATTATGATAAGAAAATGAAAAGCTTGTACTGGACTCATTTACATTCCTGCTGTAACTTTTCAGCCCCTGCTTAACTTTTGTCACATAGCACAAAGAGAAAAGCCATCACTCTGCAATGCTGCCTCTGACTTGAGCTGCGTTACCAGCCTGCCTCTTACATAAATTACTGGCTGAACTAAATTTTATGTGATGTAGTCAGAGATATATGACTATGAAAGCAGAACCAAATAATTTACTGCAAAGAACTTAGCTTTTTATTTTGTGGGAGGGGAGGACATTTTTTCATAAGCTACTTGTTCTCCTGGAGCACACATTTGCTGCATAGGACACTACGTTGCTGGTGGGAGAACATTTGTGACACTGAGAACATTTGTGTTGTACATTTGAGCTGAACAGATGACTTGATAGTGACTTGATATATACAACTAATTCATTATATAGATCTTTGATAATATGTTTTAAAGTCCAAATTACCTCAGGAATACAGACCTAATTTTCATTACCTTCTTCAGATTCAACTTGGAATATACAGCTGTGTAAGAAATCTTACAGGATGTACAGTCAGCACACTGTTGTAGATATTAATAAATTGCAGATATTAATTCCAAAAATGTATTCAAACTCAGTCCTTTGAACTGTCCATGCACCAGTTTTTGTCCACTAAATATCATGATTAATAGCAAAGCCATAATTTTCTTGTGATTTTTCTGCTACTAATCTCCAACAATGTTTAAACCCCTAAGTCTCTGCAAATGTGTAGTGCTTTTCTACGTTAAAAAAAAACACTAAAGGAAAAATAAAACAAAAACTAAACCAAAAATGCACACAAACATAAATCCCAAACCAAAACCTTGCTCTTTTCTAACTATTTCTTATCCCTTGAGCTGTCACCTGGCAGGCTTTGCATTATTTATCCTTTTTTAATTCAATATGAAACATTTAAGAAGCAACTTGATCTATGTAGAAATATTTCTTCTTTGAGATTCTCCTCTATTAGAGTCAAATAGTTGCAATATTGCATGTTAAGGATCAAGACAGCCCTGAACTCTTTCCCTTCTGCACCTGAGCTCACCAGGAATTTTTAATTTTTCCCTATTTCATAAAGAGAGCAAGATTGTGAGCAGTACTCTGAAACCCCAGGGAGTGCAAATGCAGCTTTTGGGGGGTGGGAATCGTGGGTCAGCACTAGGCAGACAGCATTGGGAGGGAATCTTGACAACTTCCCCAAGCAGACGTGTAGCTTGAAAGGAGAGGATTGCACCTTTTCTCTTTGATGGTGTCTAATGCTGCAGAACATTTGTTCAGGGGATGTTGTAACCAAAAGAATTTGTTGCTGGAGACCAAAGAGTTTGTTGGGAGAACAAGGGAAGAGACGGACACTTTGAGGAATGCTTTTTCTTTGCCCAGAGGCTCTGTGTTTGAAGTAACAGGGCTACATGCAAAATCAAAATGTTTACGTTGGTGTGGTTTCTAGTCAATTTTTTCCTCGTTGCTTCCTGAGATTGTCTTGTCTTTTATACTGGTTTGATTCATTTCAGGGTTAGGTGTCAGGCTTGCATTTCGGATGGTGTTCTCTTCCTATATTTCTGTCTTCCAATTTCTTTTTCAAATCTTCAGCAGTGCTTAAATCTGTATAAAAATCTGAATCCAATAAACAATAAAGGAACACCAAAACCAGAACAGCATGTGATGAAATGCACTGGGAGGGTTTGCTGGTAGAAATGTCATGGAAGGCTTTCCTGTGTTCTCATGTCTTACCCTTGCACTGAGCCAGGACAGCTCTTTTTACACGCTCTTCATTGCAGAGGAATAATAACTGAATTATTGAAAACAAATGAAATGAGCATCTGCTGTAAGTTTTGGAGGCTATTATTAACAAATGTTGCTACATTTTAGGGGCCAAGTTTTGAAAACCATCAATACATACTTGTTACCAGCTTAGTAGCACTCTTGGAAGTAATTGTGAACAAAAATTTCATTAGTGCATGATTGCAAGCCAGTGAATTACTGGAATAAAATCCTTTAGGGCATAAAGCTCTTCATATTTACAATAGATTAATAAAATAGTGCAGTATCGGTATCAGTCCCCAGAAGACTCTCAGACACTTAGAAGAAATCACTTAGCTGTGAGAGACCTTTTGTTTTCTCTGGTTCCAACTTGTGCTCAAGGCAGGGTATGGGTGGTTGTGTGTTTGCTCAGAACCTTCTACAGGTCTTTCAGATAATTCCATGGGTAGAGGTTCCCCAAGTTCTCTGGTCCCCTCTTCATATCAGGTCACCCTCTTTGTGATTTATTTCTTATATCTACCAAGAATTCCCCACACTCCAACATATGTTTCTGCCTCTTGTCCTGTCTGTGCACTTCTCCAGGCTCCTCCTCTACGTTTTCCCAGTACGTAGTTGCAAATTGCAATAAGTTCTCCCCTTTGTCTTGTTTCCACAAATTTTTTATTTTGAATTAAATTCTACCAATTTTTTCAAGTTTATGTTCATTCAATGACAAAATAGCTACTATTCAGAAGAAAAAAAATCAGGAATCAGGATGTAATCCTGTTAATTGGCCTTGGCTTCATCTAAACTTTCATCTAGTAACAGAGGTATTTAAATATGGAGGTAGTTGCCTCTGTCCTTCAAACATTGGCCTTTAGCTCTCTTCACTAATAGCTTTGGTCATTTAATAACTTCTTTTACAGCAAGGTCAGGTTAAGAGGAGCTTTTATAGGCCAATATTTTACAGGGAATTGGTGAACCAAAAACTGTAATTATGCATGTGAAATAATCCCTTGAATAATTAGTGATGATTAACTGGCTGTTATCATTGAGACGAGTTATAAGGATTTGATATAATTAAGAGGAAGAAACCAACTTGCCAAACTCATGGCAGGTAAATGTTATATATTCCATAAAGCTCTCCATTTACTGTCTTATTTATAGACAACAAGGAAAGTATTTGTTATTGTTACTGAAATCTAAAAAATTACATGTTTATGGTGAGTCTTGATGACAGTACACTAGAGAGCTTCAAAACCTGACAACCCTTTGTCAGTGCACAAGATTAAATGATGAGTGTTAACAGTGCTTAAAATTTTTACTCTGGTGAAGGATTTTATGCACAACTGGATTTTTTTTTCCCAATTAGTTTGATACTGTGCAACAGAACACAGCAGTATAAGGTTTCCAAGTATCACCTTGCAAGTTTCAGCAGCAGTGAGAACAGTGTGTGAACATCAACTAAATTCCATATTTTTGAAATCAGTAACCCCTCCAAAAAAAACCCTGTTAATTTTGAAAAGAACAGGATGAAGTGAGATAGAACAGAAAATCTTTGTGAAAACAGCAACCATGCTGTGGCTGAAATGTGCATCTTTTAATTTCTGATTAAGCCCAAAATATGTGTTCTAAACCTACCTCCAGCTGAGTCCTCTGACGCTCAGGAATGATGTACTGGAGATATGTTAAAGACATGGAAGGAGGAGCTAAAAGCTCTGAGGGATAATTGAAATTGTAATGATGTCTAAAAAATAAATGATCTGAAATAGCCTGAGTTGAAGTGGTGTGTTTTAGGAAGGAAAATTTCATGTGTGCAACACAATACATGGACAAATGATGGGGGGAACAAAGAAGATGAAAAGGAGCCATGTTGGTTTCCTGCCTTTCTGTACAGAAGCAAAAGGCTGGACACAGAACAAGCATTTACATTTGCAAAGCACGTTCTGGCAGTCATGACACACCTCTTGGAAATAACAGGCTCAGGCCCAAATTCACCCAGCATCTTTCAGAACAAAAGTTCAAAATAATTCCTTTTTTTTCTCTCCCAATTATATTTCAGAAACATCAGTCTATAAAGTGTTCTGGGGTCTCTTTTAGTCTTTCCTTTTGAAACTGCTTCATTTCATCTGGAATACTTAAATTTTCATTGGAAAAGGGACTAGATCCTGGATGCTGCATCTTTCAGGAGGCTGATCCAATTAGCTGGTTTTTTTATTAAACTAACCTTCTCCAAGAGCTCTTGCTTCAACTGTCTTAACCAGTGTGACTTTCCCAGGCAGATTTGTGGATGTTTATAGGCTCCAGACAGTGCCCCACACTCCCCTACCAATTGGCTTCAGCTCATACCCAATGAGCTCTCACAGGGGCTCTTTACTGAGATGGTACTGTGAGGTAGCTACTGATTGTTTTGGTAAAATTGCTCCATAAACTGTCTGCTGTTTCAATCTCTACTTATTTTTGAGCATGTTATGTACTTCTAGAATGATAAATACTAAAGAACTTAATTAGGTCTACTTGTAATTGCTTAAGCAGTTCCTTTAAGAATGCAAATTCACCTGACACAAAATTAAAAAGAATAAATTTAACAAATGCTACCCCTTTAATTTGAATAAAAGTCAAAATAGCCTATAATGCTCACTGCAGACAATATATACTATTTTTACAGTGCAGAATCATTCCTATTTTGTAGAGCTAGTGCTGATTCACCTCATTCAATTTAATAAAACCAGCTCATTTAAGAAAAGTCAGTGTATTAAAATTTACTGTATATGACAACTTTTCTCATTTCAGAATGCACCCTACCACCTCTTTATTATTAGATTTCTTATTGTAAGTTCTGAAAAGGTTAATGAATACCTTAACAATGCAGCTCAGGTTCTACAAGCAGGTGTAATAAGCCGATAGGGTGATGGCATTCTTTGTTGATTTAATTCTAATGAGTGATCTTTGATGTGTTATAAAAACAACATAGCAAGAAGTGTAAAGACAAATAAGACCTCCTAAATTCCTGGTTTACAGATTTGTATTGAAATGGTTTCATTCCCTGGCTGATGTAAGCAGCTAACGAAGCTCTTTGTGGTTATGTATTCCATAGCTGCAAGTGTGCCCCTCGAGGGCAATTACTTTGCACTCCCATAACTGGAGACTAAAAATTTCTGTTACACGAAGCAAACTGTGTAAAAAGGTGCCTGCTGACCTCTTCTTCTCTGGAACTCAGCTGTGCTTTGAGTTTCTGCTTGGCATTTCGCATTGCTGGAGTCTTTGGTTTTCACACTTTGCATTTGCTGGGGTAAAAATGAGAGGATGGTCATCTTTGCTTTGCTAGGAATCCATTTTCTTGGCCGTTCAGAGAACTCATCTCTGAATCCAGTTTCAGTTTGCAGTACTATTCCCTGAATACATTTGATGAATTACACAGAGAAGTAAAGCTTGAATAACACTAATACCTCTGTATGTCTGCTGTGCTTCTTTGAGTCAAGGCTCGCTGACTGATGTGTCCTAGAATTGCACTTGGTCATCTCATTCCTAATCACGTAGCACCAAACATTTGATTCTTTCATATTTTCTATTTCGTGATCTTTCAACTCCTGCAGATGCTTTTGTTAATAGTTTCCAATTTTCTAGCCTTGCCTTTCGTGCACTACTGAACTTTATTCTGTCTGTTACATGAGTCCTCAAGGATATGTGGTTCTTTTGTATGGTGTCCTGAGCTTTCTGCATTCGTGAAATATCCTGAATTTCTTCCATCCTCAGATTTGGCAAGGACATTCTTTATTTTTATTAAAAATAATTCCCTGTAACAGTGAAAATACTTTACAAGATGGAACCAAACTGAACCTGGAGGAATAAAATGTTTTTTCCCTTTTCTAAGCTTAAGTTTTCCCTTTTCTAAACTCAGGTTTTTCCTTTTCTCACTTGCTTTTTCCTTTCTAGCTGTAATAATTTCTTCATCTATCTTATAATATTTTGCTAATATTTTCCCTTGGGGCATTACATTAAATACTTTACTGAAATATAGGTCAATAACAGCTATTGTGTTTCCTGTATCTCATACGGAAATAATGTGGATTAGTAATAGAAATGGCTTGTGTGCAATAAACAGTGAAGGTAATTACAGTGGGAGAGGAATGGGAGGCACATGCAAGGTGAATGGACTGGAGCAAATCATCATATTGAACAATGAAATTTAGATATGAACCAGATTTTTAACATTTGATTTCCAGCTTAATTTCCTAGCTGTCATATATCCAGACCGAAATCACTATATGCTATCGTGTAATGACTAATATAAACTTGGGGGGGGAGACTACATATCTGAATGTTTGACAGATAGAACATGCAGATGTGAAATGAGTTGCCATAATGTGGGTGGGTAATGGAAGCAAAGTTCTTTCAGCCCAGCAGCGGGATCTTGCTTTAAGGAAGCATTTACCCGAGTCTTACCCAATCCAAGCTTCAAATGACATTCAGGGCTTTGAACTGTATTTCAGGAGTTTGGTACATCTTCCATTTTTATTAGATCACCAAAAGCTGATGTTATAATGCTCCACATTTATCTAAATCATGTGGCTGTATGAGTAGATACCTTTGTAATGACTTTAATTTTTGTTGATAAAACCATCTTTACATACCTAACTGTGAACTGGTTGACATTGGAAGGAACCTCCAGAGGTCCAACCCCGTGCAAAGGCAGGGCCCTCTAGAGCAGATAACCCAGGGCCATGTCCACATGGATTTTGAAATATCTCCAAAGAAGGATATTCTGCAGCCTCTGGGCAACCTGTAGGTTCAAATAGGTAGTACAAGTGTAATGTCAGTGACTATCTACCTATGGGATTTGCATACAGGTATATAACCTGACATTCATGAAGACTGCAGCTGGACAAAATCATTTTTCAAAGTCTAACTTTACAACCCTGCAAAAGTGTTTTAAGCTAACTTGTTTTTCCTACAGATTTAAAGAATAGTTATTTATCATTGTAGTTGTTTCTATATTATCAAAATAACCTTCCAATTTAAATTTGGTTTTTATCTATATAGTAACAGAAAGGAAAATTAAACTTGAATATATACAGGATCTCCATTTGTTTCTCTCATACCTATTTCTGCTGGCTGAGTCAATCTTAGGGGAAGAATTTGATTGAAGTGCCTTTGCATTTATGCATTTAGTATAACACCCTTTTTTATATATAGCATTTCGCAATTCGTTCTACCTGAAGTTTCTTCCAAGGAAAATGCATTATTCATTTTTATATATTTCCAGTAGCGCCTATCATATTTGAAGTCTTGTTGTATAAAAAGTGCATAGGCTTGACCCAAAGAATTCATATCTTATAAATGAGAACAAAGTGTGTTGTATTCATAATCCTATGTCCATCATAAATCTGAGTGTTAAGTACAACATTTAAAATAGATAACTCAGTCTTTCATCAGTGTGAGGTGGACTGAATAAATATGTATCCTATTCCTTCAGCAAGTGCACATTTTCAACTTGTATTCTACTTAATTGCAAAAATGGTTTATACATAGTTTTGTTTTCTATGAATATATGCCCATTTCTGTCTACTGCTTGTCAACGAGTGTAAGCTGTGATTGTTCCCTAAGCCAGTGAACCCATGAATGTTTGCTTCAGTTTGGCAACTGCTTGAATAATGTGCTGGTAGCTTGGAGTGACCAGGGAGGGAAATCATGTAAAAATGAAGTTTAATGAGTCCTAGCCAAGTGTTTTTGAATGGACCTTTCAGGCTATGAAATAAATCTGCATTTCTAGCCTACTGTTTCTTAACATTACCAGTAAAATGCAACCATTTGATATCAATATAATGTGTGGAAGGAATATGCAATGTGAATAAGAGAAGCAAGAAGCTGCATCTATCACCTTCCAGTCCACCTGCATTTTAATGCAAACTGCTAGTTTATGATAATGAAAATACATAAGAAGCTAAATTCTTGCATTTCCATTCAGTGTCCTTTCTTTATTTGTTTTTCAAACGAGCATAATCTCACAGGCAGCTCAAAGTGCCTTATAGATGGTTAAAAGAAGCATTTTTTCTCAAAATTAGATTTAGCCTTCATTTCTATTTGTCATTGTGTTGTTACACACAACATATAAACGTTATTTAAGAAACATACCAATCAACCAACACTTATTTAAAGAAATATTTGGGTTTACAAGAAGTGAATTTGAATATGAAAAATGTAAGTTGCACTTCTGAGCTCCACTCATTAAATCATCACCAGAAAAAAGGCCTTATTGTGTCATAGTAGGTAAAAGTGACACATGGAGTGATGAACTAATTCACTCCACTGATGAAGGCTTTCAACTGAGTCAATAATAGAGATTATAACCTGTCATAGTTGAAAACACACAAAATTTACTTCATCAGTTAGCAGGAGATGAAAATAAAAAGCAAACTCAATCAGTGTCTGCGTGTGAGGAGGTATTTTTCTTTGGCTAGATACTTCATCACTCCACTGGCTGATAGAAATCCTGGCGGTCAGTGGGATTCACCTTTCTGCTGGAGACTCCTTGTTTCACATCTTGCCTGTTTTCTTGATAATTAGATCTTGAATTTGTGCCCTGCACCCTCCCATGTCTGTTTGCAAGGATGTTCATTGATGTTTAGCTGATACCTTACTGTAAGCCAGAGATGCTGGTTTTTGCAGGGAGACATGTTGAGACTAATAGCACAGCGATAGCAAAATGACACCGCGGATAATGGCAAGTTAATGGGAGGATGCTCTGGCTACTGCCAGGCAAGCTCGTGTCGCAGGCATTACAATAACAGGTATTATTGCTATTATCCAAAGCCTGTTATGATCTTCTGAGTGCAACTGTGCTTTGAAAGTAGGGATGGAAAGTTGTATTGAAAAATTACTGTAATAGAGGACTATAGAGTTCAGTGTAATTTTGAATGATTGCAGCACTGTTTCTGTGCTACTTTGGAAAATCATGGCCCAACAAAGGTTTGTGACATCCCAGCACTGCATTTAGAACAGGAGAAGAGTACACATCAATCTTCCTCTAAAATGTCATGGACAGAATATAGTTTGCTGTTATTTTCAGATTCCCGAAGAGTTTAGGGAAGATTGAAAGATGACAATAAAATGGTGACAATTCAGCTTAGGACAGGGAAGTATTTGCGTTTCTCCCATGTTCATGCATGCACTTTTTGCAGAAAAAGATGGGCATCTGGTCTTCTAAATCTAGTTGTTAGTTTGCTGTATTCACTGGTTCCTCATTTCCTTTCACACCATCACTTATCTGCTTAATAAATAAATAAAGTTTAAGTGCATTCCTTTTCAGGTACTCTAAGTGACTGACCTCAAAGCTCTTCATGCTAGATTGGTTCTGTATATAAAAAAGGGTCCAGTTATAAAATGTCCAGAGGCTTATTACTTAGTTGACCAGGAGAGTGAGGTAGAAGCTCTGGCTTTCAGTTTATTCCATTTGAGACTAAACAAATTTATTTCACTTGATCCAAGCCCATTTAAAGGAAACTTTATCTGAAACTTCAATAGATTTGGATTTTGCTTTAACAAGTTTACAGGAGGAAGAAATGAGTGAAGTGCTTATACCAAAACAAAAAAATATTACAAGCAAGGATATCTTTTAATAATGAAACCAAAGTGATTGTAAAGAAGCTAAAATGATTGGATACTTGAAATTTCACATCAGCTGTCTGGAATAATCCAAATAGTGATGTCTTTTGGAAATTTGGGCTCACTTCATGAATGTGTGCTTCAAATTTTTTTGTTTCTTTTGAGTGCTGACCTAGTCTGAAGTCTTACAGGAAACTTTCCTACTTGCCCACCCTGAGTTAGCTGTGCTGCTCAGATCAATCACTGCCTTTCAGGTTTCCTTGGAAGTAGCAAATTCTGGGGGAAGATTCTTAGCTACAGAAGGTGTTTACTTGCTGAGAACTTTAATACTTGGGGTGACATTTTCATAGTGCAGGAATGCTGTTTTCCTCACACATTGTCCAATTTCAACTGAATTAATAAATTCTTACAAGTCTTGTGGCAATTGGCAGCTCTTTGTAAGAAAGAATCTCATTCTCGGTTGGCCAGAATTCAGCCACAGGTTCTGGGTGGTCACCCTGGTGTGCTTGAGTAGCTAAAAAGTGACTGCAGCATGAGCTTGTGAGCAGCAATCTCACGAGACAGGTGGTGGATTCATCCTGAGAGATCTAAGGAATGTGAGTGCTCAGAACTTGTGCCCTGTCTCTTCTGTCTGTTCTGTTTACAACTTTGAAAATGTGAAATTGTTGGGTCTTTTTCCTACAAGATAGAGGCAGTTTGGAAAGCTAGAATAGGAAAGAGTTAGTTGGAAGGCTTGAAAGAGTAGTTTTAGTCTGATTACAAAATGTCAGGTCTTTAAAGCTCTGAGCATTTTGAAATTAAAGTGATATTGGAATGCTTTTTTTAAATTTATATTTTTTTTGCTAGATCATGAAAGCTCTGGGGATGAATATTTTTCATCCTTCTCTGCAAAGAATTGCCATAGCTGTATAAAACTCAATCAAGAGATAAATCAATCTTCTCCAATAATAGACTGTAGGTAGAGAGGACAAAATTCTGAAGGTGCCACACAAGTTTAACGGCATTTTCCAAAGTTCAAGCACATTATTTTTACTATAATACTATCCGGCATTATTAAAATACCAGTAGACATTGACTCTAAAACGGCGATTATAATGATCTACAGCGTGCTGTCCTCCCAAGTTCAAGGGTGCATTCTGGTGGTCATATTTCTTTTACAGGCTCCTGGCTCTGTGAGGACTGTGAGAATTCAATAAGAAGGTTCTGTCTAGTTGTCTGAATCTGTTAAAGGTCTGTTAAACAGTGCTGTGTTTGGGCCAGTGTGTCTTAAACACGCTGTTAATGCGGAACCTGAATATGTGAGTCTATATAAACATTTTTAAAGCTTGGTTTGTTTTTATTTTTTAAAATTGATGTCATGATTGCATACAGAACTAAGAGAAAGGGCTCCAGCCACAATCTTTTGCACTTCCCACAAGCAGAAAGGTATAGTCATATGCATTAGAACTTGATTAATATCTATTTAAAAGCAGTAGGAAGAGTACGGACCAGAGATTGAGTTCTAAATGTCACTAAGTGGATTGTGTTGTCATTCTCATTGTATCATCATCTAAACAGTTAGAAAACAGTTTAATCACAGTTATTTGGACTGATTACCTTGCAGTTATCTTTACTATATTGACTAATTATTCCGTTTTGTCATAAGCACTTCAAATATTACAACACTTGTCAGATATCTCTGAGTCACATTACTTATTCAAAATAGATACTTTTCTTTAAAATTCTATATCTGAATTATATTATATGCTGTCCTTGACGTTGCAGCACATCACTTCTGTTGACAGCTGATAGCATCACATATAAAAAAGCCTATTTTACCAACGGATTATGCCTGTCAGGGCCTGGGAGATTTTGTGTCGTCCAGGAGCTGATTGCAATGTTCTTTGTGCAAGTTTTGGGAGTTGGGGATAAGACTGGATGTCAGGGCTATCACAATGAGTTTGCATCTTGCCCTAGTTTAATAGAAATGGACACACAGGTTTTTTTCATTTTAAAATTCTGTATTTGAGATTATGAGTTACCACTTGAATCCTGAACAGCATGCCTTTGATAGACACATTGCATTTTGTCCTCTTCTGGTTTTTAAACAAGCTTATAGGATGAAGCAAACGTTTGTCACTTCTTGTCAGCTCTGTGCTGGTAATGTGAAGCTTCTTCCCAAACCCAAGATATAGCTGTTTTATTGCTTTCCATCTGCGTCAAGGTTATTCAAAATTTAGAATCTTCTTGCTATTTTGATAGATGGGACATTTAGAAGTTTTTTTCTCCCTTCCCCCCAAACCTCAAGACTGAAAGAAATGGCATTTCACTGTTTTTAAGTTTCTGTGATCAGATGCATATAAGTGAAGCAAAGCCTTTCTGGAAAGTTGGGACTGTTCCAAGGCAGCCTGCTTCATTTTGTAGGAGAAGACTCATCTATTTTTGTTGGTATCCTTGGCCAAAGCCCAAATGCAAGTGCTGATTGGAGCATGGCTGGTCATTCCCTGTGCTGCCAGAGAGCTGTTCACCTGCTTGGGACACCCGGTTTTAAATCCCATTGAAAAGTCTTCAGGATACACATGTAGCTTGGAGTCAAAGATTTTTAAAAATTACATGTAAGCAGATCAAGAAGTTTTAACCCATCCTGTTTTACAGATAATACTAATACTTGAAGGAGCTGGCCAGTGTAATGCAAGGATCCATGAACAACAACTTATAGAAACTTGGGTATGGTTTTTAACATGCAAGTATCTACATCATTTACATTTCACAGTTTATCTCTGGAAAAAAGAAAATACTTAGAAATAATTCTCTGTGTGATATATTCAAAGTTATCATTTTCAAGTCAACTTATGACACTATTCAAATGGAGAGTAGAAATAAAGTATGGACAAGTGTTTCTGTGTTGCACAGCACCTTTAACATGATTTGCACCACACTACCCTATCAGCCTAGGAGAGCAGTTTCCTTTTTGTTCTTCCAAAGCTTATTAAAAAGACACCACAATGTTCTAATTAGAGTGTTTTTTATTTCCAGTAGTGGTTGAAAAATGTTGAAATGGTTTTAATGAAAGGAATTTTGTTTCATAAGCATACATTTCTTTCTGCAGCATTTTACTAGCTTTAAATTATAATGTTTTGATATCATAAATGGTTGCTAATGATAATTAAGGTTTTAGATGACAAGCCAGTAGCAAAGGCAGTTGCACAGTAAGTGCTTCAGGTAATAGCAAAAAAAAAAAAAAGAAAAAGAGAAAAGGAGAGCAAATGTGCAAAACTGTGTTTTGGTTTTGCTAATTATCTCTCCCATTAGCTCCCAAAAATTGAAGTTAATTCTCAATTTATGAATAAGCTGGTGTTTTTCTGTACCAGGGACAAGGTCTTCCATTGGTACTTCTACTTGGTTGTGAAGGTTTGATGTTAATTAAAGGTTCTAAAACAACAAAATCCTCTCACCAAGCAAAGAGGAAAGTTCAAATTGTTCCAGCCTCTCAAAGTGAAAAAAATGCTTGTCGCTATGAATATAATTAATTAGATTCATTTTTCTTTTTCACTTTCAAAAACAATTTAAAAAATTATCCAGATGTCCTCAAAGATATCAATGAGCTAGATGAACTCTATTGTGAAAGGATTATTTCAGAGACACAAAGGAAAAAAAAGGTTGAAAAACTTATAAGAAATATTTTCTAAATATCTGAGGACAAGGGCTTGAGCTCTCAGCATTGTGCTTTGGACATTGGGCCCTGGTTTTGAGAGCTTGTTGAGCAAGCTCTGATGTGCACAACATCTGTCATTTAATAGACACTGTTGTAGATTTGTACTGTTTGATGTTTCCTTTCTTGATACCAACTATTTGCACAACATCTGTCATTTAATAGACACTGTTGTAGATTTGTACTGTTTGATGTTTCCTTTCTTGATACCAACTATTGACTGCATGATCACTGAATATGACAAATGATAACAGAAATTGTCAGAATTGTGGTAGAATACATGTAGGTTTTTAATGAGTAGCATATGGTGGCCAGTTGATTGGCAGGTTAATAAATATTTTTGTTTTCTTCTGGTCTACCTTAGATTTGTACAGTGTTTTTTCAGTTACCAAAATGTCTGCAATAGCTTCAAATGCTACATTTTAAACTCTCATGTACTATTTATGTGTGTGTGACAGATCTCAAGTCGCTGGTGCTGAAAAACAGGAAAGTTCTAGTGAAAATAAATTTATTCTATTCAGAATGCAAAAACTTAAATATTCAGTATTCAAATTAATGTTCATAACACAGAAACATTTTTGGGGGTTAATTATGTATAATTTAAGGCTCGTTTGCCATGTGAAAGAGTATGCTACCATGCTCCTGTAGTAGAGGTATAATTTGTAGAATAACAACATGTGCTAGATGAAGACATCATTTTCAGACTACTCTGTCTTTTTAAACATCTTATATATTCAGGGAAAAAAAAGTATATACTGCATGATTTTTATGTTTTAAAGGGTTGGGTTTGATTGCAGATGATTTTTTATTTCTTGGAGTATGGAAAGCTCATAAACTATTATGCTGCAATTGTGCAAGTTGTTTGGTTTCAGTTGCAATCTCAGTTTCCTTCCCAGTGGTTCTGTCATTCTCTTTTGCTCCAAAGCATTACAGTTGAAAAGAATTTCAGCAAAAAGGGGTGCATTTGACACGAATAAGAGAGGATGGTGAGAGAAGCCTGGTAGGTTTGTACATAAAGTCCAGTGCAGAACTGGATTACAGAATTGCTCCAGAGTTATTGCAGAAACGTCCTGAGGTCTCCTATCCCAGCCCTTCTTGCACCTCAGAACAGCAGCCTCTCTCTTTTGTGCTTATAGGACTTTGATAACCCCTTGCTACCAGGTACTTGTTCCTTCTCCTGGTGGTTCATCAGTCTCCCATCTTATGTTCTGCCCATCCTTTTCCCCATGTGGGACAGTCCCTGTCCTTTCTTCTTAAATATAACACTCCTCCCCTCTCCAAGGTATCCAGTCCTTTTTACAGCTTCTGATCTGATGCCCCAGTTCTTCTCATCAGTTCAGTGATCTGTTCTTCATGCCCATGTCAGCTCTTCACACACCTTCTGCTCTGCCTCTGCTCCTGCACAATGAGATGCTGCCACTTCCATTGTATCTCACTCCTTCACCCCCGTTTCATGCTGTCAGCTCCTCTTACCTTGTTACTAATGACTGCCACGGCCAGAAGAGACTTCTCTCAACAGCAAATCATGTGCTAAAATATGACCTAGTGGTGCTCATTAGCTCAGGGGAGCACTGAACACTGCTCATTAAACTATAAGCATCTCTTCTTGTTGCAGTGATGATGCATGTGGACAGGCTGGAATTGTATTTCTGCCTTTGACCTTGCTTCCCAAAAATACAGATTTGAATTGCCTCAAAGTAGATGGAAAGATGGTAATTGCCCAGAAGTTCTAATACTGGAATTATAGGGAATAAAAACATCAGAGCTAAAGCTAATTTTTTTCCTATAAATGTCTGATTCAAACCTGTAAGTTATTCCAGATTCTGGGAATCCTTACTTAATGCTTCTTTCTCTGGGAGAAGGAAGGCACTGGATAGGAGAAAGGAAATGAAGGGAAAAGACTGTAGTGGAAAAGGGCAGCTGCATTTAAGTAAAATGGAAACCTCTAGAACTTCAGTCTCTGCCTTGTCTGAATAAAACCTGACAATGAGACATCAGTGAAAAGCACTGCCGCAGTATAATGTCATCTGATCCCAGACCTGAGCTGTCCAAGCACATGAAGAGAGATGTTTATAGTGGAAACTCTTCTCTAGCTCATTTAATTGAAAAAATATTAGGATAGTGATTAGGGCGCTGAGGGTAACTAACTTTTCTCTGGGCTCTGAGATTTCCCATTATAAAGCAATTTGTAATATAATTTTCAGGAAGATTCATGCAAATAAAATATCATAGTTCATAGAAAATAAATACAAAAGGGAAAAATATTCCAGTGTAATTCACGTTTAAAATGGAATCAGATCCTTTTGTTGTTTTTTCTAATATTCACCATGCTGCCTTATTTTATTTCTGCAATGACTTAGAGTTCTTTTATGTGTGAGTTGCTTTGCATGGACATTCTCTCTACTGTGCATAAGAGAAAAGTGCTCAGCGATTCCCTCAGAGATGCAGCAGGCAAGTAGAGCTGTAGCACTGCCTTCACAGGCCACTTGGCTCTTTCTTTTGAACCTTTAGTTACTTCTCCATTTTACACAATTGGTTTCTAATAGAATCTGTAAATAAGGAAATGGGTAATCAGCTGTGAAAGATGAATATCAAGCATCTATGCAAAGTGCCACATATAAACCAGACAAGCCCTATGGCATCATCATGTCTGTTTTATACTGGTTTTACATGCCTGTTTATTCTTCCAAGAAAAAACCCAAAGAATCCACCACTTGTTACCTTAGCAACATAGTTATGTTACCTCCAGACACCCAAACCAAACTCTGAAGACACAAATACTGTTGTTCAGGTGAACCTCTTTCACTGTAGGAACATGATTTATAGTGTCAGCATATTTCTTGGCAATTTTTAATCTACTATTTTAAGCTGCATCCATCTCAGTTATCTCAGCTTTGTAGTTGTCTTTTCAAGATTTAACCCTTGTCAATTATGTTCATCAATTGATTGAAGGATTTTTATTAAGTTACACATGGCCAAAAAACATATTTTGCAAACATCTATATTTGATGCAAAGAAACCTGTATGCCTTTGTTTGAGAAAAAACCATGCTATTTTATCTATCAAATAGTGCATAATGAACTGAGGACATAGTTTAAAGAAGTTCCTTGCCAAAGCTAATAAGTGGTTTGGTCTGAAAGGTAATGTATTCTGTTGAATTAGAAAATGGTTATATCAAATTCTTAGCCTGGTCATCCGTCCCCAAAAAATCTGTGTATCTCAAGTCAAGATGTATATGTCAAAAATCGTATCTATTACTTGTGTTAATCATAGTATTGAGTTTTATGAGATCATCTGTATGACAGACTTGAATATATATACCATATCTATGTAGTAACCATGCATTTTTCTCTATTTCCGAAAACCAAATGCAATTTATATGTTGTTGAAGTGCAATTAAGTGTACAATTAACTAAGGAGTCTGCAGAATTCCAGTCAGTTTGTGCCAGTTACTAGCAGAGATGATAAATAACCCCACCTCTCATTGCTGTAGACCAAAACTCTAAAGAACATATTGATTTGTCAAAAGATTCACACAGAAGTAGTTATCTGCCTAAGTGAAGCCTGGCTTTTGACTACCATAGAATACACATACACAAAAAATTGCATATAAATTCAATACATATTCCTGAATATTCTCCACTCTCTGTTTTGCATTATTTTGGAATAAGGCTGTTCTGGAAAGAGAACAGCAAATATTTCTTCAAACTGTTCTAATATTTAACTATTATGTTTTAGCTTTTCAGCAGAAAGAGTTAAATGTGGTGTGCCACTGGAGCCCCTTTATAGCTCCTTTATCTATTCCACATAAATGTGGGATAAATGGAGTGAGTAAACAATCAAACATTGTTTTTCTCTTTGTTGGCCTTTCCTATAGCTCTGCAACGTTATAGTGAACATACGCTTTTATACAGTGGTAATGACACAAAAGTAATGTGTTTGATTGTCTGTGCCCTTCACAAATCACAAAAACTTATTTCATAGCGCTCCATGCAATCAAAAAATGCAGCCATGCAGCACTGAAAATAAAACAATTTACTGTGAATTGGGGCAGCATGTCTAAAATGTTCACACTGAGAAACTTGACTGCTGCTACTTGGATCACCTATACCTATTGATTAGAAGGGAAATGTGAAGAACGAGTAAACTTTGAAGGCCACAAAGATTTGTGACTATTGCTTGATATCAACAATGAACCTAAACAACAAAATATGATGCTATTTCCTGTCATTTTCTTGCCATAATAGTGCTAGGAATGTTTCCTCTTTCTGGGAACATCATCAGTGAGCGTAAACTAGAGAGTGCTGTCATAGCAGAAGAGTGGCCTTTTATAGCTGGGTGTCTTTCAAGACAGTCTGTAGAATAGGTAGTAAATTTGGGAAATAAATATAGTACTACTCGTGCCTTCAACCCCTTTTCCTCACAGGAAATTTCCATCTGTTTTATCCTCTATAAATATCCATCAGCTCACAATTTGTCATTGGTTCACTTTTATCACACAAGCCATGTCTTGCATGAGCTTTTGTACTTTGAATGTATAGAAATAGACTGCGAAATTCAGAAAGTGCAAATATTAATCACCTGCCTTTGGTGTTTCCATGAAGATAAAGCAGTATGACTGTTGATGACGTATAGCATCACATAATGTACATCTGACCTGACATGATTCAGTGATTTCAAATGAGGAAATTATTGCTCATTCTGTTCAATATTCTTGTTACATTGATGCAATTTACTATTTATATAGGACAAAATTAGACAGTTTTTTGCGTTCAGGATTTTATGTCACTTGAAACACTTGCCTGCAGTTGTAGATGGTCTGAATGCAGGCCCGCTCTGTTTTTTACATATGGGACAGTACTGACATCAAAACTTGATAGCCTTTGTGACAGAACTGAAATAAAGTAAAATAGAATTTCTAAATTTATATAATTACATTTTTGTAATTATATAAAATACAAATATATTTCTACAGTATATTTATATATAGATATTATACAGTAATAGTTCTTCATAGTAATAGTTTCTTTAAAAGGGAAAAGAGAGAAATAAAATCCAAAACAGACAAGCAATGTCCAATACAGTTGCCCACCACCCACTGTCCAGTGTCTGTCCCATCCCCAAGGAGTGATTGGCCCCTCCTGGCTGCCTCTTCCCAAGTTTAGATAATGGGCTGGACATTTTATGGTATAGAATATCCTGTGGCCAATTCAGGTCAGCTCCCCTGTCCGTGTTCCCTCCTGGCTTCTTGTGCACCTGTCCCTGGCAGAGCATGAAAAATCTTTGACTTGGGGCAAGCACTCCTGAGCAACAGCTAAACCATCGGTGTGTTATTGACATAATCCTCCCACCGAACCCAAAGCACAGCACTGTACCAGCACCAAGGAGGAAAATCAACTCTGCCTGAGCCAGGGCAGTGCTGCTGAGAGACAACTATGATGTGTGTGGGGGGGTATTTTTAACACATTTTGAATTCCTCATTTTTAAAGTGGTCATGGAGTTTGAGAAGGGAAAAAAACGAAACAAAACAAAAAAAGAAAACCTTCTCCATGTCTAAAATGATAGAAACTTCAGTTAAAATCTTCACTGCCTGAATTAAGCGTGCTGTGAGATGAAATACATTTTCTATTGTTTATAACACATTTTCCATTAGTAGTATGGCAATGTGAAAAATGCATTTGAGGCAAAAGAAATAGCATTTCTTGGCACTGTGGCTTAAGTAGATTTCCTCTTCATTGAATAGATAAATGAAGTTCGCATAATGTGTTACTGAAAGCGTTGCTTCAGCTGCTCCTCTATTACATTGTGATACCCACCATAGGAAACAGTCCATCTCTGGTGCTCACCACCAAATCCAGTTTCCAGCTGCGATGTTGTACCTGCTACAGACATTGAAATGCAGTCCTGTTTTTTCAGCTGTGTTTCTCCTTTATATGTAAAAATATAGTTGGGCTGTGCAACTCAGAAGCAGCGGTTTATCTCACCACTAGTGCCAGATAATGGTCCTGTAGCACAGCAAAGCTTGCAGTGACAAAATGCTATGCAAATATTCTGAAATGAAGAGGCAGAGGGGTGTTAAGTATCGTGTTACATTTCATTGTGTGTGAGGACTGTATAGATGGGTATTTTTCTCTTGTCCAATAGGCATTGCAGATGCTGAGTTCAGTAGACCTTAGTTCCTACATTTTTTAGTGTTTCATTAAAAAGGCACTTAAAGGAATGTTCTTTGGATCTTTCTGTCAGAACGTTGGCACAACTCATATTGTAAATTACACTAGTGAATAATAAACTGTTCAATAGAAAATTGGTTAATCTCTGCAGGAAGAGTTACAACAAAAGTGCACATATTTCACTTTAAGCTAAATAATAGATTGGCCAATTTTAGCTGTTTGTGTTTCACAAAACTTGCCAGCTTGAATTTAATTTCCAAAACATTTTCAGTAAAAGGAGTTGTGGTGCTGGAATCCCAAAGCCTCTGTTACTGCATTGGATCTTCCTGAGCTCACCAGAAGTTTTGTAGAGATAATGTTGGGTTGTGCTCTGTTTGACATGATGTACAGCTGGGGTTTTGCAAGGTCAACCAGGGTGACCTGAGGGCTCTAGGAATATCCCTGCTGATTTAAACATAGCTAGGACTAAACCTTCAAAATGGATCACAGAATTGCAGAATATCCTGAGTTGGAAGGTACTCACAAGGATCATCAAGCCCAACCCTTGGCCCTGCACAGGACCATCCCCAAGAGTCACACCATGGGCCTGAGAGTATCATCCAAACACTTCTTGAGCTCCGTCAGGCTTGGTGATGGAGGGCAGTTCACCCAGAAGGAAGGAAGGAAGAAAGGGAGAAGACAAAGCTGAATGAACCATTCCTTTAATTCCATAAAGAAGTGGGTGCTAAGGATGTAGCTCCAGTGTCACTGGAGCATCCATGAACAGTGTGTGGCTGTAGTTACCACATAATTTGGATGGGGACTGATTCTATTCTCACTGTAGGGATATGGAACTTCCCGTGACTTAAACAAAATCCTCACTCCCACTGCCATTCCCAGGGTACATATGAATTTTTCAAGGTTTTTTTTTTTTATTTTTATGGAAAAAGAACTGTGAAATAAGAGTGATTGAACTTCCAGCCTCAAAAGAGCTGCTTTGTAACTCGTTTATTTTCTTAAAATCTGAACACTTTGTTGTAGCACAAGAGCTTTTTACTTTGTTCCTTATAGACAGAGTATTGCACAAACTATTGTGTCTTTCGTACATTTTGCAATGTTAGCCTTGTCTGCAATACTAATGGGCATCTGCCTCATGAGGGACCTGCTTTACTTTGTAGAAAGAGTATTTGCAATGAGCTGAAAGAAGAAAGGTCTTTTCCTTGTCTGATATAGAGGGTCTATTTTTCATTTTCAGAATTCAACCTTGAATTTAATTATTAGATGCAGTAGACATACTTCTCATATAAGCTGACATGCAACACAGCTTTAGTGATGGGACCTGGTAGCTTCCAGTAATAGCTGTGGGCACTGGCCTTTACTGATCCACACAAGGCCTCAGCTTTCACTCTCCCAGGACTATAAATTCAATTTCTGCTAGAAGAAATGTACTAATATGTCAGTCGTTTTCTAACTTGAGTTAACAAAGTTGCTTTTTTATTTATCTGGCAGACTATATGTCTGGAGGTTCTAAAATGGCTTCACATTTGCCTCTGTCATGTAAAATGTTGCTGGATACAGATGCCTGTTTATTTAATGAGATGTAGGACAGGCGCTTGTTTTGCATGTACCTAAAGGAATGACTGACATGAGTATGAAATACTATGGATATTATATAAAAACATAGTTATGTTATTCTAAATATATTTTTTTTTCTGTATAGTTGAACCACAAAGTTTCAAAGTAAGTTGTGAGTTTCAGTTCCCACAAAAATGTTCGTGTTTTGGATGTTCTGGCTCTACGAAAAAGCAGAGGATTTAGCTGGAGTGAATCAGACCATGATTTGGTATCTAATCTCTCATCTCCTGCTCAAGCATAAGCCATGGTGCTAATCAAGGTGACAGATGAGCCATGCTGCAGGTACCATCCCTGCTAAGGAGAGCTCTTTCTGGAGGGCTGAAGACTGAGCTCTTCAGTTGTTTGACACTGCAGAGCCATAAATGCTATTTGTCTCTTTAGCCTTCTGAAAAGATTGCAGATAATGTCATGCAACTAATCTGAGTTAGTGTTATGTTACAAAAAATAACATTTCCCTTCTTCACTTTAAGTTTCTATTTCCATTGACTGACTTTTTCTGCTCGGACTATACTGGAGATTTACAGGAAAGCTCTGGACAGTTGTCCAAGGACCTTGATAATGTTGACTGCTCTGTGACCATTATTGGTCAGCACCTCACATAACAGTTGGATAAACACATAACTGAGAAAGCTTAATGTCATTAATAAAAATTAATGAGTAGACTCTGTACTGAAAAGATAATTATGCATAGAAGTAATTAGGGCAATCAATTTGATTCTCATCAGTCACATGCAGTTTGACATATTTCTTGAATTTCTCTTTTCTTTCTTTCTTGGGAATGCAAAATTCAGGCCTTTTATTTCTACACGTGCCTCTATTTCTCAGTTATAGTCAGTGCTTGATCCTTCTCCTAATCTCCGTGGCATATGATAATTGTTCATTAAAATGTGCATCTCTAAGTTTGTAGATGATCCCGGGCATAGCTAAAACAATACACTTCGTGGAAGAAATTACTGTTTGATTCTACAATTGCAGTTGCTGTGGTGTTTTAATCTAAATAACTTTCTTTTGATGAGCTATAACAAAAAGCATTACTCTTTGTAGTAAGTGTGTAGCAAGAATCTGTAACAATGACAAATAGAGCTATTAAAACGCCAGTAAGTTTTGAATGTATAACCAAACATACCTATAGAGTACTGCAGGTTTATTAAAAATTAAATGCTGCTTTGTAAGCAATTTTAGTTATGAATCTCGTTATTAATAATACTTAGATTTAGGTTATGGTACGTATTTCTTAAGAATTTAAATTATTTTACTAGGATGCAAGCATTTAGAGAAATGTACTTGAACTTTTAATGCTATAGCAGATAACACAGTATTGGTCTGAATATTATAAACTGACTGTGTGACTTGAGCACCAGAAATATATTACAAATGTCAAATTAGCATCCAACTTCTAGAACATTTGCATAAAATAGTCTGAATAAATAATTGCCAATGATTTTCAGGTCTGGAATTAAAACAACTCAATCCTTTCAGGCACAACTGAACGTCAGCTTTTCAGACACAAGTTTTAATTAGAAATTGGAGAGGATTTGGAATTCCTGACTTGCCCTGGGGCAACTGTAACATTTAGGAGGGAAAGGATTTACTCAGACCGTTTGCTTCCCATGAGGTGAAGATGAGGTTTTTGCAAGATCCCAGAGTACAACCTGAAAATAGTTGCATGTTTTTTGAGGAAAATATTGTTTCAACACTCTCAAAAGGAACTTTCGAAGTACTTGTGCCTTGCCATGGGACTGTCATAACACAGGAGCTGGGGTGATCTGTGGAGCACATCTCAGGCTTGGCCAGCTTTGGGACCTCTGTCCCCAGCAGCAGCTCCAGGCAGGTGCCAGGAGATAAGAATACCAGTACACCATGCACTAAATATATTAATCATGGGTATTTGTGTCTGTGTATGCTGGGGAGGAGAGGACATTCAAGGAGCAACTGAAGTATGAAGAATTCCAAATGTGTGCGTTTTCATGTGTGTAGTGTATTTTGCTTTTCAGATACGAAGCCATAGAAACGTGAAATGGAAAATTATGGCTCATTAGCCCATCTTCTGGCCTCCAGGTCTATATTCTGTCAAGTCTTTGGTAACTGTTCTTAACACACATCCATTATCTTCATGTTAAAATCTCTCTTGAGGTTTTGATGTGGTTTATCTACTGCACCAACTGTCTCTTCCATTTACCCTTCCTCCTGAAAATGCTTCGGGTTGCACCCATATGCCTGAGTGAGTAAGTAGGCTTGGTGGATTAGATCTTAAAACATTTTGGCTACTCAGAGTTCAGGCTTGTATTTCTATATAAGGCAATTTTTCCATTAGTTTTATGTGTGCTGAAATGGGACTGTGACACAGTGAATTTCAGAGCAAGCTTTTAAGAGCAACAGAGGGGGTTCATATGTGTTTCAAAAAATTGTCTTAAACACTTTATACAGCTTTTGTAGTCATTGCATCAACCAGAAAAATCAGCATCAGAAAAAGGAAAATTCTTTGAGAAAGTCATGGAGAAAAAACATATTTTGGGATCATTTTAGGGATATTGAGTCTGTGGAATTATGTTTCAGGTAAATTTTGGAACTTTTCTGAGGCACAGCTTAAACTCAGTAAAAGTGCACTGTATTTGGTGCTACAGGCCTTAATGGCTAAGTCAGTATTCAAATATACCCAAACCTTTTTTTAACTTGACAGTTCAACACATCTGTACTTTTAATTAGTTTTATGATGAAAACCAGAAACTAAAACTGTTGCTCCAGCAGAAAATCCACTTTTATGCTTGAATGGCCAGCTATAATGATTATGCAAACTAGAATTACATACACTTCCTTTTTATTGCCTTAACTACAGAACACACAGTACTTTGCAGCTACCTCAAGTTCATTCATTTTCTATTTCTTTCATCAAAAAAAAGAAAAGCATTTTTAATTCTAGCAATCAGGTGTGGGTTTTCTCCCATGCACTCCTATATTTGAAAATATTTCAACATTATCAGTGATTTCTTGGAAATCTTTGCAATTTTCCCCCAGTTTCACATATTTTAATATCAGCTCCACTGCACCTACTAATTAGATAAATGGGGAAAATTGGGTACCTAATCCTGAAAGCACTGCGACTTTTTCATGTTATTTAAAAAAAAAAAATCTTTGCTTTGTCATGACCTTGGGGCTTAGGTTGTTTCCATGATAGAGGCATCTAAACTGCATGGAATGTAATTCTGCCTTGATTAGAATCTGATGGGTCATAAATATGGTAGTGAATTCATTCATAGGAAATGCAATGTACAATTAGAAAAAAGTATGCACTGAAATCCTTCCATATGAGAATCCCTTCACAGCTGAACAAAAACAACCCCAAACATCAAAACTGGAAAGGAACCCCACCCCACAACAACAACAAACACAACCCAAACAACAATCCCCACAGCACAGGAGATTAAGCAGGTCTGCGGGACTCAGCTCTGCTTGGTACAGCTGCATCCTGCACTGATGCCCTGAAAAACCTGAAAGTGACAACAGTCACAAAATGAAGCTGAGCCTGAGGAAGAAAATTCCTCAGAAGCAGCCAAATGTGGCAGGAAGGTTAACAGACTGGTTGGGAACTTTGGCTGGTCTCAGGCTCTGCCATGTGCATTCCTGCTGCGTGTGTACAGAACGCTGATAGGCAGCGTTACTTGTTTCACAAAGCAGTGTCCTAGCAAAACAAGTGTTTAGAAAAATAGCAGATTTAGAAGGGTATTCCCTGATAGGACAAGGGGTAGTGGTTTTAAAGTAAAAGAAGGTAGATTTTGACCAAGTAGGAGAGGAATTTTTTACAATGAGAGTGGTGAAACACTGGCACGGATGTGGTGGAGGCCCCATCCCTGAAAATATGAAAGGTGAGGCTGGACGGGGCTCTGAGCTACCTGGTCTAATTGAAGATGTCCCTGCTTATTGCAGGGAATTGGACTAAATTAACTTTAAAGGTCCCTTCCAACCCAAACTATTCTATGATTCAAGCTAATTGTCTATATCTGAAATTAGAGCAAGTTTAAAATGCCAGATACAGAACTGTCACACAAAATAATGTGGATAGTTAATTTGGATTTCACTCTTAGAATCCTCTTCATCACAGTCCAAATCTGAGAACAGAGTATTTGACAAAGAAACAGCAGGGAAATCAAGGAGAGATGGTGCATATTTGTTAGGTGAGTTGGATGAAGCAGTGGTTATTTTTCAATGCTGTAGACAGCATCCACTATCAAATGTGTAAGAACCTGTTTCTAAGACATCTTCAGAGATGTTAACTTTTTACAGGGAAGTTCACAGCATTAATGTCTCCATCATTTTTGTACCAGAACTTTGGATGTGCACTGCACAATAAAATCCAGATATGTAAGACTCAAATTGCTCTAAGAAGTTTCAAAATAAATCAGTTTCAGATTTTGGGTTGTGTGGTAGGATTTGGGTATTATTTGGAGGAACTGTGTATTTTTGTGTTCTGCATAATTTGTTCTATGAAAAAACCTGAATATAGCAAGTTAATTCTTTATCACTGTGGCATTTACTCAATTGAAGTTGACTGAGCACTTGCACCCTCTTGTAATATCATAGTACACTGTTCTGAATGCTAGATTTGTTTTTTTTCCAAAGAAGTTTGAAACTTTTAAAGAATTATCACTTAATCTCTTTAAATTAATTTTCTTTTGATATTACGTGTCCCACACATTCCTCCCAGCACTGACCTCTTCTCAGAGTCCACTGTCCAATTTACCTTAAAATGTGGTCTTTGTCAGGGGACACACCGTCAGCATTTTAAAAAAAGTTCTTGAGTTTCTTTCAAAAAATTGAATCTGAGACAAGCATGCCAGATTTAAAACATGTGCTTTCTACCAGTAAAAAATAGTATAAAATTGTAATGGGAAAATAAAACCTTCTCCTTTCAAAAGAACTCTAGGCAATCGCTAAGGAATTGATGATCCTAATTCAGGGAATAAGGACTCAGATATTACCATTGTATGCCTCAAATGGTCTGTCACAAAGATAACACAGCAGCTACTTTTATGACAAATGTTTTTTATTTCTAAAGTTACAGTTGTATTAAACTGATAAATAAAAGAACTTGAATTAAATTTTTCTGTCTCCTCCTCCCCCAGAGCCTTAAATCTTCACTTTTTAGCCTAAGTATGGGTAGTCTGTTAGTGTGCATCCACAATTAATTTAACCTTATACTGTGGGTACTTAATTGTTTGGGGTTTCTTCTGTGTTGCCAACAGTGACCTAGCACAGGGGACAGGGGGCCTTTCTGACCCTGAATGTGGAGGGTCTACTTTGCATTTTAAGTGTATGTTTTCAATGTAAAATTTGTCAGTCACTACACAGTTCTCTGCCAGTGGTGAAAACTCTTGAGACTATTTCAAGATTCTTAAATTGATTACTTGGGAAAAAGCTTCCACCAGAATTTATGCTCTTGATTTCTTAAACTGTGCTAGCTGTTTAAAGCTGTTTGAATAGCTATACTCAAACATCTTTGCAAGCAGAGACAAATCCTTAAGCACTGGTTGTTTTCTGATTTCTTGGTGTTCCGGTACTTCTTAACAACACTACAGAAAGGGCAGAAAGTCATAGCAAAAGTGCCCTGTTTAGGAACTTCCTATCTAAATCTTGTTTCAAAACAAGATATAATTTGTGATTTGTATGTTATCTGGAATCCAAAATGTCATATAATCCAAATATCATTAAATGCAGAAAGGTGCATTGAACATTCTCTAGATGAGGGTGTCTGCCTCTATTTAGTGTGTTAGAATTTCCCATTCTAACCAAATCCCTGAGTCAAACTGAAATTCTCTGTGATTGGTACAGATATTCCTATTATATCTGATTGCCAAAGAAATAGAGGTTCTTTCAAAACTGGGCAACTTAAATCCTAGACTTCATAAAATTTGACATCTTTGTATTGCAGTGTTGCAGGTTAACCAAAGGTCTGATCTGAAGTACTCTAAAGTAAATAGAAACCTTAACACTGATTCTATTGAGCTATTTCTTAGACTCCAAAAATTCGCAGGCTTTGGAGAATATATTTCTCTGGATCAGCCTAGAGACCTTAAAGACAGGGAAAAATCAAGTTCCTTGACATCAGGTTGTCAATAGTGTGATAAGATTTACCTTTCAGCAAAGGACACAGCTGAGCTGGAGGCTTGGAATAATAGAATCATTTAGTTAGAAAAAATGTCTGAGATCATCAAGTCCAACCACTAACCCAGCACAACCAAGCCCACCACTGAACCATGTCCCTAAGTGCCATATCCATGTATCTTTTAAATCCCTCCAGGGATGGTGATTCCACTACTGCTCTGGATAGGTTGTGCCAGTGCTTGACAGCTTCTCAATAAAGAAGTTTTTCCTAATATCCAGTCTAAACATCCCCTGGTAAAACCTGAGGCTGTTTCCTCTTCTCCTGTCACTTGTTACCTGAGAGAAGAGGCTGAATGTCACCAGCCTACAACCTCCTTTGAGGAGGAGCCATCCACCCAGTAGCAAAGAATATGCCCATCCAAGCCATGCACAGTCAGTTCCTCCAGGAAAACGCTGTGGGAAACTGTCAAAGGTTTTACTAAAGTCCAACATGCACAGACTTTTCCTTCATGTACTAAGCAGGTCACTTGGTGATAGAACTTAACACAGCAACTCTTTGAAGACAGTAAGGGAGCAGCAGTGTGATGGTTTGAGGTGTGGTGCATTACTGCAGTGTTGTATTAATTGTGAAGACATCTGTGTGCTTATTGGAACTTTATGTTTGTGCTAACTCTATATTCTGAGTGCTGTCATCCTGGTGTTCATGTTAACAATCCTGGACAGATGAAATGGTCTAAATTTCCTCCTGAAAGGCCCATTATGTTGCCTGCTGCAAAGGCATAGTGATTTCTGGGCAGCCTGAACTGGTGCGATTCAGTCAACCTAAAATAACAGCATGATTGCATTTAGGTGGGCATTAGGAAACCTAAATAGCTTTTTCAGCTTTTGAGTTTGCATTAGGTCTGGAGTCATCAGATATTGACGTATTCCTACTTGTAATGGAAGAAAGGAATATCTCCATAGCTCTCTTTTATGTCTCTCCTTTTCTCTGCCTTTTTCTCTTCCCACTCCCCTCTGCTTTGCTTTCTTCTCTTCTTACTCTATCACTTTTGTTTTTTTTTCAACAAGAGCTGAATTTATATGATTCCTGAAACAAGCTAGGTTTCTACTCTGTGCCATTGTGGAGGCATCAGCTCTGCATTCCTGATGTGCATGGAAAAGCAACAAATAAGATATTTGGCTGGATAATGATATTCAGTTAGATTTGAGAGCAAAGTTGATGCTAATAAGCCTTCATTCCTATTGTCTGTTAAAGGACATTAATTTAAATTGAGTTAATTTTAAACTGTTGATGAGGGATACAAGGGCATTGCCAAACATCATCAAGAATTATCGGTATTAATAACTTTGTTTCATTTAAAGGAGGTTCAGAGAAACTGAAGTAATAATTAGGCTGTTCTGCTAATGTTTGGTATCAGATTCACAGTGAGATAAATTATATTTTATATTTTTTTTTATTTTCCTCGGGTTTATATGCAAATAATTACTGCTATGCATGATTACTTTTGACTTGTACATGGGGAATTTCTTATCAGATAGATAATTATTTCACTAAGGTTATCTTTAACAATTATGTAAGCAGTGGGAATTTTTGTCTCTGATCTGTTAGGCTTTTGTTGCATGTAAGATATTTGTTGAAAGAGTTGATCTCTTATTCTTCTTAAACTAAGCAGCAGGATAAAACTTTTCCAGTTAATATTACCACTCTTACTTCAACTTGCTACAAATGCTATGTGAAACAGTCCATCAGATATATATACACAACATCCAATTATATGTGTCCTTTCATCATAACTATTTGATATATGCACTTAACTCACTGAAGATACTTCAATGAACTTCTTGTCCTAAACCTGTGCAAGGATCAGCCCTTGCAGCATGTGAGGAAAGAACAAGGTAAAGTCTGATATTTTTTGTTCATCATGTCTCAGCTAAAGTGTCTCTTGGTTTGCAAGTTATCTTAAACTGCACTGCAAACTGAAAAAGGTGCTTATTTATTTTGCTTATTTATTTTATTTTATTTATTACACTTGTGGTGGGTGATAAACAGCATAACATTACTGATAATGATTAGGCACTGTGCTGATATTTTTCTCAATTTTCAGGGAAACATTAGTTACATTTGCATCTTTTTGCTAAATGAGATTGGAAAGAAATTCTATGAATTTCTTTTCATGACATCATAGCAAAGTTAACATTCTTTAAATAGCAAGGCATCCTATTAGACATGAAGGATTGTGAAAATAGTTATACCCATATGAATGAGGGGGAAATACTTTGCGGTCATTGCACTGATGTTGTGCTACTGGCTGTGTTTCTAACCAGCTTTTTAATTTCTGCCTTCCATACCAAGCCATCCTGAGTGTGTATGGAGCACGTGCTGTGGCAGGAGCTCAGACCTGCCGTTGTACTGAGAGGTGGCAGAATGCCCTTCCAGTACGGACTGACTGGAGCAGGGCTGTTCAAGGGAAAGGATAAATCAGTGAAATTTGGTTTTAAGAAGACTTAAAAATGGTTTTAAAGAAGTGACTTAGAGCTCTCTACATTTTAGCACATGTTTTTGCCAGAATAACTGGTAACTCTACTTTGAAGAGGTGTATTAAGGAGATGTCAGGAATAGTATTAAATAAGAAGGACTGTAATTTCATTATAAATGATGGAAGATATGGTCAACACCATTTTCCTGGTGTTTGAGAAACATAATGTATTTAGCAAATAAAATGAATTCATTGTAAAGAAAATATTGCACATAGACTATAATTCAGACTGAAGAACTCTATTTACTCAATTGGAAGCAAGCTTTTCATAAAACAGATGAATAATTTATGTCATTTTTTTTTGCTGCTAGCTGTTTATATGCCTTTTAGTATCCCATAGTCACTCTCAGACAACTATTTACAGTTTGATATAAAAAGAGATTAAATGCCTCATTGAAGGTCACCCAAGAAGACTAACAAAGCCAGGAATTAAACAGAGATCTGTAATAATTGTCTAGTTTCATATTTATTTAACACAATTTCCTAGCACTTCAGTTATGGCTGTTTGGTTGGGCAGTAGCCAAAGTCAAGCCAGCTTTCCCAGCTTGTCAGGGGACCTGTGTTTTACTGTTGCTATTGACAGTTTCATGTTTCTTCCATGATCAGAACCAAAGATTATATTAAACTAGACAGTATCATAAACGCACATGCTTTTCACCATGTCTTAGTTCTTCAGAAGATCTGATAGAATGTTATTTGATGTAGTTCCAAAATCAAAAGTTATGTTTTGTCAGGCATTTTTTTTCCCAGTGAATTTTTCAACGGACTTTTACTTTGAATTACATTGAACTTATGATAGTTTCTATACTGTGGACAAATATATTCTCTGGAGAGTTATATTTGCCTTCTCTTCGCCCTCTGTCCCCATTTCAAGACAAAGTTGTGAACCAAAAATATAGAGATAAGGGAATAAAAAGTAAATTTCAAATGACTATTGATTTAAAAAATAAAACAAAAAACCCAAAAAATTCCCTCTTTGACTTTTGTTGTTTCTGAGATCTGGTGGTGGTAGTGCAGACACTCAAGGTATTCTTTGTGCATTTGGGAAGGTCTGAGCACATATTTTAGGTTATAATATCCAATTGGAAAATAATTTCTCTGTTGAATCCTCTTTGAAAGTAAACCCAAAATCTGTCATTTTTTTCCCTAGCCTTTCTGTTAATCTTGGGTACATGAAGCTGTTAAAAACCAATGGATGATGTTTGTGGATGTTTTCACATCTGTTCTCATTTCAAGGAAGCAAATAGGAAGTTCCAGGGTGTGGATTATTCCCCTGGAAATCAGTTGTGTTTCCAGATACCCTCCACAGCTGTTTGACCTTGCTGCTCCCCTGCCCATAAGAGCTGTATTTGCTATTGAACTGCTGCTCTATGAGAAACAATCTGTCAGTTTTGCAGATGCTGCAGACACTTCAATTCACTACAAAGTGAACAGGAATACAGTAGCTCTCACATTACCTGTTCTGTTTTCAAATAATTGACTTAGGAACAAGTATTACTTGGCCCAGCTTATGGCCATATGAGGTCATGTAAGTCCTGGGGACACAGCTTAGGGCAAAGGAGCTCTCCAGCAGATGTTGTAGCCAGCTGTGAGCCCAGGCCCTCTGTCATTTCCCAGCTGAGACTGAGATGGGGAGTTTTACCTCAGTCAGAGAGGAAACATCTATCTTCATGGAGAGGCCCTTGTGCCCACATTGGCCAATTTAAAAACAAATTAATTTTTTGGAGCACTGATACTTCAGCCTGACTTTCATCCCTTGAGTGCCCATCTACAGGACTGAGTCACATTGCTTCTGCCTCAGGGAAGAGATGATTTTTTTTTTATTATTTTTTTATATTTTTTTTACATCATGGAAAAAGTTTCAGAGCTTCAGGTGAGAATAACTACACAAAGAAAAGCCCTACCTCTATGAGTGTTCTCCCAGAAAGCCCCTGCAAGCTGAGAAAAAAAGTTAAAAAACAGGTGACTCTGTGCTCTAGAAAGGGTTCATTTTATGATAAACCACCCTGAAATTTGGCCTGCTGACTGTGAACTCAATTCTCAAGCACAAAGGATCTGACCCCGTACTACAGGGGTCAGCAACATGGGTGCAGCATAACCAGGGGCCATGAGTAAGGGAGACTTTTTTAGCACTGTCTGGGGCTGATGCTTCAGGCATTGCTCCATTGATGCTGCAATGCCTGCTTCTTCTAGGAATCCTTTGGTGAAGTTCATATATTAACTTCAGTGTCGTTAAGATATTTGAGTCCCTTGATGGAAAGACATAAACAATTTTTGAATCTATTCTAAATTGATGTATTTATGATGAAATATTGAGATTTTAATGATGTCAGATTTCATAAATCTAGAAAATGCTGGTATTGTCAAACTAATATTACAACGGAAGAAAAATATCTCTCTTCTTTCTCATCATGACCATCATTTATTCTGAGCACTTTGTCATAAAAAGAGTAATCATTTCCTGAGTGCCCATTTTATCAATTAAATAATGGCAGAAGTGTCGTGTAGCTTATTATTCAATACATATAGATACAGTCAGATCCAATGTTATGCAGTAAAACAGTAAATAATTTATCAAGTGACTTGTTTGTGAATGATCTGCAATCAATTTAGAATTTTCTTAAAGTGAGTTCCTTATTTTCTCTGCATCTTAAATCTTTTCTGTGAATTTCTTTGCCAGTTGCTCAAGCTGTAACTTTAACCAAGGTTGATAGTTTTAATGTCAGTTTTGAGAAAAGGATTTTCCATATATTAAGCTTCTATTCTCATAGCTTCATGACAAAGTCTTTTATTAGAATCTGAGTTTTATGTTTAAACTGAGGGTTTGCCCCTTGACAAATAGCTTTCTTTGCCTCATTAAAAGCAGTTCATATTGACTGCAACATGGGTAGACATTTAAAAAAGGAGTGGTGGCCACAGCAAAATGTTCAGCTGTGCAAAAATATTCTATCCAGGTGAGCAAATACCATCCTTGTCCTAATGCAGCCAGTGACAGAGTATAATTCCCATGTTTTGGTGGCAAGAGCCTTGTAACGTGTTTTTAAAGACACAGTACTTTCGAAAATGGAAGTTGAAACACATGCCGGACTAGTCCCCTTGTCATATATTTGTCATTCCACTGCTTTAACTGTATTGAGCTAATTGGCATGAAAAATAGAGGGTTTTTTTTGTTAATAATTGCTGAAATTACCTTAAAGGCAAGTTTGATGGACTCTGTCCTTGCCTTAGTCTAGAAAATAGACATAAATCAAGATATGGTTATTTTCTTCCTCACATCCATGTCATATATATAGATTAAGCATATTTTTAAATCCATATTATGTTGTATTCATTTCTAAATCACTTGGAAGTCTTCCTGATTGAGGTTAGTTGTAAATTGTCATATAATCATTAAGATTTAGGATAAATTTGAAGAACTCTGCATATCAGTTTAATTAGTTTTCAGAGATTAAAGATAGTGGAGTTTAATTATGTCTTTCTAAAGGAAGACAGGAAAATGATAGAGCATTTTCTCTGTCTTGCATGAATTTATTAAGGTGATAAGAACAGGGCACCAAATTTGAGTCTTTTCAGGATTGTGAAATAATGCAGGAAATTTGTGTAACATTTTGTGGGATTTAGGGATAAGAGGTTTGTGCTTGTGTGGATTTGTGTTTGTTTGTTTGTAGCTGCAGTTTGGATGCCATCTCAGAGCATAAGCAGCCCTGATCCCAAAATTAGAATTGTCAGTCCTAGTGTCCTAGCAATACCAAACCCCAGCTTTGCCAGTCTTGTAAACTTCATGTGGAGAAATCACACTGCAAACCTTTCCAGGTTTCCAAAGCAAGGTACAAGGTATGTTCCATTCCTTTGATCCATTCCTTTGCTTCCAATTTTTTACATATTTCTAGAAAAAGTCACACATGCCCCTTTTAGAAGCTCTCACTGAAAGCCTGGCCCAGATTACTCTGACACACTTGGTTTCCACTGTATTGCACTTGGTGGATTCTGAAAGGGACTAAAAGTACTTTCGGTTGCAAACATTTCTACCATTACTGTAGGTGATGCATTAAAGGGAAACAGATTTGTTCACATCCAGACTTAATGCAGTCTTTTCTTAAAGTGTCCCCCATATGACCCTACGTAAGAGTTCTTTTCTTCCACCATGGGACCTAAAGCAGTTCTGAGCCTTGCGATGGACATTCTTCAATTCAACCATGGCTTCCCTTTCTCTTAGGCTTTTGACCTGAGCTCTGCCTTCTAGCTGGCTCTGTTTGGCTTGAGTAGGTAGTGCTTCATCCTCTCCTGCTCCTATCTTGAATATTCTTTTTTCTAACAAAGCAATTGTAAGAATAGTTCTGGGATTTTTGCAAAAAGTAACTTCCCACTCTCAAAGAAGTTAGGAAATATTTCTACCTTTCTTAAAGCTGAAGCCTTTGGAATCCTCAGAGCACAAATTGCATTCCTGAATGTCCACAAAACTTTAAAATGTGCCTTCACAGAACTGGAAGTGTTTGCAAATCTCACTTCTTGTTTGCTCTGAATAAATGTGGTAGCCTTACAAGAGACCCAGACAAAATGGATTATGTTCATCTAATCTCCTTTAATAATAAGGGAAAAGATCCAGATAATGCTTCCTAACTGTACGTGTTTTAAAGGAGCAGCCACTGTGAAAATGGGAGAGTTTTAGCTGAATAAAAGTCTGCCTTTCCTGTTTCCAACACGGACACACTGATGGGTGATCTCTCCTGCAGTTTCCAGTAGTCAGTATATTGTTTTAAATATGAAACAAAACTATTTATAGTCTGTGGATTTATATAATGACCACGATTTCATATCACTGTGTTGCCACTTTCCAGGTGTTCTGTAAATTCTGTTCATTTTTTTCATGCAGGAATTGCTTCTACTGTATTGTTCTGTTTCTATGCTATGTACAGGGCAGCCTGCAAATTCTTTAATGTAGCAAACATTGACTTCCCTTGTTTCTGTTCACTGACTGCTGGATCACAGTTCATCTGATTTTTCAGCAAAACTAAAGCTAAGTGTGAAAGAGCAGGGAAGTTCAGTCACCACTTCTACTGTTGCAATTCTTGCAGTAAAGTCCATGCAAAAACTCTCACAGATGAGCACCATTGCTAGAGTAAATATTGTAGGAAATAAAGATTAGACAGATCACAATGCTCAAGCAGTAATGACCTACTTTAGACTGCCATGCCCTCATACCTCAAACATTTTGAATTTTGAAGAGCTTGTGAATAGAACAAGTTTTTCAGTCACTGTCTGAGTGAAATCTCATGCAGTCAAACATTTTGGCAAGTCAGTAGCATTTGTGCTTGTGTAATGAAGTTTCTGGGTTTAGAGAGCAAGTTGGACATGATTGTTTTAATCCTGTGCAAAACTTTTGGATGAAAGCACCACAAAATTTCAGTATAGTCATTCTGTCACACAGGTCTAGGCTAGTCAAGATTTTAATGAAAAATTTTAACAAATCTATAATAAAAATATGATGATGATTAAAACTTTGAAATAATATTGCTATTTGTTTCTTTTCTGTAGCTAAACTTTTGATTAAAGCCAGCTCTTATTAGTGTACAGGGGATGAATTAGTCACGTAACAGGTATTAATGAAAGGCTGAAATAAGGAAGCCTTTGAAAGTCTGATTTGATCACCACCACTCCTACTGACTGTTCTGATTCCTACTCGCTTCCAGCAGCCAGGAGGGAGGTAGTTATTTGTGCACTGTAGAAAAGGGATTAGGAGAACTGTGGAGTTTACTTATTTATGGTCACTTCTACAGTTTCTACAATTACTGAGCAGGGCTTTGAAAGCCTCTGTGCATAATTCACAGGCTCACTGAATTTCCATCTCAAGTTTATTTTCTGTTTACCAGAAGCTGTGAATTTAAACTCCTTTTTTTTAGTAATATCCTTTGCAAATTTAATAATAAATAATACAATAGCCTGCCAAAACATATAGGGCATCATATTGGCATGCTAAAGAAATTAGACCATGTATAAAAAAATCTGTGTAATGGAATTTTTAGTCAAATGAAAGAATGCTTTGTCTGCCACCATAATATAGCCTTTTTTTCTTGACACAAATGTCAGTACAAGTTTATGTTTTCTCAGTGTTACTGTATTTATTCTTTCTAGGTACTTCATAATAAGTAAGAGACTGTACTCAGAAAGAATCTATAATTTATTTTTTGACCCTGCCAATGATCTGATGGGTTTAAAATCTGAATTTTCTCTTAAATTAAAGAGGTTTATTAATCTCATTGGTGTAAGGAGAATCCCACCAGAAAGTGAGGACTGTAAGTGGCTATCTCATTCCTTTTGAGTTTCTGTTAAACTGTAGAAAATAAGATATTCTCCTACAGTTTTGTAAACTTTGTAGGGCATAGCTGTGAATGAATAACCTATTCATACTGGTTCCACTGTTTTTATTGTTTCCTTAGATTTACTGCTCATGCTGTGAAATATAAATCCCATTTACCACTTGTAGGAATCTCTTTTGTGTATTTTTAAGTGGCTCTATAGATTTAGTTGCTGGAAGGGACTGATCAGCAAGAGCCTTGGCTTTGTAAGAATAATTCTTTAGAAATGCAGTGTTTTGGTGAGTCATTAAATGTCCAGAGGCTCATTTGGTTTCCTGCCTGGAGGCCAAGACCTCAGTTTTGGATACTCACAGAGCTCAGCAGCTGGAGTCCTTGCTAGGGTACTGCAAATGAGGGAAGTTTATAATATCAGTGTTTCTCACTTGCTAATCCCCTGTGTCAACTGTGAAACATTAAAAATGCATTTTAGACTTTTTCACGTAAAACATTCTTAGAAAGTTGAAGTACTCAATTACTTGGAAATGTTGTCCTGTTTACAAAATTTAACACAGAGCTCTATCTTTCTATAAGCTGTTAAAATGCAACAAATACACAGGGCTAATGTAGTGAATGACATGAAGAAAACAATTTAATATCTATGTTACCTAGTGCAACACTGTCCATTGTGAAATATGAAATGAATTTATCTCCATCAAAATAATATCCCCATGTTGAAAGTCCTTTTACTGAAGCTTTTACTGAATGATTATACTGAACATGTATAATCCTACTCTTTGGAAATTTGGACATGACCCTTTGAGTTTCTATTTACAGTATTTTAACTATATTGATTACTTCTGAGTTAAAAGTCTGATACATGGTATGGGTTTTGCATGATTAAAACTACCTCTAGAAAGGTTTCTAATGGAGCCTCTCTTGTGCCCTACCACAGCTCCAGTGTCTGTCTGTCCCTCTGTGTCTCATCCATCTTCTGCACTTCCATCAAAATCTCTTCCTTTTCTTTCTGCCTGGAAAATCATTCAGGTTTTCGGCAGTTAAACAAGGCCAGGCAATAGTATTGTTAAAGCTTTGTGGCCACTGACAAGCTGGAGTTTGACCTTTGAAATATTGGCTCCAGTAACACATTTTTGAGATCTATCCCTTAGGAATTTGCTATTTTCATAAAATTAATAAGGCTGTGTCCATTAATCACTATTTCAAGCTTGTGTGGATACATTGTTCAGAATTGGGCAGAAAACTGCTATTCACATCAACAGACTTTGAGTGGATCCCTGCTAGTAGAATTTTTTCTTAAGTTTTCAAATAAACCCAGATTTGTTTGGTTTGGAATTTTGAGGTTTTGGAGAGGAAAACAAGAAGTAGAGAGAAGGGAGCATTATTATGGTGGATAAGCTTCGACAATGCTTTATTCTTCTCTAATCACTTGAGACTTCTATTCTGTTCTCATATCATGTGGTCTGTTTTTCCCTCAGACCAGACCGTTGTCATAGGTAAAACGTTTGAAGTAACTGCAAGACACTTCAGGTTGTGCCTGAATGGCTGATACATGTGAAGCAAGCACAGTAGGTATGCTGTGTTGTGCTGCGTGTAAGATCAGCTTGGAAAGCAAAAAAGTCATCTAAATTTAGACACATTTCACCAAAGTTTATGCAAAAGACTTGTCAACAAAGACAGTTCCCTACTGTAGAACTAAGACTATTTAATTCTGTGGGTTCCTTATGTTCAGGATATCCCAGGCATGATTACCAGTTATGTTCTATACCATAACCTTCATCAGAGCCTGCCTCAGTCCCTAGACATGCTGCAGGACCTTGTGTTCTCAGGGGCAATTCAATGATGGCTTAAAGTGGTTTGTTTTCTGTTTCTTTTGATGTAGGAGCCATGATTTTCTGAGAGCTGTGCAACTGTAAAGAAAGGAAGCTCCTATTTGCACTTATTTCAAATTAATTTTCATTATGTGATTTGTATCAAAGCTTATTGTCCTTTTATGTTCCACTTTTAGTGTGGTGATTCCCATTAGAATCTGGTGTTAATTACACTGTGTGGAAGGAGGATATTTCACCCTTGCCTTTGGGATTGCACTTGTCCCTCAGTGGTGCCAGCTGCGTAGTGTCAAAGATCAGCGTGGTGTAAAGCTCCACATTCCAGCTTCTACCATGAATTTGTTTTATTTTTTGAGGGTTTGTTTGGTCATTTTAAAGGGGAGTGGAGGAGGGATTCACTTTGTAAATTTTACATTTTAAAGTGCCACTAAGATCAAAACTATTTTCATGCAAGTTACACTCTCCTCTCTAAAATCCTGCTGTAAATGAGATACAAGAAAAGCAAGATCCTGGAACATGAAAACTGCATTGTACTTCTACTACTCACCAAAAAAATGCTTTCAGTAATGGTGAAACATGGCACTTATTTCACTCGAGTTTGGAAAGAAATGCATCAACATTTCCATGTTTACAGAAAAAGTGTATCCCCCCTCTGTCCCTGCTAGAGACAACCTGTGGATAGGGTTGATTTGCTATGCTCTGGTCTAGGTTTCTGTTATGTAGCTTAGAAATAAAGGCTGTATCAGAGGACAGTTGCTGTGAAATAACATCAAAAGAGACCATGAATTTCTTTTACAAAATACTGTATGCTTAGTGATGACAATTTTGAGTATTTTGGTGTAAAAAGAAGTGCAAAATTATCATAGCAAGACTTGAGGCAATAAATAGAAATTATATCCTTAACAAGTGCAAGAAAAAATGTATGAAGTGCTTTCTGTTTCTTATTGTCAGTAACATAACAGCTAAAAAGAAAAACTGCTATTTTCAGAATTTATAAATGCTGCTATTAGGTAAACAACTACCTTATCTTTGTCATTAGGTTTAGAGTTTATAAATGAAAGAAAGCTTGAAAGATACTACTTTAGTACTTGAAGAAATGTGCTAAATGCACTAAAGCCCCAGACAAATCCTAGAGAACTGTGTTAGAGAGATGTACAACTATTGCATATTATATTGAGTTGATTACTTACCTGCTTTCTTGATTTATACATAGGACAGGATTCTTTTTTTTCAGTTATGTGATTGCTCACTTGTTTCTTATGAGAAATAACCACTCTGTAAAAGGTATTGTCTAGTATTTGCAAACCCTTGATAAAAGAAGTTGGTATTTTTTCTTAACACTGCTGACTCTTACCATCTGAAACGCAAAGGAAAAAAGTTATTTCAAGATTTATCTTCATTTTTATTCCTGGGCATAACATTAAAAAATCCACAGCTCCTTGAGGGAATTTAAACCATTTTGACCTATCCTCAAAATAAGCACGTAGCTTTTCTGGGTACAATAAAGAAAATTTCATATGCAGTCGAATCAGCCCCTTGCATATTAGGTTAAAGTCCCATCTCTTCAAAGCAGAAGATAACAATTATTTTTTTTCCTGTCTATCATGCAATATTGCTGTGTTTGGAAAGCTGCATGGTCTGCACTCTGTCCAGGGAAAAGGGAAATAAAGAATAGACCAAAGAGCTGTTTCTCTGCATATGCATGATAATGTCAAGAATTATGAGCAGTTTCTATTTCTCTTTTATGTGCCCTGCCATCCCAAATATATCAGAAAACTGTGTTGTAACTGAACAAGCAGCATTGTTTTCTCTTGTTGCATGGAACCTTCAAACTGTAATAATATTTTTCTTGGTCTTGAGCTTAGAAGCCTTGAAACCATTTCTGTAGCATTTTGAAATATAACTGTTGGAGGCTTATCTTCAGATTTTCACAGTGATTTACAATCACCTTTATTCAGACAGATGTATCACATAAAGTGGTTTGCACTTTGTCCATGATTAAGCACTTCCAAATCTGTCGGAATTTGTGTTTTGTTTTCTCGTGGGGACTTTATATGTCAGTCATCATAATCTCTAAAAGACTGCTCCTCTTATCAGGTCTTCATGCAACACCACCAGCTTATCTATGACTCTCATTTAGAGGTTCAGGGCCTTGGAGGATCATTTCCCATAATGGAACCTTGTACAGATGTCTGTGCCTTATACTGGAAATAAATACCACTGTCATTTTACAACAGTCATATAATTTAAGAAATATGTATTGGTCAGTCAAATATTTCAAATTTATAGTTACTGTATTTCTACTTAATTTGGGCTATTTCTATAGAATTTTTTAATTTTTTGGTTTCATTATTCTTTCAGAAACCCCATCTGAAATACTTGGACATTTTCCATTTAGTATATTTTCCCCCTTCCTTTTCTTGGCGTTACTGAAGTGATGAATGCCAATTCCACATCTTAGCAAACTCCTAGCAGAAAATAAAAACAGAAAATGGAAGCATTTCATTCCACTGAAAAACAGCTCTAGTGAGATAACCAGGTGTGAGCACAAAGCACATGCACCTGCAGAAGGGCACTTCAGTGTGTTTCCCCTTACCTGATTTAGGGAGCTGGAATGCAGTCAGGTGTTCTTTATTAGCCTATTTATTCTTGTGTCCTTGTGTTTCTGATATTTTAAATCCATGTAATCAGATCACATGGGAGGTGATTCTTTTAAAAGGAGTAGTTGCCTTAAACATGCTCCATATAAACATTCATATATAACATGAAGAAACATTTTAGTTGCAACATTTTTCATAGTGAAATTCAGAGTTTTTAGACCCTGTTGTTGCTGAAGCAAATAAAGTAAAAGCAAAATAATGTTGCCATACCCTCTAATCCTGTGTTGTCCTGTAGTAAATATGGGTTGTTTTCTAGCTATGTTTTAAGAAGCAGAAGTCTATTTACATAATGGTAAAATTTAGTGTTTGAGAAAGGAAAACTACATCTCTATTTTACAATGTGACTAACATATGTATAGAATTAGATAATCCAATTCAAACCAGCCTATGATTTACACCTTACTTGTAGCCAATTCTTTGTACTTGAAGCAGTATCATGAATGAAAAACAGTATAGGTAATTTTCAGAGGAGTGCATGAAGGCGTACCTCATCTATCTACCTCATCAAAATATTCCCCTAGCATCCTCAGGAACTAAGATCATCTTGTTATGGATTTTATTCTCTTACTAAGCCAATTTGTATGCTGTTTTGCTCCTGTCTGTATGTTAAGTCAGAACTAGAGGTGACAGCAATATCCAATATAGCCAACTAAAGGCTGCAGTGTGAGCCTCAAACCACATTTCAGTGACTCGCTCTTTCGAAATCCCCCCCAAAGAACTGCTGCTATTTCCTTGTCTTCATGCACAAACTTCCCCTGGATGTTGTTCTCCTTTTCCTGTGTCACAGGGAGATTACAGTGGGTTTCATTTGTAATTGTATTTGTTGTCTTTGTAGTGCCCCTTGCCTCTGTAGCAGGATTCAGTTGCATGAGTCAAAAAGCTTATCTCCCAAGTTCCAACAATGAGAGGAAAAGGGACACTGAGAAGGCACAGGGCAGCAAAGAGCACATGTGCTGTTTTGCATAAGAAAATCCTGATACTTCTCTCTGCAAAAATTGTGTCCTTTATGAAAGCAAATTTCACGTGAGAACATTGTGACATTTACCTCATCTTTCTAGAAATAATTGAAGTCTCCCAGTCCTGCTCTGCTTTCTGCCCTTGCAGCTTAATCCGCCTTAGCATTTCACAGTCTCCTTTGCACCTGGTCAAGTAGTCACTATTATAGGCCTAATACTAATCTTTCTATTTAACTTTGGGATTTGAGTCCTTGATACAGGAAACTTATTTACTTTTTTTGGTCCTAAGGTTTCTTTATCATAGAGCACTTCTCCAGCAGAGTGATTTACTGTCTTATTTCTATATAACACTTGTAGATAGCAGGGTTTTCATCTTATTATTTTCCTGTGTGACTTGAAAAGTAACAAAAGTCTTTGCAGCTGAAATATTTTACTGTTTTGTTTGTTTGTTTTCTCTTTGTCTCATCACAGTTAAGATTTCATGAAGGTAGGACTACAGGGGGTTACATGTGCATGAAAAATATGTCCTCCCCTGGTGAATGGCTGGTTGCAATAAAAGTGTTACTATCTAGTATGAACTTCAGCACTGACACTCCACTTTAACATTAACTGATCTTCCATAATAGAAAAGCAAAATAAAACAAAAATTGTGCAGAACCATATCAGGAAAGCCAAGGACAAGCAAACATATTCAGCTGTGTCACGACTGACCTGTTGCACCAGCTCCTCTTGCCCAGGCACTTCCAGCTCCCCGTGGGTCAGAGACACTGTGTGTTCACCTCAGAGTTCTCTTGGGTTCATGTTAAATAAACAGGTGTCTGACAGGGGAAGTGGTAAGACAGAGTCATAGGACAACAACCATCCATACAGTGTTTTAAATGCACAAAGGAAAGAAGAAAAATGCCTACCCACTAGAACAGAACATTTTCTTTTTTATTTTGTTAGGTTATTCTGATCCTATTGTCTGTTCCTACAACTACTGAGAGATATTTCTCTTCTGACAAGCATGGAAGATATTTTCTAATTGATTATACTGATTTTATTTTGATGTAGCAACAAAACATGGAACCCACTCAAGGATCCTAATTAATGATAACCTACCCCCAATAGGCCATGAGTGTAATAAACATACACAAAACTACATTCTTTAAGTTAAAAAGATTTTATTCTAAATGTAATTAGCTTACTTCTAACATTCAAATTATAATCCAGATGCTTAATTTCCAGTTTGTTTACTGACTTTTGTTTACTTACTAAAGGTCATAGAGTTTCAGCATTATCATGAATTTTTGAAATTTAAAGACTCGATTAAGAACATTTTAGACATTACTTAACCCTTTAAGTTTTTAGAATCTCTGGTTCGTTGACTACTTTTTAAAGTAATTTGTCATATAAGAAGAGCATAATAGCCTAAATAGATTTCAGTCTCAATTCGGCTGTGAGTTTTAGGCACAGTTCCTAATGAATTATACTTTCAAACACTCAGGCCCTTGTGGATGTCAGTAAGACTGTGTGAGTGCAGAGTTGTCACTAAATAAATTAATATGTGGACTTTTTCCTGCTATGTACTGTTAGGCGGAAATCAATCAGTATGTATTTAAAAGAACTAGAGATATTTCCATTTTATCTAATAATTCCAGTTAATACTAGACACTGATAATCAAAATTGCACATGATAATTGTGGAAAATTTTGAAGAATAAAAGATAAAAGTGATACTGTGCATGGTAGCACTTCAGAAATCATAATAACTGTTTCCCCTGACAATAGTCATCCTTTCTGATATACAGAACTTTGGAAGGGTCTTAAGAATTTCTATACTGGATGTGGGTCTCCATTCAAATAACACAGGAAATCAATGCAGTGCTCTCAAACCTGTATTGCATAGGTTTATTCCATTGTCATTTGTGCTTCATGGCTAGGAATGGTTTTTACATCTGTTGCTTCTCTTGTCATTGCCTTAGATTAAATGTCTCTCTTTGTCTCAGCTGGTATTAATGGAAAGTCATGCTTTGGTTGAAATACTCTGAATGATTGACTGCCACTCACATATATTGGCACTGCAATAATAATCTCCTAAATCTTTAGCTTTTGTCTTCCAAATCACATTTCTGAAAATCAGGCTGCTTCAGTCTGATTTTTGAGCAGTTTACATTTCAGAGCTTGTTCTGCACAACACCCACTGTGCATGTAAAGATCCATTCTATCATTCTAACAGATTCTGTGCTACAAAACAAAAGATTATATGGGTTCTACAGTTCTACATAATGCTCTTTTTCCTAACTTATTTGATGTTTTATATCCTGAAGGACAAATGTGTGATTAACTCTGTACTTGTAGAAGTGTAGTTATGTAAGTTTTGCACTTACAGAAGATAAGTATACTTACAGAAGTTAAGTGTAGTTATACACACAGTCACACAAGCCTCATTGCAAGCTCCTCTTTGAAATTTTTGAATTATTGTTTCAACAGAACACTGATTCAATTTGAATGGGGTCACCTGCAATACCATATTTCGTTGCCATGTTCCTAGAGTGGAATAAGGTGCTCCTTCACCTTTTCTTATTCTTGTTTTTCATCACTAACATTCTTACCTCTTTGGGAGCTGCAGCATATATTTCATAAAACAATAATGATGCCTTTTTGACCATGTTCTTTTAAAATACTTATCTTTGTCGAATTTTAAAACCTTCAATTACACAATAATCAGTGTCTCTGTCATGCTTGCTCCATCATCTTCACACCAGGAATGTAGGCACTTGCTGTGGAAGAGTCTTTGAGAGCTCACGCATAAGAATGTGGAACAAAGCCTTGCTGAATTTTTCCTTCCACTTTACTGTTGTGGTGACCATTGGCTCTCATGTGCACTGTCTATTTAGAATACCTTGCAGAAAGCTCTGTCTAAAACACAAGTTATTTTTATTTTTATGGTATAAAATGCTGATCTCCAAAAAATCCCAGAATAAGTGCCAGCACGATGAAACTTTCAGGTTGCTCTTTTAATTCTGGTAATTTAAGAGCTTGAGGGAAGAATTTGATGTAGCAAGATCCTAAATTTCTTTAAAAATAAAAATAAACAAAAAACACCCTCATCCCTCCCCTCCTTCCTCTCTTAAAAAACAAGGTACAGGACAAACTTGCTGTGTTTGCAATAGTCTGTTTTAATCAAGTCTAATATTTGGAGTTTCTCAATGGTAGAAAACTCTTTAATGTTTTTGTTGCTACATGTTGGCACAGAAGTAAAAAAGATTGAATGACTGAGATCACATCTTCATCCACAAGAAAAAGAATCTCCTGGCCAAGGCAAGGCAGCAAAATTGCCACCCACATTCACAATGCGTGTGAAATGCTGTCATTATTCTGAGATCAGGGTATCCAAATTAACAAAATAGTCTGCAACTAGGGGACTGTCTCTCAACAGTACAATCTTTAAATTCTTCCAGGATTGACTCACCGCAAATCATTGCTCAAGAACTGGTTTCAAATGTGGTTTGCCTGTCCATCAGTACGTGCACCTGAATGAGGTCCCTGACTAATATTCTAAACCTTATCTTTGACCTCCATGTAGCATTTAAAGGTCTTAGTAAATGTAGCCAAAAATACTTAAAGGAAGCTTACATTTTTATAACATGGTGACGATTTTATTCTTACAGGTACAATGTTCTGTTTTGATACTATCACATTTTTTCACTTGTTCTATAAAAGTGTTCCCTTTTATATAAACAGTATTCACTTTGTGATATCTGCAAAATACTGACAGTTGCCTGATCTAAATGGTTTCATTTGCAGTCTTACCTGAAAAAGCTGTTTCAGTGTATGACAGGTGATCTGTCTTAATAATTATGTCCTCAGAATGCCTTATGGTGAATAATCAACTCCTTTCAATTTACCCCACAAAATACACAAAACAGTTTTATAGAGAACTCAGCTCATAACCAGCTCAGAACATGACCCTTCATGTGTACTTACCTCACATGGTGAAACTGCTTGTCAGAAGAAAACTTAAATAAGTTATAATTATTCATTTCTCATTTTTAAACCCATCTGCCCAGAGGGGAGACACAAATATAAATGCATGTATGCCCTTCTGTGAGCGATTTAGGATCAGCAAGTTCATGTATAGTAGCTGAACTGAGAAATGATTGGATGTTGCATTTAACACACAGGCAATTGAATGTGAAGCAGGTAAACCTAAAAGCACTGCAAAGGCAATCTTTTTAAATCCTTTTTTATATTTCCATTCGGTTAGATAACTGAAAATGCACTTAATCGCAACAATTGTTGTATAAAATAAATTCAGTTCTATCCAGCTCTAAATTTCTCTATGCTTTCCTATTGAAATTCAGGTCTTCATGCATTTTGACCTTTCCAAGAAAGCCTGCTTCATTGTGAATTGTGAGTGCATTAGGAAGGTAAACATATTCAGTACTTGTTATTCAATGAGTTTGGATTTAGAAAGTCATTGTCAATAGGTTAATCCTTTTGTACAGAGAGTCTCTTTGGCTAAGAGGCATCTTAAACAAATAAAGGTTTTACCAAAATGCTAATTTTTCAGTCTTTCTGTCAACTGTCAAAGAACAAACCTCAGTGGAGGTCTTAAAATTGGTTATTTCTAGTTTATATTCACTTCATGTCAGCACAGTTTGAAAGAGAACTTCTGTATACAGAAGTCTAGTCACAGGCTATTTGTTACTCTGCTCAAGAAATCATTAAAACCCAGGATTTTCTTGGAGTGTTTTATGAGCATGAGGGAAGGGATAAGTTTATCTGGGTTCAACAAATATTTATAAATACCATGAATAGCAAGGATACCAAATTCAGCAGCAGATTGGCTAGGCACTTAAAAAGAAAAGAACAGAACATATCCCCAGTCTGATTAAAAGTCAAGTGTCTCTTGAACTGCATATCACATTTTTCACCAAGTGGATGTATTTTAGACTACTGGTTAAAATGTGAAAGTAGAAATTAGGGATTCTGAGTGAGAAGTGCAATGAAACAGCTCATTGCACCAACTATGTGGGCAGAAGTTCAGCTGTAAATAAGGTGAGGCTCTATGTATAACTTTATTTCACTAGTTGCTCTAAGTTCTTTCAGTGCTTCACAGGATTCCTGCAGGTCCTGTTTCTGTTTATTTCTACTTCAGAAAGGACAGACAACAGGACTGCAAAGGAAAATGTCCGTCCACATGAGCAGACGTTAACAAAGCCCTCCTGAAATACAGGATGCCAGAAATTGCTCTAAGTCCTTAGGAACAATAATCCACTGAGCCACAACCTCTGCTCGTGAGTCAGAGCCACTGGAGATCAAAAATGCAGTGAAGACACTCTTCACTGGACCTCTTTCTAGATGTTCTTCACCATGAACTGTACTTGGCCACCCTACATGCCCCCAGATGTCAGGTTATGTTTGATTTCAGGGTGATGTCCTGACATTTTCAACGCCCCGTTCACACTTTCCTTCTTTTCCATGCATCTTGTCCAGAAAATGAATGAGTCTATAGGATTTGTCTAGATTTTTATTTATTTTCTATATTTTAAATGTAGTGTATTCCAACAACTAAACAGAGCTTTCTCCTTTCTCCTGCAGTACTTATAAATTATTTCTAAATTAATAATGAGTTCATCATAAAATATGTATTTATTGTGAAGTTTATGACTAACAGTGCTTCATTAAGATATAAAAGGTAATAGAATTGTATGTATTATCTGAGAGAAAAAAAAAAGAATTGTACCTCAACTGCTTCGGTAAACTCCCATGGGTTGAGCGTAAAGTGGAAAAAAGTCAGGTGGTATTTGCTGCAGATGTGATCTATTGCTTTGCCTTGTATCAGTCTTCATGATTTATATTTTTCTAGAGCTGTTCTTGTCAGGTTGATATTTACATATAATTTTTAGTGTATTTCATATTCACATGCACATTTAATTTTTTATTAAACAGTCAGGACTTCATAGAGTATGGCTGGCTGAATGCTAAATGCCTGGCTAATTTGGGGGATAATTATGTGGATTCAGCTGGAACCAGCATGTACCTGTTCAAAAGTCAAAGTGCATACCTGTAACTGCTCTGCAGAGTTTGGGTCTAATTAATGAGAACGGTCAAGAAGGTGCTGGCGCTTCTGGGAATAAAAATACATTTCATTTTGTGTCTAAAAATATTTTTGCATGCTAGTAGATGGAATTTAAGTATGGTATCTGGAGTATCTGGGCATGCTGTGTTTTCCCAAGGATCTTTGTACAGTGTAGGTTGTTCCAATGTGTCCTAATATAGTTAATAGCAATATAGTTAAAAAAAAAAAAAAGAAAAAAAAGAAACCAAAGTTTTGGAAACTGGTCTCTGGGCAATTCAGATTAATGTGCAAAGTCGGGCTCTTTTAGAAAGTCTTGAAAAGTGTTTAGCTTCTGTGAGTACAGAATAGAATAGTATAGAACACAGTAAGTAATTTCATTTGCACCACAACCCGTGGTCTTCTGCTTCACTATTTCATTATGAATTTATTTAACAGGTCTGCCTGGAGATTAATATTGCAAATGCATTAGTAGTTTCCTTCAGTAAAGCTGGGGGATGTCCTGATTCTACTCCTTCTGCTCTATCTGCCTCTCACAGTGTGTATTTGATTATTTTCTTATACTTTCAGATTTCTAAACAATGCAGGAAATAACAACACAAGAAATTGGCAGTTCAGACCCAAAGTTGACCCACTGAATGCCGGTCTAGCTTTAAGCTTGGCTTTCCTTGATATAGACAAGGGAAGGATAAGGAGTAGTTTTCTGTCCCTGAAAATCCTTTCCTTGGGCAGACACTGTTTAACAGCATCAGGCTGTGTTAAAATGTGCTGCAGCTGAGAACATCAAGAGCAGTAGGTGCATCAGGAATAAGTGCAGGTAACATGGGCACAGGATAAGGACCAGTCTGAGGTATGGGAGTGGCACCTGACATAGATAATATAGTCCCTTAAACTGCTACATGCTTCTAGAAGAAAAAAAAAACAAACAAAACATAGTCCAATATTTTTTAATCTATTTATTTAGTGAGGTATTTTAAATACATACAAGTAGATCAGTATATTGTAATTTGTTTATTTTGGGGTTTTGGTGGCTTTTGTTTTTGGAGTTTGTTTAGTTGGTTGGTTTTTTGCATCGCACAAATTCAACATGTAAAGAGCAAAGGGACAGGAGAAAGTCAATGGGCTGTTGTTTTAAATTTGTGGCCTTCTGAGCCTGATTAGGTGGCCAGTAATCTGGTATTCATTCTATATGTATTCTGTTTACTGACTGGAACAGTATAAGCTCTTGAGCTTGCATATCGCTTTTCAGATCAGGCACTGTACATTTCCACAGATTTAATACAGGCATAAGTACACCATGAAAAAAAATTATGTAAATAACTGTTTACAGTTCAAAAAGGATATGTATAAAGCATTACCAGGTTCAAAAATTGGAGGCAGTGCGATTAAGCATTTGTTCTAATTTGAATGAGGGAAAATCAGTGCTTACCTGAAGACAAATGACCATGGCTGGCTGGCAGAATTTTAGTAGCATTGCTGTAGCATTCCCAGGGGTGTCCCTTCACCTTCTGGCATAACACTCCTTTTCAAGCTTTTCTTGAATGCCATAACATGTCACTGACTTCAGTGTGGACCCACTTGACCTTTTAGATGAGGCAATAGCTGGTAATTGCATTAGGGTATTTTCATTTTTGAAACTACTCTATTTCCAAAGTTTTGATCTAACTAGTAATAGTTGACTTTATGCTGCCAAGTAAGAAGAAGATTTGGAAGAAAATTAGGATTCATGTTAAGTTGGAGATAGCCTGCAAAAATTGCTAAAGGTGTGGACTACTACTCACTTCCAAACAGACTAAGTAATTTAGAAACATGCTAAAGATCAGAAAAATCTTTCCTTTGAGAAGATAAGTAAAGAGATGTTTAAAATTTCCAGCTGAGTAGGAGAGCAGTAATGGCTTTGAAGGGCACAAGGAAGCCAGCCAGGGTCAACCCTCCCCCCAGCTTCAGTATGAGATTACAAATATCAGTGTTTTGTTCCAGACTTTAGGCTTGTAAACAAAGGTATTACTCAGTATGCATATTAGCATTTCATCATAAATATCAGAAATTTTACTGGTAAAATATACTGAGTGCAGTAAAGAGAAGCTAAGCCTACCTCTGAACACCATTCTGCATCCACTGTATCATTACTAATAACAGGTATTGGTTACCCTTGCAATTAAGTCATTTGGCAGAAACCCCAGAGAAGCCAGGAAGTATTTTGGATCTCAGCAGTGCTAGTCTGTATCCAGCTGTTTAAAGTTAGCTTAGCTTGTATAAATGCTGGGTCACAGCTGCAGCAGAAGCATAAGAGAGGGATTTCTTGTGCCACACAGAGCTCAGGGGTGGGACCCCCTTAACCCAGCTGGGAGCTGTCCCTCACCTCACCCACTCAAAGGCTGGGGCACCACAATGTCATGTGAAACTCACTCCACACATATGAATCCAGTTTAGCCAACTACAACAACTGACATTGATAATGAAAGAGCAAAATACATAAAATAGTAAAAAATACTCTAAAAATTCCGAAACACGCTGTGTTTCCTGTCCCTACCCAAAGTTCTTGCTTCTTGCTACAGAACTAAGCTATAATCTTAATTTATTTTGCTGCTAATGAAGACAACAACATGAACCTCAGCCCCTAGTTACTGTTTCAGTAAGTACTTTAGGTTCTTGGTATGTTCAAGGTTGCTCTTGATACATCTTCACAGCTCCTGTTATCTAATCTAAATTGCATATGTCTACCCATGCTGTTGACAACTCTCCTGAAAGTATTGGAATCATACCAAGAACTTAAAATAATCTCAAACTAGCAAATGAAAAATTATTCTTTAAAGTTAAGCTTTCATCATTCACTTTCACTTTGTAGCTTTTGATCTCCCTCAGGTAGAGACCATATGTTATAGGCAGGATATATTTGAAGCTGGAATATTTTTACAGGTATTGGTGTTGATCTGTGAAAGGATAGATTTAGAAATGCTTTACAAGTACCAGGAATCAAGCTGAGAAATATTTTCATTTCCACCTTTCAAAATTGCATGGGGAAACAAAAAGGTCTTCTAACTTGAAATGCGAGGATATAAAGAAAACTTCCAAGATTTAAAACTGGACCCATATTAATTTTTGTTTTCAGTCAAATTTTTAAAGGTTTTGTCTGGACAGCTTTAGGTCCAATCTTTTCTAGAAGGCACAGAAACTGTTTCCCACATGGGCTTTGTCCTCTCTGCTCATTGAGAAGAGGAAATCCTTTCTGTCTGACAGTATTAACAGATTCCAGTGTACATTATGACAGTATTTAATGCAACATATTTTTTGTTTGTATTTCGAAGAACAGAATAGAAACAATGTGTGCAGCAAAAGGCAGTTGAGCTAAACAGGGGCCTCTACAGAGAATTCCAGACTGGAAAAAAAGCCCTTTTGTCACACACTGTGACAGATGCCTTCCTCCATACAACTGTTCAATAGTTTTTTAGGGAACTGTATATACCTTCCATGAATCACCTGACAGCAGTACAAGGACACCCAGTTTATATCTTTGCTGAGATATAAAAGTCTGCCCAACACATAATTATACCTTATGTTTTAAAAATGTCAATTATATAGATAAAAATGAAAATAAAAACCAGGCAATTTTACAATTAGGTTTTCATTAAAGACACAGTATGACAACATAATCAGCTTTTCATTTAATGCTTTGAAAGGTCATCATAGTCTCATTAATATGCCACAGTAATATCAACGATGCTGCTTAAATTTTTGTTCTTTCCCTGTGCTTGTCCAATATTTTTTCACTTAGTTATCTCAAAATACTGGCATATGCAGATTCCTGCATATGATAGTATTTTGCATATGGCATATCATGCATATGCCATAAATCATATGCCAGCTTTGTAGAGTTATTTCATTCTTATCACCGAATTGCAGTGAAGTTCTAAAGGTAGTTTGGGAACATTTGTATTAAAGCCAAACATCTGCACTATTGGGTCTGAATGTTTTGTCTTAGGATGTCTTGTGTGCAGCCTGTTCTGTCAAATATGAATGCACTGGTTGGTCTTTACTCCCCAAGTCCTGAGAAAGCAGAATAGGGTTAGGGTTAGGGTTGGTTAGGGACTGAAATGGATGGTTACTTTTCTTCATGTAGTTAAGATTCAACTAAAAATTATAATTAAAACAGTTGAAAGTGTTTTAATGATGATCTAAGTCCAGGAGGGAAGCTTGATATCCTTCCGTTTTAGCTATGAATTCAAGCATTTATAGATCCCTGCAAGGAGAAACATGTTTGAAACAAAAAAAATGACTCTGTCCTTAAGTACCTTTGCAGACAGATATATCTGTCTTAGATGGACAGAAACAAACAAACAAAACAAAAGACAAAAAAGGAGCCTCCACTTCACTCAGACAGTTGTGGTGTGTAACTGCTACACACACTGTGGTGTGTAATTACTACACACACTCTGGTATATAATTACTATACACACACTGTGGTGTGTAACTACTTCTGCACACGGGGCTTTGTGAGATTGTAGTGATTGCAGTTATCAGCAACACGTTGTTGAGCGCATGCTCAAGTCTTGATGAAATTGATACTGCATGACCCAAATGAGAAAAGTGATGTTTAATTCACCCACAGTTGAAAAGATAAAATATTTAACCCCTTAGAGATCTTGACAGAGAGATGCTCACAACCCACTAGTAGATCCTAAAGAAGCAACAAAAATATTTATTGGGTTTTTTCTCCCCTCGCCTTTGGTTCTTTACTATAAGAGATCTTTTAACTATAAATTGATGAACTGTGCTTTATGAAAGTCAATATTTTAGAAAGTCACATGGTGAAGAGCACCATCATAAAGCATTTTGTTACTGACTTATGAGAGCAACACAGTATTCAGTTGGCAGGGGACTAATGGTGTTGAAATTAAATCAATCTTCATTATAGTTGCAAGGAAAAATTATATAACAATAATAAATCTAAATGTCCATGAGAGATATTCACTATGTAAATGTTTACTAAATCAAGATGGAAATAAACCCCAAAAAGTGGAGGGTACCTCTAGTGAAATCTACTGTTTTGTACAATTACTGGTCATTACTATGGTACCATTTTATAATGTATTTCCTTGGAGAAAATGGGAAAGCAAAAGATTTTTAGAGCTTGTTTTTTTGCAGAAGCCGTGTTAAATATTCTGACCAAAGATCCATGAATATTTGGTCAACTGGGAGAGTTTCTGAATAGATATTTTGTGAGATGCAGTTCTCTGAGCTTTCTAGGAGCTAATCACTTTGAGAGGGCAAGATGGGGCATACTGAAAGGACTAGATTGTCCATCAGCATTTTCAAAAGCGCTAAGAGGTCTCTAGAGGGGTGACATTTGGCTTCTTGAAATGCAGTTCATGTGTTATCGCCAATCTGGTGGCATACATGCCCCGAGAAAGATTAACAAGATTTACCAGATGTGCTGCAAGGTAAAAATGCACTGTCAGAACTTAACCAGGCTCGGAATGATGTCAAGTACAGATGTGCTCCTGAATACCTCTTAGAATCAGTCACAGTTAATTTGATGTTCTTAAACTTGTTGCTGATATCTGTGCTGAGAGGCATGTCAGTATTTCACCCTGCAGCATTTTCAAGGTGATTTGGATTGTTAAAAAGACAAAGCATAAGAGAGGTGCTTAATTATAGGTAAGTGTGATATAAAGTAATAGAGTTAATAAAAGGATGGTGACTAACACAATAATAATAGCGACATGAGTTTGTGATCCATGTCCAGTAGACTTCAGATATGGCTGATAAAGATCCTAAATTAGTTTTCTAATTAATTGTTTGGAAACAAAATATTTTCATTTCACTTTCCCTACTACTTTTGCTTGATTGCCACACTTTCCTTTCAATTCCATGTTTCCACTTTTCTGCTCTAATTCGTCTTTGCAATAATTGCTTCTGCTTCTTTTCATTTTGCTTCTTTTCTGCAATTCCACAGTGCAGCTGCTCTTCAGCTAGCACCACACAGTGTATCCACTTCCAGAACAAACGTCACCAATCCCTAGCGTTGTCACTCATTAGGCAGTGTTTTTAACTGGATATCAGCTTCTCAAATTATTCTCACACCATCTGCTTGTTGAATACTTTTCATAGTTCATGTTTTTGATTTTGTTCGGTTATCCTTTAAACTGAGACATTCCGCAAAAGTGACATTACTCTCTTGCTATCATATTATCAGAGTTATTTTTTCCCCTACCTGTTAGTTTAATTTCTTAAGTAGTCCTCAGTGCTGATGCTGTAATTCTTAGTCCAGCAAAGCAGGCTGTATCTGCCTTGTCATATCAGAAGACAAAATTCACTTGTTTTTCATAGAAAGACCAAACACCATTTACAGGCCTAAAAATTTGCTATCTTTGCATCATATTTGTTCTTCAGATTTTAACCAAACTGTTATCCTATCTAAAGGCAATGTGGAGGTATCAGTAGATTTCTTTACCCTTTGCTGTTTCTTGTATTGTCAGTGGTATTCCTGAGGTGGGGAAATGACCTTCTACTCTTTGTCTATTCCTTTAAAATCATTTCATCTCTGTAATGAATCCCCTTCATCATCCCTTCACCACATACTCTCAGTATCCACAGAAGTTTTGAAGAGGAACCACAGGGTGACCCATAGGTCCTGTACTGATGGTGTTTTTACTACAGAATGCATCCAGACATGGCCAGAAATGAGCCTGGGGGTGCCACAAAGACACTGCAACCCCCACGTGTTATTTAAATAACAGGGTCTCCGGTGGTATTGGAGTGGTGTTGGGAAGTTGTCAACTGGATTTATCTAAATTGAGAACCTAATTCATAGAATTGTTAAGGTTAGAAAAACCCTCTAAGATCATTGAGTCCAATGCTTAATTTTGACAAGATGAAGAATAATAACTATTTCCTGATAGCAGAACTTGGCATTATTTTCAGTTACTTGTGTGTGTATATTTGTGCTCACTAATTTCAGATAAGATAAATACTTTCAGGTGCTAAAAAAACCCAAAATCTATCCTCTGTCAGCTATGAAAGCTGTGGCATAATCAGATATAAGTGTACATGACTCCAAGCCTGACTAGGCTTTAGTGGTTTGGGCTTGTCTAGATCTCTGTATAATGCTATGCCAGAAGTAATTTTTCATTCTCACCTCAGCGTCTCTGTTCCCTTACACACATCCATTTCTTGGCTTGGTTAGCACATCAATGTAACTGGTTATCACCACTCAACCTGGAAATACTTTGTGGTCTGTAGGTTGGGTGGGAGTCCCAGAAATTAAAGTACGTCTGCCTAGTCTTGGTTGAGTAGTTATTTTGCGGTCTAACGTTGTCTCCCAACAGAGGGATATAACTCTGCAAGTTTTCTGGGCAAGTTCCCACACTGCAGATTAATTTTACACAGATGCTTCCTTGTAATGGATCATAAACTTTTAAAATTTCTATGAACTCTCTTGTTAGTGAGCTCAGGAACACGGACAGCTTTATATGCAATACCAGAGATACCTCACAAAGATACTTATCCTATTCTGAATTACCATTATTGTGGGAATCTTAATTTTCTCCATCTTATCCTTAGAAGATAAATGTCTGTAAGTGTTTTCAGCCATTAGAATAATATTCCCCTGTACAAAGAAACAAACTAAAAGAACCCCAGCACTTTTAGGGATGATAACTTACCTTCCTCAAACTTTCTGTTTTACTGACAGTTCCCTATTTGATAGTGAAAATCAATCAATATTTCTTCATTTTAGGAAAATGATTTTGTTAATGATTTACAATATTGAGGCTTCTAATTTTATTTTATGAAAAAGCGCTTAATGGGCATAAGATTTTTGTTATGCAACAAGAAGCCATTGAGGAGCAAAGGGCCGTATATTCCTCTGCCAGTCCCCTTGATGTGGCCGTGCCACGGGAGGGTGGTGGAGGGAGGAAGGGCTGCAGCTCCCCTCCTTGTGCCCTGGTTAGGGGAAGGCACACAGCCTCTTGCACCATGGTTTGGAACAAAGCTGATGGCTCCAAACTAAGAAGATAGAAGTTTGAGATGTAATCTCACTTGTGCAGGGAAAGACCTTCATTTCTTACAGTAAAAAACATTGTTAATCTCCTGATTGCATAAACTTTGCTTGAACTGTGGGTCCAAATTGCTTTAAAAAGTGTGATACAGTGGTATCAGGCTCTGAGGGGGCTCCTCAGCTGGATGTGCAGTCAGAAGTCACTGAATAGGTTAATTGCCTGTACTTATCTTTTAAAGCAAAGATATAACGTTTAGAAGAAACACTTTTATACCATTTAATTCTTGACAAAGGTACTAGAGCTTTTAGTTTTCAAATGTACTAGGGTCATGAAACTTTATGACTCAACCAAACTGAAGTGTCACTTCTAGTAATTGTCTTGTTTATTTTTATCTCTGAAAACTGTAAACATGCAAAATCTACATCAATTATAAAACAAGGGTTTATTTTTTTTACTTCTAGAGATGCTCCAAACTTTGCAAACTCTTTCCTTGTGTCAAAATAAAAGTGGAGTTAGTATCAATTACCATTTCACTTGTTATTCCTGATATGTTGCTAAATTTAAGATTGAAGGTGTCTATTATTCCATTCTTTTCTTGAAAAGTATATTCCCAGCCTAAACTGAGTTCAGCTAATTTGTATGATAGGCACCCATTTTTACTCATGTTAGGTGATTTGAAGCAGAAGTGATTAAGTGCTTCTCACTAGTTGTTGTATTGTTCCCTGGATGGCCACTCAGCCCTGTGCAGCCACTCTCCTACTTCTCACCACTAGATGGGCAAGAAAATTGGAGCATAAAAGTGAGGAAACTCATGGGTTGAGATAAAGACAGTTCAACAGGTAAAGCAAAAGCCATGCACACAAGCAAAGCAAAACAAAGAATTCATTCCCCACTTCCCAAGGGTGGGCAGGTGTTCAGCCATTCCCAGGACAGCAGAGTTCCAGCACATGTAACAGTGACTTGGGAGTACAAAGACCACACTCCAAATGTCCCCCTTTCCTCCTTCTCCTGCAGCTTTATATGCTGAGCATGAGCCCAGATGGACAGGGACATCCCCTAGGTCAGTTGGGATCAGCTGTCCCAGTTCTGTCCCCTCGCAGCTCCTGTGCCACCCCACTCTCCTCGCTGGTGGAGCGGGGTGAGGAGTAGCCAAGCCCTTGGCTCTGGGTAAGCTCTGCCCAGCAAAAACAAAAACATCCCTGAATTACCAACAGTTTCCAGCACAAGTCCAAACTGCAGCTCCATGCCAGCTGCTAAGGAGAGAAAGTAACTCTACCCCAGCCCAAACCAGCACACCTGTGAAAAACCAGGGGATGTAGAACTGAACTTGAGGTTTGAAAGACAGAAATGAGCTGAAATGTTGACCAGTCATAATTCTCTCAATGTCGTTATCTGTTGTTAATGTTCTTAAGGATCTAAGATGTGGGATAATATTCTTTATTATGTTTTCTAATGTCAATTACTTGCTAACTTGCAGGGTAGTTTTCCCATAAGTCTCTCAGTATTGCGATGCTAATTCATCAGCCAAGTCAAGGGTTAAATACTAGTGCACTTCAAATGGAATTAGATAAATTAACTTAGCCCACTAAATGGGCTGTGTGCTAGAAAGAGCAAAATGAGTTATCCTTCTCTTTTTTTATCATGGAGCATTGGAAAATCAGGTGTTTTAGGAAAACTGTTTGGTATTAAAAGATGAGCCCACAAACACTTTCATTCTCCATTTTCTTGAAAGATTAATTTTCATAAAGACAATGAAAGGTCACAGTTTATCCTCCAGTTTTGACCTGGTAAGAGGTACCAGAAGCATCATGTCTAGAGTAGTTTTGTCTTCTAAGTGCCAGTAATTGGCAATGCTGTTTCTACCAGCTGTCTAAGTTACAATATCTTGAAGGCTTTCAATTATTTTAATTTTTAATGCATTCTAGAACTGCTTTCCTTTTTTTTATTATTTTTTAGACTTTCGGCATAACCAGTTTCCTTTGAATTATTATAGAGTAAACAGCTAGTGGCAGGTAAATTATTCAGAAGAAATTAAGCAGTACCAGAGAATTCAAAAAGACCTTTTGGCTTTCTTTGTTGTAAATTTGCAAAAGTAATGCAACTCTGGGATTGGAAATGAAATTTAAGTACTAATACATAACTTTTTCTTTTATCTCTTCCTAAGACTTTCTCACATCCAATAAGCTCATTCAAAAAAGTGGAGTTTTTTAATTTGTACCAAAAAAAATGAAATCAAAAATACGTCAAGTCATGAACTCATTGTATAATTTTGTTTTGCAATTTTATTTCTCTTTGAATATAGTTATTCTTTCATTCTGTCAGTGCACTGTAGTGTAAACCATTGTCTGTGCTTCTCTGCCTAGTAGGACTTTTGAAAGCATTGAAGGCTCTCTGTTCAGGTGTCCAGTGTGTTGCCACATGTGACCTGAGCGGTTTTTGTTGAGCTGATGCTGCTATAAAACACCAATTACATCCTTTAAGCTAAAGCAGAAAGCCGTGTGTGTTGCCTCCTGTCCCAGTGCCCCCTCAGTGAGGCCATGCTGCCTCCTGGGAGCTGAGTGAGAAAGGAAAGGGGTATCAAGTGATTTTAGCTGCAGGCATGGCTGCAAATGGGATTGAAAGTTATGAATGTGTAAGTGAAGGGAATATGACTTGCATGAAATATAAAAATGCTTTGGGCTGATAAGGTACTTTTTAATGGCTGGAGTGTTAAGACTTTATTACAGTTAGATCTTCATCCTCTGCTGATAAAGCAAGGGGAGTTGCCAATCCCCTATATGCAATTAGTCTACAATTGCCTTTACAAGCATCACAAGAGGATTTTTCACTATGCAAGTCCAACTTGCCTGGTTCTAAGGCAAGTGGATCTCACAGCTTTTGAGTTAAAATGCAAGAGTTCTAAGTAAATAGTTCCTTGGCCCATCATCAGTCCAGGAAGAACAGTATCTCTTCTTTGTAGCAGCGAGCAGTTTTAAGAACAAAATTCCTAACCCACAAAATGATATAGAATGTGTCGTTCTCCTGAATGCTCTTTTACAGGGTGATCAAGAGGCTTCCGTTTAGTGAATACATTTGCTCACTCAGTTTTGGAGAGTCGCCCTTCATTTATTCTTTCCCTTTGGAAGTACTTTCGAGTGCAAATTACTGCTATCAGAAGCCTTGAACTGAGAGGCTATTATTCTCCATGCTCAGATTAAATTAATTTTGAACAGTTTAATGCAGCATGTCCGAGCTGCAAGTCCAAGTGGTGTCAAATCTATTTCTCTGCTTTTTTAAGCTGCACCTTCAAGGGCAGTATGATTCATGGTAAATGTGTTCTTCTAATGTCTTTTGCTAAGCATTATTATTTTCTTTCATTTGCAAGTCATGAGGATAAAATGTTAACTATTTTCCTCCAAAATTGTATAAAGGCAGTACAATTGTATATCAGCTTTTTTTTTTCTCAAAGAAGCTTATTATATTTACTTGCTGTTAATGAAATAAAGGAAAACTAGGAAAATAGTCATGATGAAAGAAGGAATCTTTTTTTAAAAATGTCTAACATAGAAAAAGGAGGCCCTGTAGGACCCTGCAACATCATCATTGCATTAGCAAGCAATTATCTTGATCAAGGTCTCTGAAATAAAATTAAGGAGTTTTTAATGATTGGCTATGTAACTCTATTTTTGTTTTTGCCAAGGTGCAAGAGCAAAACAGGACATAAATCTCCGTCTCCTTTCTCTTTAAACTGAAGCATTCTACTGTCTCTCCCTTGCTTCCTATTGCTAAGGTGTCATTGAAAGGTGGTAATGAAATTCCCCAGAGGTTTTTGAACCCTAAATAGCCAAAAGATTGGCAATCAGTTTTGCACAGTGTGGAAGTGGAGAATTTGGGATGCTGAGAGATCCAGTGTGCTTTCTGTGAAAGGATACTTGATGGCCAAATAAATTCACAAATCCAGATTTTCAAACCCCTTCTTTAGCTCAGCAGTTGCCATTTCTGTGTCCCATTTTGCACTCTTGGATATTATTGTATTCTGATATTTAGGTAGTTTCAGTACTGTCTGATGTATTGAATACTCTTCCAATATCACATTGACATATGGTGTCCTCATTTTAACTTCATCTTGTATGTCAAGTTACTGTTGTTGCTTTCATGATCATATGCATCTTTGAAATTTTTGTAAGACTGTGATAGAGAGTATTTGCATAGTCATAAATAGCTACTTGGCCACTGTGTATCCTCTCTATAAAATGGGGTTTATACACAGTTAGATTATTACTAAAGTCACCTATATCATAAGGGCAAGTCATAGTGTTTTCTCCTATTGTAACTGTAAAAAGGGAGTGTTTAATTCTGCCTGAAAAACACCAGCTCTTCTTTGAAGAGTGCCAAGGATGGATTTTTCTGAGAAATCCTGTTGAATTGTTATGGGCTGGAAGTCAACAACATTCACGTTGAGCAACTGAGAACTGAAATAAAAAATGGAAAAAAATCTGTTCTGTAAATTATGCAATATAAATTGCCAAGATCTGGTCCTACTTTCATTGCCTAAGGAATGGTTATTTATCTGTTCTATACCAGTAAAGACATTTATTTTAATGGATTACATCACAGCAATACAGTGCTTATGGGAGGCATATGATTCACACAAGGTGGCAATCCTGTGGCTGCCGTTCTTTACATGCCTATTGCCTGTCTTCTTTTCAGTAGCGTAGCCTATTGAGTTGAAAATCTGCAGCAGGAGTATTTCTATTGTTTTTGTAAAGCTTCACTTGAGTAGGTTAAGTTTGATGAAGAAAAGAGTTGGTTTAAACACTCCTGTGTATACTTTTTATATATAGCTTGGATGTTTGCAGAGTTATAGTACCCTTAAGAGGCAAAGACAAACCATGCCAACAGGTAAAGATCCCCATCATCACCACCATCTGGTTATTTTAGCCACAACATTTTTTGTTTATATATAAGAATGGATAATATTTTCAAAATACCACAGTCATCCATGGCATCAGAACACCCATGATATCACTTCTTTTTTCTTCACCTCTATCCCTGTGGTGTTTCATTTATCTTAGACTTTTTTTGAACCAAGAGCATGTCAGACTATCTACTTGTTCTATTTGCAGCTTCAGATGCAAAGTTGAATTCTTAGATAATTTGGCAGTATCGTGGGACATTAATTGCTCAGACAAGGAAAGCTGCAAGGGCACTTGTTGTGTTGTAAGTTCAGAGAAGAGTGATGTGCATCACACCGGAATCAGGGATTTGCCAGTTGTGACATAACATTATAGTGACAGATGTGTTGCTGTCAGCAAGTCAGGTTTAAGGCAAGCCCTGCAAAGAGACAGTGTGCCATACTTGTGAGAGGGCAACTCAGAGTAAGACCAAGTTACCAAAATCCTGGCAGGATCTTTAATATTCATAATTATAAAGAACAACAGAAAACTAAAATGAGGTAACAACATGAAAAATTACACCAGTGCTTATCACAGAGAGAGATGTCAGAAAAGCAGCAGAAACTATGGCGTTGATGCAGCAGAATAAGATAATGGATAATAATAGGATAATTAGATTCATCCTTATTGGAGTTACCGTGGCTGAAACAAAGTATGACAGAGGAGATGTTGGCTCAGATACTTCTAAAGCAATTTGAATTGTAGTTGCAGTCCTTGGCCAGTTGACTTTTCCAAAATAGTATAGACAAAATTAACAAATACAAAGTTTTAATAGGAAAGGTGTGTGGAACTACTGAGATTGAAAACTCTTGGTCTCTGTCATCTATGCAATTACTCTAATCATTTAAATGTTTTTGTGTATTTTGTGGGAAATTTACATGTATTCGTCTGAGCATGCCAACTGAGACACCTTCACATGCCTTTTACTGCTGTGCAATGCCAAAATCTTCAGTCTGGGGGATGTGCTATAGTAATTTTTATTTAAGAGGCTGGGGACAGATTTGAAGTCCCCCACTGAAAGGAAAAAGACTATGGAGCAGGTTCTGTATATCAAAGCCTGTCTAACTAGCGTTCTCTGTGCTCCTGTTCAGTGCTATCAGAGAGTCGTGACTGTCTCTTTCCGTATTCAGTGGTGCTGTTAATCCCTACCCTCCTGATGGAGATACTCCCTTTTAACAGTATCCAGAAATCCAGCATTTGTTAGAAAATCCCAGTAGAGTGCTACTTCTGATCTGTCCAGGATGAGAGGATTTTGTATTCTGGATAAATCCTGTCTGCCACTTTTTCTGTAGATTGTCAAAATACAGGACAATTAAGCCAAATGGCTGTTTCTATCTTTACTCCTCTTGTGCTGTAAAAGAATTCTCAGTATCTCAAAAAATAAATCAGTTTATTCTCCCTTTATGAAGTTCAGATGCTTTTTATTTGGGCAGCCAATACAATGGGATATCCCTGAAGTTTGTAAGTTGGTATTGGTGAGAAAGATTTCCTTTTCTTATGCAGAGTCCAGGATAGTCTGGAATCATTTCTCAAACTTTTGAGGTAATAGCATAGCTTAACTTTATATAGTACAAGTTCACTTTTTTGTCTCTTTTAAAAATATGACTGGGCAAAACCTCTGAAGTTTGAAAGACATCAGTAAAAAGTTTGTGTTTCACTTCATGGAAGGTCTGCTCCAATTTCTGCTAAAGACACTGGACACAGTCCTTTGTTTAGTAATTGCCTTTGGGATATAGGCCGAAGTCCCTGAAGTTTTGTCTTGAGATTTCATTTAAAATCTCCTTTAAAAGCAAACCCAAAATTTTTAGATTCAAACTCCCCACTCTCCAAGTCCTCTACTTGTATTCCAGATCTTACTTTTTTTTGTTCTTTCACGTAAAATTTAAGATTCTTATGCAGTACTAAAATAATAACACATGAATATTTATATATTTATATCATCAAACTTTTATTTATCATAATGCTACCCCAGATATTAGATTGCTCTGAAAAAAGATAGTGGTAAATGGTTTTTATTAATTATTATGCTGTTCTCAGCTCACATCTTCACAAGAAAAGTAATCTTGAAAAAACTTAGTGTGTCATTTTTTGTGTGTTGATAGGCAAGTAGGATCCAGTGTAGATTTTTCTTATTCCACCAGTATTTTTGAAATTTGCTTTTAAAAATTCTTTTATCCAGATGGAAAGTTTTCGGGCATTTAAAAGAATTTGTGCCTTTTCTGATCATGACTGAGCTGCACTTACTGCTCTGAAGTCCTTCCCTCAGTAACTGCTCAGTCACCTCATTTTTCAGGGCTTGCATGAAAGCACAAAAGCAAATGTGCCCAGAGCTTGTGGTGAAGTCTGGCTGTGCCAGAACCCAGGCACAGGATAAAGGTATGGGATGGAGACAGGTTATTCACCTGTGTGAATATCAGTGCCAATGGGTGTTCAGACATGAAATGCAAGGAGTGTCTGTATTTTCATGACATTGTATAATTCCTGTGCTGTTAATATGGTGTGAGGCTGATTTATAACAGCAATTTTCATAGGGCATTTTTGAGCTCTGTGCCATTTGAAAGGTTTGGTCTCTAGGAACAGCATAATGAAATCACTAATATGATCAGAAAATCTCTAACAAGATAAACAGAATTCTCATTCTTCTTCCTGTCGCTAGCAGTGCTGGAAATGATCTCATTGCCCTCCTCATCAACCTGCTCTCGTCTCACGGGGGGTGTATTTGGCAGCTGCAGACGCTGCATGCCAAGTCTGAGAGTGCATTTTTCATGTGTTAGTAACTAGGTCTAGTGCTGACTGTGTGAGAGCCAAGACACTCATTTATGTAAATCATATGTGATTTGTGAGGAATTTAGTCACTCTTGCATGCTCAAGACCACAGTTTTTCACAAAATCCTTCACAAGATTAACTTACAAGGTCATGTGAGAGCAGTTACTCATGGGGAGAGATTGTTTCTGATGCTAACACTTAACAGAAACATGCAACTGAGTCTTTATAGCCACCGACGCCCCTTTCACAGTTTACTTAAAGACTGAGGTGTTGTACTTGTATGAACTTGAAACCAACATTTTCATGCCTTGGCACAAATACCAAGGAGGCCAAAAAACAAAAACCCATGAGAAATATAAAAATTATATGAATAGAAAGCACAGTCAGGCTGGCACAAAACGGCACAGTACTGCATTAGGAACCTTAACCAAGTCCCTTCATAGCGTGGTGGAGGGAGTCTAGGAAAACGGTGTTTCAGCATAAGTCAGGATGACTTAAGGCATCTTCTTTTGAGTACATCTCTTCTAGTTATCTCTCTACCTCTTGCATGAGATATGGAGCTACAGAATAAAATCATGCAAACTTAGAAGTAAAGTCTTGGAGTCACTTCTCTCCCCCTCCAATTAGCAATCTCACTTGCTGCAATCCTGATCTTTTGCCGCCTAAGTGTTTACATTACCAAGCCAAAATTTGACTTGTTGAAGCCACAGTATTGATGAAAAAACCCAAAGCAAACTGAATGAAACTATATTAAGTATGTAAGTTCCAGCATCCCAGAAATCAGCAAAAATAATGATACAGCCTGTTAGTTTTACATACCAACATTGTATTTTGATCTTAGATGTTGAGAGAATTGTAACTACACATGTATAAATTACATTTGGAATCACATATGTAGTGTAGGTGGTTGGTTTGATTTTACTGTTTTCTCTCTAGAATATACCTAAAAGCTCAAATTTTATAATAGTTTTTGGATGATTTCTCTTATTCTGGGAAGCAGCATTATAAAGTATATAAATAAAGGCAAAAAAATCATGTCTTCTGAAAATGTAAATGTCCTTCCTTTTCCCTGAGGTGAATTCAGGTCTTCTCAGTAGAGTCTCTTTCACTTTAGCATTGTTGAATGTGCATGGCCCACTCCATTCTGATCTATTTCAACTGGTGACCATGTGTCATCAATGCAGCAACAGAATTGTTTCATATCAAAGACTCCTATAGGGGCAAACTCAAAGGATAGTTAAGTAAATAAAGAACAGTTTATACAACATACAATCTCTTTCCATTATCTTATCAACATCAATACTTCCATGAAAATGGATTTTTAGCTGAGCTGAATGCCTTGTCCCCATTACCTTGCTGGCCTTGTTGCTCTACACAAATTGACCTGAGGCAGACTTTGGTGAGACAAGCACAGTTGACTGAGCTTCCTACTTCAGTCTCTGACATGTTATATGGGAAACTTGAAATAAAGAACCCTTTTGTCTACTGCAGACCAGAAGCTCCCACTGAAATGGTTTTGCAATTTAAAGAAACAAACCTGAGCAGCTGGATCCAGTACCAGAAGAAAGCGATAGAAGTTCAGCTAAAACTTTAAAATTCTTTCATATGGAAATATTTTTCTGCTTAGTTAAAATTTTCTGAGAGTAAATCTGCCTGTCAATTTTAATACTGGATTACCTGTATTTCATAGAAATTTTTGATTTTTAAATGATTTTTGGTTTTTGGATGATGTCAAGACCTAGGGGGGGGGTGATGCTGGGAAATGAGTGGGAGGGTTATTCCCAGTTTGTAATTTCCTTTCCCATTTCACACAATTTTTTTCTGTGGTGACTGAGTGAATAGGAAGTGGCAGGCAAATTTGAAGGCAGGCCTGTCTGAAAGTGACATTCAGGAAAGTGTACATAAATACTACAAGAATGAACCCAAATTGACTTTCATCACTTTTTATCATCTTTGAAAAGGAAAGTAAATGAGAACCTTACCCTGCTGACCATATTTCTTATATCTTCTTCAAAAAGGATCTGAGTCAACTTTGTCCCCCTTTTACAAACCTATTTTAACTTCTAATTCTGCATTCCAAAATGAGACTAAAATATGTTGTTTAAATAATAAGAAAAAAAATCTTCAAAGTCTAAGCAGCAGTTATATAATAAAAGCACAAGCTTAAAGCTAAGAAAGCCCCCTGTGCATAGAGGTTTATTTTTAAAACATTATGAATTGTTGTCTCTCATCAGGCAGCATTGAGAGTATATTGAACACCTACAAAAGATCAAAGAACTTACGTATTCTGTCAATTCTGCATTTTTAGTTTAACAAGTACATCAAATAAATTATTCTTTGGCATTTATTTGAATGTGAAGTACAGTAATCAGTGCTCCAAAACTAATCTGATTATGTGGTTTATTTCACAAAAGCTTTTCTATCTCTTTTTCACTGAAGATTAGCCAAAGCCTCAGTGTTTCTTTTTCATAACTTTAAAATTCAGGAATATTATCTAATAATTATATTACTGACAGACTGTACAGTGCCACTCTTTAAAAATACTCAGTACAGCAACACCAAAAAAATGGTTTTCTCCTCCTTGAAAGAAACAGGATGCTGGGACTGTTCAATTACTGAAGAATTAATAAAAGCCTAATCTTTTTCATGAGCAAATGTTGCAAAAGGCTGCAGGTACAGTAATTTCCTTCTATATTATTTTGGGGCCTATGCATGAGTATAAATGCTATGAAAATGCAAATGAATTGCTAGATTATTTAAGATATGCATAATATGCAGCTATTCTTTCAGAGGGAAATTTGCCTTCCTTTCTCATCACACATCTGGTTTGTTTTGTTGTACATATATGTGTTTAAGATTTATATCAAACACCCTTTAGATTTTGGGCTTCACGTTTATAAACCAAACTCGTTTGCAGTTCTGAATTTGTTGAGGTTCCTCTTTTGGAAAATAGAACTCTGCCTGTGCTCTTACAATATTCAGAACATAACAGCAGCATGGCAGCCCATAGCAAAGAATATTCCATTGGTTTGGCTGGAGATGGAGATATGTTTACTTTTATATTTCTTTCTGCTCCCTTATCTTGAGAAGTACAAACTCCAACCTGCTTACTTTGTTAGAAAAATATTGATATGGTGCAGTCATGATACTTTGGATGTCATAAAATGTGATTCAGTTTTCCTCAATGTATTTTACTGTTTGTATTTGTCAACTTTGTGTAAATTAGGGCTTTTGGTTATGTAATCAATCCTTTTCTAAATGTAGTAATTTATCTGAACGCATTTTTTATATTTTTTTTTCAGTTTTGTAACTACAAAGGTCTTTTTAGGTCAACATTATTTCTTTTATGTTTAGCTTTCATGTTTCAGGGGCTCATGTGGAAGATACTCAACAAAATCCTGTGGCCTGTTTTGCGCAAAACCAGCAGATAATCATAATGATCCCTTTGGCCAGAAAACCTTTGGAATGCTTTGCTTGGCCATCCTGAATGAAGAACTGTCCTTGTGTACCAAAAACTGAGCACGTGTGCTCTCAGTGAAGTGGATGCCCTATTTTGTAGTAGATAATTTGAGTTCATTATGGAGTTTAACAGACTATTTCCTGCTCCAAATCCAGTTTCAGCTTTTTTTTCCAGATGCAGACCCAGAAACTGGTTTTGCTTTTCTACTCCATCAGTGCTAGGCTTTGACAAGGAGGAAGGATTCTCTCTCTTCTCTGTGTTTGCTTATGTTGTGTTCTTAGGTGCTAGTGAGTCCAGTTCAAACAGCCCTGAAATTTGCTTCCCTTTTCTTATTCCATGGTTCAGAAGGTTGTTCCACCTTGAATGGCTAAAATAGCTACTAGCTGTGTGACTCTGACCAGAGTTGCTGATACACCCATAGATTTTACACATATGACATGTAATGGTAATTTATCTCATCCCTTCACATCTTCAGTGCGAGAAGACTGGAAATGACTGTTTGGTATCATTCTCTCATGCACATTTAGCTGATCCAGTGCTCACTGCTGGCCTAACAGGGGTTAAAGTTGGAGGAGGAGTGCCAGAAACTTGACATATGAAGACTGAAATATTGGCACCCTATCCAGAATTTGGAAAATGAGGGGAATTAAAATATACCCAGTACAAATTAAAATAGCAAGAGAAATTGCTGGGAAATTGGTGAACATCTGATGGTGTTCACAGTCTGGAGTTCTGCCTCCATGGTAATCTGCCCTGTGACACTCTGCTGAGGGTGTGGGTTGGTGGTGCCAAGCTCAGATCTGCCTGTCCCTGCAGGCAGCACCCAACATTCCTCTCAGCTCTGGCACCTCCCAGCCCCTTCACCTCCCACCCTGTCAGCTGTGGAAGAAAATACCTGAGCTGCAACCAAGGGCTTTAGTTAACCACCAGGAAATAATGAGGAGATCAAGAAAAGTTTAGAGATAAGAAAAAGACCATACATGTCAACTTCCTCAGTCTGGCCATCACAGGAGGGTATTAGTATTGACCCTCTTGTCCTACTGTTGAGCTTGTCAGGTTTGTTTTATCATGTGCAGACACTGTCCTCTGCCTTCCCCCAGGGTCAGTTGGTGTTTAGTGCCTTTCACGTTTTTTGATCGAAGTTTCAGTGTGGAAACTTCAGTCATGTCATAGTGTGGAAAGTGTACTTCAACTCTACTGATGTGCTCTTCTGTCCGAGTGAGTCCTGGCAGATCCATCTCTCTGTGTGCTTGGGCAGGCTGATGCAAGACTTGGCTGATGAGCAGCATTCAGGCGGTGGTACCAGAGCCAGTCAGTGCACACAGCAATAGCCAACTTCACAGTGCTCGTGTATTTCCCGGCTGGAATTTCTTGTTCAGGCATTTTTTATTTATAACAGTTGGTGTTTTCTGTCCTTTTATGTCTGTAATAATGGGCAATTTCTGGCATCTGTCCTTCTGAGGGATTTCCTTTTGTCATTGACCATGGGTACTTCATACAGGGTATGTAGGTATAACCTCCTCAAAGAATTCAGAATATAGAAATTTGCTAGCAGAACAGTAGCTCAGTTACTTGGGTACTTTTCCTTGGCAGTAGACTGCCAGATGCTGCACCAGAGAATAATTTGTTGCAAACCTCGTCTGGGAACAAGTTTATGCCCTGAAGATTATCATTTTTGCAACATGTATGCTTTGGAATGTTGTATTTGTTTTCCACTTATGGTTTTAGAGTGGTGTCAACTCTGTAAATCATTTTTGCTCATTTGTCTTTCAGAGTTTTTTTAATAGTCTGTGTTTTTCATAGATTGTAGCCTTGATAACACTGAATACTTTTTTTTAGTTCTTAAAGTGCCTGGGGTCTTGCCAGTGGTAGTTTCCTACAAGAGAGGGCAAGCTTTTACAGTTTTGTTTGTGTTTCTCTTTAAGTGCCCATAGCACTTAATATGAGGAAGCTTTTCTGTATACTGATGTATTTCTGCTTGAGAACTATGGAAGGTCACAGGCATTTCATTGTAACAAATCCTTGAAGCATTTATGCTATTTATTTAGACAACTACACTTTTAGTTTCTAATAACTTGCACTTCATTTTTTCCCACAAAACCAGTTTTAAAAGTCACTTTTTCACTGGTGATATTATAACTTGCTCCTTATATTTTGTTGCAACTCCACCTTTGCAGGAGGAATATTGACCAGAAGCAAATCAAGAAAGTTTATTCAACACTGCTGAGTTTAACAGGCTTACCTTTATCTGGAGTGTCCATCTCTTGCCATTGCTGAGGAGGAAGTCAGGGGCACCATAGTCATAAACTGGGAGGGATAAGTCTGTGCTCAACTATCCAGTTCTGTGGTTGGCAAAATATTTTCTAAATTACGTATATGAAATAAACAGAATGTGTAAAAGCAACAGGAATTCCATGTTGCTAGGAGACTCTGCATGGCAGGTTTCATCAAAGGAGAGTTTGGGGAGGTTAGAAGCATTTGAGAGAATAGTCATCAATTTGCATTTTTAGCAAATGCCATATCTTGGTATGATATGAAAAATAGATGTTTAAAAATGGTGTGCTTAAAATTACTATTTCACTGTCTAATAGAAGTCAGTTCCAGTTTGGCATGTTGTTGTATTGGCATGGCCAGTTTCTTCTAGACACCTACTTTTTTTTTTTAATTTGTTGAGAAGTTTCACTGTTAGCCCTAAGAGTCTCTTTTCTCACTAGATTAAATATTGAGAAATAAAACAAAATATGTAAATATAGTATACCCAAAAGCAAAAAAGTAATTTCCAACACAGATGGGTTTCAGGAGGTCTGCTGCCAAAGATTTTAAAATTCTTGTGCCAGGGGGCAATTTGCTTGCAACAGAAGAGAATGTATCCAATTACCCTTATGAAATTATGAGTTTTTCTCCCAGATCAGCCATTTGATGGGGTACTTGAAATGAAGGTGCAAGCAATGGCTATCTTGTTTCTTATACTCGAGAGAATGATGGCTATACTGTGTGTTGTTTGTCTATGTCCCCAGAAAGTGAGGGAAATAAATAATAAGTATCATAACTTGACCAACATTGTGCTGCAGGTAAAAATTAGTAATGGGGGTTCTTTTTCTATGCACGCTCTGCAGTCATTAAAAATTAACCTTTCAGATGAGATGGTATGTGTTATAAGGAGTGTTTCACTCCATCCCAGAATCTTCTGGACTGGCTGCCTGAAGTCAGTCCTGTTCACTGCAAGCAGGATGAGTGGCAAAGCAGCAGAAGTGTTTATATGTATTAACATATTTGGTGGGTTTAAGGGTACCACTTGATATGCTTTGAGTCTTTCCATCCCTCGAGGAACTGAGTCCTGCTTGGCTTCTCTGTGGCTCTTCTATATCAAACTCAGGGTATTTCCCTGCAAGTAGAGGTTCTTGAGAGGTTTCTTGTGAGATCAGATGTGGCAGTGAGACTGGACTTTACTCTGAGTCTGTGCCTCCCTTAGCTCACCAGCCCTACTGTGATTTTTAGTGCTTGGAGCTCGACATTGAAACTCCATGTTTACAAGTAATGCACCAGTCCTTCTATTGAAAAGCCATAAATATGGAATGTGATCATGCAATATAAGAATGTTCTCATATTGATTTTTTTTAATAGAAATCATAAATTGCCCACACTACGGCTCTGTAGAGGCGTGAGGAAAGCCAGAGCACTGGTAGCTTTGGAGGAGATGCTTGTCAAGCTGCCACCACCACTGAGAGTCCCCGAGCTGCAGCTGCTCCAGCCTTACCTGCCCACTCTGCTTCTGGAATGAGAAACATTGCTAAGGGGTACCTATGCCCAACAGCACCTCTGCTTTTCAATGCTGCAGGGGCCCCATCAAACTAATTAGACTTTCTCTCTTTAATTTCACCTGTCTATCAGGCATTGTCGTTCAGCCTCATAGGAGTTCTGTGACTGTTAATTAGCAAAACATTGTGGAATCAGGAAGGACTCAACAACAGTAAGGAGAAAAACACAATAAAAAAGAACTGTGAGCAGGAGAAAAAAAAGGGAAGAGGAAGAAAATGTGAAAATATATTGTACAGTTTTTGTACAAGTAGACCCCACATGTCTCACATATATGAGAAATTATTTCTGTATTTGTTTAAACTTGGAATTTTATATGCTCCTTCCTCTTGCATTCATCTTAGTTGATTTAATTTCATTTTCAAAAAGAGTCTTCTACATATTTAATGTTGATTAGTTGGAAATATAAGTGTGATGGGTAGTTAAAATTGCTGGTGAGTGTCAGAGCTCAGACAGCTCTCTCAGACAAGTATTAAAAAGTTGAGAAGGAAATTCTGTCTTTTATTAAACTCCTACAGGTGATTCAGTTTGTGTTGGAAGCTTTCAAGTCTACAACAATACTAAAGAAACCTGTGAGAACTTGTTCTTCAGTACTTAGCTTAAAGAATCATTTCTTGTGTGTTTCTTTGTAGTTCAATTTGTCATTTCATTGAGTCTACTGGCAATATGATTGAAGAGTCTGACAAACACATTAACCTCTTAATAACACGTTTCTCAAATTCTTTTGTCAAGCCTCTCTCTTTGGTAGCACTAGAACACATAGTAGGTCTTAGTTCATTTTGAGTGTTCTTGACTTAACCTCAAAACATGATTCATTTATTTTTGTCTGAACCTAATAGGACAGGTTCTGTTGAAAGATGACTGGGGTGGTTACCTAAGCAGACAGAAAAAAAAATTCAAGTTTCACCTGAATAGACTCACTAGGCTTCTGGAGAGGTGATAGGAAAAAAAAATTGCTTTCATGAACTGAAACAATTTTTAAGACTGACTTCTCGTAACGTTTTAAAAAGCAAAAATATTCAAGGTATCCACTGGTTTGCGTTGTTCAGGAAGTCAAAGCAAATTATTGCAGTGGGTCCTTTTCTTTAAAATCTGTATTTTTAGAAAATATACCAAAGATTTGGAATTCAAAAGAATTAGGGAAACTGTATTCATATAGGAGTCAGAAAAGGTAGACATCCAAAGGAAAAGTTTATTTGTCTACCTACTTGTTGGACATTTCTTGTGAAAGGTTGAATTCTGGTGAAAAAAAATTTCAGACTTCCTGGAGATAACCCATGCTGTGGTTCCCCCACCTTCTCACACATAAGTGGAACTTCTAGAGTCTCTCTTTCTGTGAGGATTCAGGGCATTTTTGCTCCAAGAGGAAGTGGGTCATGTTTGCTAATAAAGTTGTTACTTATTTGTGAAAGATTAAATATCTCTTCTTCTCACTTGGCTTGCACAACAAAATTGCATTTTTCTATATGTGCAGGAAGGCTTGTCCTTCATCTGGTGACAGTTGTTTCACAGATGTCATTACAACCTTTCTTTCTTCTTGTGGCATCAGCTTTGACCACAATTTTGCTCCTAGCAATAACATTATAAAACATGCATTTGAAAGCAGGTATTTAGAATATGAACTGCTAAAGTTTAGAGAGAATAAACCAGATGGCATCAGATGATTTCCTAAGGTTTCATCTGCTAATTTGCAAAGCTCTTCATTCAAAGCTTCTGTGCATAGAGAAATCTGATTTGGTACTGCAGCCAATGGTGTAACTAATTTCCATGGATGCTGCTTGAAAGATGCCATACAACACAGCTACAGGACTCATTTGCAGCACTGGTAGTCAGCCTGTGCCTCTCAAATAAACTCCTCTGCAGCACAACACGTTCAGCATTATGGTAGACTGAGGATACACTACGAGGCTCAGTGACAGGAGTGGTGCAATCTACTCACACAGGTGATGTGAGAAACAATTGTTTAATGCTCACGAAGCAGACAGAAAACTGAAAGGGCTACAGAGTGGTTGCTATTAAAAATCTTTACAATTCAACTTTGCAATTAGATTATGTTATCACAGTATTCCCCTTTTGCTCAATATAGGAACATTTAGGGAATACTACTAATCCAGGAAGGCAGCAATGGCATTAATTACTTGCAAATGTAATTAAGAAAAACAATATTGGTGATCTCTGATGATCATGAAGTATCTATTTACTAGAGCAAATAGAGTTTAGGACTGAAAATGTTGCATTTTAGAATATGATTTTTTTATGTCAATTATAAATTATGTCACAAGATCTTGTGCTTCATTCATGCCTGATTGCCTTAACTTCAGATGGGAATGATCTGATTACAAAATGCTGGCCTCCTTTGAAGCAGCACTGAAATACTCTCTGACTTTATAAGACAAAGTTTCATCCTTAGTCACTTGCCAAAAGCTGTAGAGGGAGTATCTGTCACAGAAGAGAACTCATGAGTATTCTGGTTAGAGCTGTGCAGAATATTTTTAGTGTAAATCAGAGTTCTTCAAAACGTTCCAGTTATCAAGCAATGGTACTGATAGTAGATGGATTTTGAAATCTATGTTAATAAAGCAGTGCATGAAATATTAAAAAATATTCGTATTTTGATTAAAAAAACCCAACCTTTATTTTTTTTTCTTCAGCTACTTTTATTTCTAAGTCAAACTTGGAAGTCTGGATTGAAAAAAAGATCTTGGTGATTTTTCATATCATTCCTATCACCACCACCCAGTACAAAACCAGCAAATCCAAGATAACTGTGGCACATGTGCTTTCTGGTATGACCCAGGGATTGCACAGTGGAAGGCAGATCTGTAGGATTTCTGCATATTGTGTGCTGTATGGTCCAAATAGGATTCTGTGAATTTTCAATTTTTTTTTAAATAATTGAGCTCTGCAACTGATTATGCAAAAACAGATAAGTACCTTGTGAACACAGGGTTGTTAACATTTCATTGCAAAGGTTCAACTGGTTCCCTAAATGGTAAAATACAAACTGAAAGTGTAAATGCAACAGCCTGGGGTGGGCGTTGGGAGGGGGAACAAGGAAGAATTACTGCTGTATTTTTAGATGGGAGTATTCATAGTTATTTTTGCAATGCTGAGAGACTTTGAAACGTTTGGAGTAACTCTATTGACAGTGCACTGGGATTGCCAAGGATCAGGCACAGCTGCTTGGATGCTGTTAACACTCGAACAATGCCATTTCTCTCTCAGCAGCTTCCTGCTTTGCAAAATTTCTATGCATATTTCGTTGGGTGATGTTTCTTTGCATTGATCCAACTTCCAGTGGCTTCTAACAACTTATTTATCACAGGATGTCAGGCAGGATTAGGGCTTGTTGTTAAGACCACAGCAGAGCCTTCAGAGCTGGTTTGTGGCTAGTAACTGCCAGGACGTGTCTTTGTGAGCATCAGCTGATGTGGAGGAGTGGGAAGGGAAAAGGCTGTCGTGGTGCCTCAGTGGGAGAGGGTAAGATGTTTGCCTTTTAATAATCTCTTCTCTATTTGCACACCTGTTGGTGTGGACAGGTATGGGACTCATTCATCCAAACACCATCCATGCGCATGTAATTGCACTCACAGGAACTTGTACTGTTACAGGAATTAATTTAAACACTGTAGTAACTACTGCCTAATAACATACAAGTTCCCAGGGTACTTAGAGTATTAAATTGCAGATGAGAATTCCTGGGAGAGACAAAGGCTGCATATCCATTTGCTGCTCGGGGAGGGAAAAGCTCCGCTCAATACATTGTGGTGTTGTAGCTTGACTTTTCTGTGCTTGCTCAAGAATTGCTGTGAAATACTTGCTAGGACCAGCAGCAAGTTCATTTAAGTCTGTCTCCATTTATAACCCAGTCCGAGGGATATGCAAGGCAGTGATACTTAACACAGATTGTTAGTGGCTGCTGGCTCTGGTGGAGACTTTGGACTTTTTTCAGTAAATACAGCATGTGAAAAGCAGTAATGCTGTAGTGGCAAAGGTTGAGCAAAAACATGAGCACAAGAGAACATCAATATTTTTGCATTGTGAGCTAAAATAGTCTTTGGTGCACTTTACTTAGACAGAACTTTAAGTTTGTATTTAATAGCACTAAATGAATGGCTATTTTTCAAGAAATATATTATGATTTTGACCTCTGCATTTTGACTATCTTCCCATGTTTGCTTGAGAAACTTTCATCTACTCACCTTCCTCACTGAATGCCACTTCTTAAGAATCATCAGTGGTCCCTTCCAACTCAGAATATTCTGTGATTCTGTAATAAGGGCAGGATCTTGACAGGGTCAATACCACAAGAGCAAGATTTGTACAGGTCCCTGAAATTGGTTGGTGATTGCCTTAGGGAACTAAGCATATCATTTGTAGTTTCTGTGGGTGTATGTGCTGTGGCTCCTGCAACACACGGCAGCCAGACAGCAGTCTAGCACATCTGGGACATAGGAATTTTTCTGGTGCTTCTTGTCAAGTTTCTTACTTAACAAGAAGGGATTGAACACACACCTATAATTAATGCATGAGAAGTCTGATATTAATAGGTGAACTTTCTGTGCACCTTTTGTGTATTTACCCACATGCTTAGGCAATCAAATAAAGAGACAAAAGCTAGAGAAAAAAATATTCTTTATATTGCAGAGTTTTACTGCCTTCTCAGTTATCTTTCAGTGTATTTAGCTAAATGATAAATAGTTGTCATTAGCATGTAAATTCCACCTGCTTTCTCTTTGCAGTTACCTCAGTTTGTTGCTGAAGTGCAGCAGGGTGTGCAATGACCCTGGGGACAGGAGGACAGTGGGAGAGTTGTACCTTCAAAAGCTAATAGTGTACATAAAATAGAAATTTACACTTCCAAAATTTTCCTGTCTTCATAGTGCATCCAATATTGATCTCTATCTAATAAACTCCACATATTGTACAGTTTTGTCAATCTTAAATTCAGTCTGCAAAATAATTCATCTCCTCCTGAGCTACTCCAACCAATTCTATTCACGTTAAACAGGTGCTGCACGTTTAAAAATTGCTATGTACAGCTAAGTTATGTGTGACATGAAATTTTCAAATCCTCATGTAAAAATAGAAAAAGTGCATGTACATCATACTGCATCATGAGAAACATTCATGTTGGAATAACCTGCACATGGCCACAGATAGAAATGAGGATTTCTTACGTTTACAAATGGGATTTTCACTGGCTTTTTTTTTAACATTGTGGAAGTTAATTAAAAGTTCACATTTTTTCTCATGGTATAGTCTGTATTTCCATCAATATTTCCAGAGGGTCTGGTTAGTTTGAGGTTTTTCAGATACTGCTGTTCAGTAAAAAATAATTAATATATTTATTTTGGCAATAAAAGTCATCACTGCAACAGTCTTTGATCCTGGTAGACTATACATATTAATTTGGAAGAAAACATGGTGTTAGAGAACGAAAACCATCAATGAGATGAGAAAACTCTTTAAATGAAACACAGATGCTTTTAATTTAAAATTTTGGTTATTTTTTTTTCTCCTGTGGAGGTATGCATACAGAGGCACAGGACAGTAAAGGAAATAAGAGCTCTATTAAAAATTTATAAACTCCTCATAAAACGTTTTAAAATTAGCTATCTGTAGAATATGTGACAAAATATTTATGAGGATTTTGCTATTCTTGAGTCAGGCAAAGTGATGCAATTGACTTATTTCTTCATTTGCTTTTCTGGGATTCTTATTAACTCTTAAATATTAGACAGGACATTTATGATAAGAAATGGAAAGAGATTGACATTTGAATTTAATTGGAAACACCCCCAGATATTTGGCTACATTTGCTTACTGCCTCGGCAATCCCTGCCTGGACTAAGACAATCTGAAAATGAAACTTGCTTTGTCATCTGCTCAGGCTTCCAAAACTTTTGGATAAAGTTTAAAATGTGCTATTTCATAGCTGCCTGAAGGGAAAAGAAACAGTTTTCAGATACCCTGAAAGAGAGGTAATCTGGAGAATACCTCTGGAGTATTCTGAGAAACACTGAAATGAAGAAAAATCCAGGCAAACAAAAAACCCCGACCCCAAACAAACCAAAAAAAGCCTGAACATTTTGAAAGGCTAGAGCTGGGATATAAGACAATATTTGGAGAGAGCGTAGCACAACATGACAAGACCTGTAACAATATTAGGTTTCAGATTTCAGATGTTTGGTTTTTTCCAGTTTGTTTTTTGGGTGATTTGGTGGGGATTTTTTGCTATATAGATATTATGATGCAAACAGAAGCTTTTCTCCCAAATGACCAACCATCTTTTCCCGGTGTCTTCTAGCATGTAGGGCTGGGGTGAGATGCTGCTGGAGGAAGGAAATCTCTACAGGCTTGAGAAAACCTTGCAGCAAATAGTTAATTTGCTCCTGTTAGTGTTGGCTGCCCTGAAATATTTGATCAAGGATTTATATGATCAAACTGGCATCCTCCACTTCCTTTTTTGCAGACTGATTCTCCTCATCTAATGTTTATTGTTTGTAATTAGCTGTTCAGTGATGTTAATTACTGCTCTGTAATCTCTATGTGGATGCAAATTCATTTCAGTTTCCCCAAGGTGGAAACAGATGAGTAAGCATTTGCTATCAATAAAATGTTCTGGGGTGAACCCCTAATTTAAATTGGAACATATTCCTGAATATTTTCAGACTTTTCACATACTTTTGGTTGGCTCTGGATATACAGTGGGTGCTTAAAGTTAGGCTTGCCTTAATTAATTGGGTTATAAAAGCAAAGTATGGACTAGGTTACAGGCAGAGATGGTTACAGAAAGTCAGCAAAGAAAGGTAAGGGGAAAGTGAGCGAGTTAACCGAGTGTGAGATCGGTGGCACCTGCCCAGTGTGCACAGACTGCAGGGCTGAAATGCTCCTCAGCTGGGGGAACACACCCCGAGCACGGCGGGAAGGTGAAGAGGATGAATCAGTGGCACACTGCAAAGGGGAAATGGAGCGAGACTGCCTGCGCTTGATGAGAACATCAGGCTGCAGTGACAGATCGAGCTGATATTACTGAGCTAGGGAAGGCTTTCTATCATAACACAATGGGTAGACAAGGAGATAAAACAATACTATGCTTTGTGTCAACAAGAAGTGTGAAATGTGTGAGGAAATGCACGGAATTATAAAAGAATGAATGAATTTTCTCGCCAGCACACTAGTCTTTGTATAAAATCTGTTGTTTACTGCTTGTTTTAAGACTTAGGATATATTTTCTTATGCTTTTCATATATGCTTTTGGGGGGCATATGGAGACTGATTGAAACGTCAGTTCTTCAGACACTTAGTGCTTTGCATCATGATAATGATGCCTGCAGTGGGAATACCAGCAATATTATAAATAATAGGCTTGAGGAGTGAGAGATTCCCAGACTGTGTCCCTGCACCTTCATTTAAAAAGTTTGTGCATCTTTAACAGTGAGGATCACATTACAATTAAATAATATACCATTACTAGAATGACTGTGTGCTGAGAAATAGTGCTGTGCAGGCTTTATGATTGATAAGATGCATCAAGTTACAGCTGTCCCTGGGCACTCATCACAGGCGATTGGGCTTGGCAGCAGTCACAAGAGATCCTCCAGTTAATTCCTGTAGCCCGAGATCAATTAAACTAAAATTATCCCTGAATAATATTTGCCTAGCTTTAAGGTCTGTTTAAAAGAAAGAAACAAACACACGCAAAATAATCAAAAAAATCAATTTTTTACACTTAAATATTAGAAATATATATATATAAAAACGTTGGTTTGCTCAACTAAAAGATGATCTGACACCTCATTATGCCAACTGCAAATATTCATAGAAGTTCATAGAGTAGGAAGAAGAGTAGCTGTTTTATCCAGAGTATCATTATTAAATATGAAACTCTGAAAATTAAATCCACTTTAAAACTGTCTGGCAAGCTTCATTTTCTCAGATTTCATTTATGCAGCAAACTTTGTAGAAGTTTTATTCACAGTGGGTATGATCCAGCCCTGGAGTCAAACAAGACTTTCCCTGCAACTGCACCTTTTGATTGTGTAGGTTTTACCAGCAGAGTTAGAGCACATGAGTGGGGAAATTCTCCCTCCTGTGTCCTCCAGAGCCCCAAGCAGAGCAGATGGAAAAAACTGAATTCTCCTATTCTTCAGTTGTCAGTAAATATCTGAAAACCAGAGTGGAATTTCTTGATCCTTTCCCAGAACTCACCTACAAAGAAATTTACAGTTTTTGGTCCCAGCTAACACTTGTAAGGAAGTATATGGCATTAAAGAAGATGGTATGAAATAAGAGAAATTAAGGGGCTCTTTTGGAAAGGGGGGGAATGAAAAAAGAAGAAGAAAAATAAAACATTCTGGGTTAAAGCAGATGGGGCTTTAAATTCTGCCTCAGTAGCCTGTGACAGGTAACTACCAACAGGGAATGCTTAGGGAAGAGCAGAACAGGAGAATGTCAGGATGGTCATTTAGAAAACTCTCCAATTCTCCAGCAGTTTGTGGCCCAGTGATTTCTGTAGAAAGAAAACTGTTTAGACCCCCTGTCTAATTTATTCCTGAATAGGATTGAGTGAATGAGGCAGGGTGTTGAAGGAAGAAAAAAGATGTCCTTATGTTTAGTGACCTGGAGAATTGGTTTTCTTCATGCTCCTGACACACAGTAATGCTATGCTGGTTACTAAATCCACACTTGATAAGGCTTTACCTTAGCTCTGGATATCCTGGGCTGCAACTGCAGTGAATTGCTCTGCTCTGGATATATAAAGTACAGTACTAAATCACTGGCACTAAATCACATTTTAGATTTCTACCATTGTATCTGCTATCTTTGGAATAGCAATAATATGCACTTATCTCAGATAGTTATGAATGTGTCACGAAGGGCCTAAATACTGCACTGATGAGTGTCAGAGAAAGGCTCTGAAGAAATTATTCATTTAGTCTACGGGGTTTGAATAGCATACAACAAACAAGGCACAATACCAGCCAGTAAACAGTGGGGCTGAAAACACAGTATGGAATAAGCATCAACAAGTGATTTATTTGCATCTCGTGCACTCTTTGAGGGTATTTTTTTCAGAAGTATCAGTGTGGGGTTTTATTACAGGAAGACTACAACCTGAATTGGGCATATGAAAGCAGACCAGCTAAATCATGATGTTTCCTAATTTTAGGTGCCTTATTCTGGCATTCTAGTAGTTTGTGCAGTTTATTTCTGTAGACAGAATAGCTTACCTTCTGGGGCACATATTAATTTCATATGCTTTTAAATATCTCCAGTCCTTACTATTTGAACTGTTACTATCAGCATATATAGAAGCAAACGTTTTAAGACTTTAGAGAGAAATTTTACTGGATTATGACATGGACATGAAGTTTATGTAAGTCCTATAAGACCTTACTAAGCAGTATAGCAACTTTGACATCATCACCAGCACCAGATTTTCGTCTAAGTTATGGAAATGGGGAAAAAAAATGAAAAAGAACAGACCCTAAAATTAGAAACACATCAAATTTGATCAGGAAGATACAAATTAGAGTCTGTTATGACTCTATTACACTCGAGCAGTAACAACAGAGAGTATGATATTCAGTCTGTGTATAGACGAGCAACTTTCTCTTGGGAGTCATGCCTGGAAAGAGAACTTAAAAACTTACTGGTATTGTCAGTAAAGCGGCATTTTATCAAGTGGGTCTGTTGGTTTTTTCACACAAGGAGAAGTGTGAATTTCCCAAAGGCCTAGTGATTTGGAAGTTGCTATTTAGATTTATTCTTATCATTATGTGAGACTCAGTGTGCATGATGCAGCCAGGGCTCAGGTAAATGGGAGCTCGCTGGGGGAAAGTTGGGAGGCTGATGAGTTTCAAAGGCTTGTTTACCAAAACACTCTGGTGAATAGGCATCTAGAGCTGCAGTATTTATTTTTGTAATGTCAGGAAAATAATCCACAACCAGACACCCAAGAACACAAGAAAAGGAATAACATTTATATTAAAGTCCCCAGAAGGTACTAGCCACTGGCTTTACCTCCATTGCACTGCAGTGTAGGACTCGGGGGATTTTGTGCTTTTCTACCTTTTGAAACTAAATTCAGTGACAAGACGTGTGGTTTTATCACAGTAACACAGATAGGTTCAAAAAGCAGTATAGAAATTATAAATTCACCCGCTAAAAGTTTCTACAGAGCCATAGGCATTGTATTTGGGTCATGTCTACAGCAAGCACATGTTCATTTCCAAACTCTGCTGGCTCACCTTTCTTATTAACACAATCATCAAGAACCTGCAGTGAGTGTTCTAAAGCATGCTCAGCCCCTTGGAGCCATAATCATGTTGATAAACTGAAAAAGAATCTGTTAGTAAATCTTCCAAAATGAGCACTAAATATTAGGAAAAAGAAAATAGTTTCATCTCTTTTTTTTAAAGACTACTTTTTAAAAATGGAATTTCATTGGGGTTATTTAATGGAGTGTGCTGTGATATTTTATAAAAATAAGTTATTGAGGCCTGGATGAAAGCCTGATGATGTGAACAATAATTTTTGTATGGACCTCGTTAGGTTTTGATCTTTGATTATTCTTGAAAATTATGTGAATTTCAAAAAAGCATCAACAATTCCCTCTTAAATCCTTTTTGAACCCTTCCAAGTGAAAGTGCATCATCTCCAAAGTTCTCTTGCCAGAGCTTGAAGTGTAAAACCTTCAATCATTATGACCAAGCAAAGCCAACATATATTTGGTTCCTTAACAGGCTAATGAGGATTTAAGCTGATTTTTTGATGACTGTGAGAATCACATAATTTTCTTATAAAATTCTGGATTGAATCAGAGCAGGTTGAGGGAACACCTGCTGATGCTGATTATTAATACAGCAAACAGTTCACAGCAGAGCCAGCTTTTCTACTGAGCAGCCAGAGGAAGGGACCAAAGAGGGTGAGAGTCTATACCATGACAGCACTACACATATTATACATTACCACAAGGATGGGCAGAAATTTGACTCTGAGTCCAGTACTGGACACTTTGGTCTTGGTATTAAAACAATGCTGTGTTTCTTTGTTCAAGTGCATGCAGTGAATATGTTGGACAGCGTGCAAAAATAATAAATTATAAATTACCATGAGTTATTTCAAATTTTTGTTATTTTGCTTGTAATCTGATTCATGGTTTGATCAATGTTATCTGGTCTGAGATTTTTATAAGCAAAACTGTTCTGAGTTTGGTGTGAAAAATTATTTTGAAAAATTTGAATCTCCATGGAATCATAATTTGAAACAAATTTTGAATAATAATACTGACAAACACACACTTGCACACATACATATGTATATGCTTTGCTTATTCTGCCCCCCTCCCTCCTTCCTATACACACTGACACTGCTACCTAGTGAATATATTCCAGAGTTAAAATGAAATGGTTCAAGTGTCTAATAGTAATTGTGAATCATTCTTCCTCTCCATAATGTGGCATACAAAGAATAAATACAGTTTTGGGTTTTGATAGTAAACATATAATGTGGCTCTAGTTAGAAGAACATGCTCTGTGGTTTTATGGCCAATATAAACTCTCTCTATTGATTGAGTAATATTGTTGGAGTACCTGAAAAGGCATTCAGTCAGTACCACAGAACTGTAAACATCTGCTATTGCATTTGTCTCAAAAAAATTCTACAGCACTCTGCAATATGTGAAATCCTTGGAGTTATTTTAGAACTGTAGTAACCCCTTTCTGCTGTCAAAAAACTTCTATACAGCAATTTCAGTGATTGCAGAGAAAGTTCTGTGCTGCCAAGTGCTACAGGGGCAGTAAGTTAATAATTATAATTAATTAAACTAGAAAGCGGTTTCTCTATGAAATATTAGTGTAGAAAATACTATTTTGATATACAATAAAGTGTCAGCAGCAAAGTCTTACTCCAGCAATTAGTATCTTTTTCTTAGGAAGAAAGAAAAGATTAGCTGGTCATACAGTGGAAAGATGTGCTAGCTATTAAAAAGTAAGACTCTCTGTCACCCATCTGAAATTCTTCCCATCCAGAAATTACCTGCTAGAGATTAATAACTTCTACATTGAAAAACAAAACCTGTTGGAACATAACAATTATAAAAATAATATTAGATATTGGCAAATCTCTGCCAGCACACATTGCATGCTGCACCACCCTGGCAGGAAAGGCTTCTCTGGGGACAAGGATTTGCCCTGCCACCAAACCAGCAGGGAGCAGAGCTCTTGCCAGCTTGGAAAGAAAATCATTTTGAAAAACAGGCACAGACCACCTGGAGTCCACGAGCAGAACACTGTCCTCTACTAAGATTCTTGGATCTAGTCAGTAATTTCATTGTTTCCTCTGCTTTCTTAGGTTTATTTCTCCCTAGATACCAATTCATTCAGGTTCCCATGAGAAAAATATGGAATAATTGAGAAAAGAGAATTTTTTTCTTCCTTTCCTCTCTCTTCAATTATCTTGCAGATTTTTCTTTCTGTGGGAGAGAACAATTTATGGATATAGACAAAGATTATCTTCAGTTTTGTTAATATCTGCATGACTCTGTGTAAGCTCCAAGGAAGTCATTTTTGTTACAGTGACAAAAAGAAAGCAAAACTTGGTCTTGGGGACACATATTAAACAAGGATGACAAAGAAAGGAACAATAAATAGCAAAGTATATGTGGCTGAAAGGGTTCTTTAGGTGGGCTGTGTGGTGTGAACAGAGTGAGTATTGACAGAAGCAGCATGTTTTGTAGCACAGCTCAGGCTTTGCTTAGCCTGAAGGTGAAAGGCAGATTCCAGTCCCGTTTTTGCCAAAAAGTAGTCAAGCTTTCAGCAGCAACCTCATAGGAGACCCGAATGTAGACTATTCCCTGAGAATAAGCAGTGATTCACGTCAAGTTGCTTTCAGGCTCCACTGTTTGTGCTGTTCTGTGGTGTACACAATACTTCAATATTTAATAAAGCAGAGACTGGGGCCATATCCAGTAGCTACTAAGTAAAGTAAGTCCCAGGGTCGCCATTTTTACTTTCATGTTGTAAATTGTGGTTTAAAATTATTTGAACCTTTTTTTTCTTTTGTTAACAAAGTTAAAAAGATTTCATTTTATCTGCATTTTTTCTTATTTTGGTGGGAGGAAAAATCGTTTTGATTTGGTTCAAAGTTTCCCTATTTTTATAGCATCAAGGTAATGCTTTATTACTCAAAAAATAGTTTCTGAGTTTTTTTTCCCACTATCCAGTCCAACAGTTTAATCTTCTTAATTTCAGTTTAAAAATGCAGTATTTCTCATTTCAGATTATTGTCATTAACAATTGGTGCTCCTGGTCCAAATAGGAAAATATACAACATGCTAAGAATATATAATGCTATTTTTGAGCATTGTCTCTGAGTCACCTCTCCTGTGAGGAAAAGCCAAGAGAATTGGGATTGTTCAGACTGGACAAGAGAAGGTTCCAGGGAGACCTCATAGCACCTTCCAGCATCTTAAAGGGGCTACAAGAGAGCTGGAGAGGGACTTCTGACAAGGTTATAGAATCACAGAATTCTATGGGGTTGGAATAGACCTTAAACATCATCGAGTCCCAACACTCCCTTCCATGGGCAGGGACACCTCCCACTAGACCAGGTTGGCTCAAGGCTTTATCCAACCTGGCTTTGAACACTGCCAAGGTTTGGGCATCCACAGCTTCCCTGGGCAACCTATTCCAGTGTCTCACCACCCTCACAGTGAAAAATTTCTTCCTAATACCTAACCTAAACTTCCCCCCTTTCAATTTGTACCTGTTTCCCCTTCTCCTGTCACTACCATTCCTGGTGGAGAACCCCTCTCTGAATTCCCTGGAGGCCCCTTTGGACACTGGAAGCTGCTGTGAGGTCCCCACACTACCTTTCCTTCTCCAGGCTAAACAGCCCCAGATTTCTCAGCCTGTCTTCATAGGGCAGGTGCTCCAGTCCCTTTATCAACTTTGTGGCTGCCTTTGGACTTGCTCCAACAGTTCCACGTCCTTCTTATGTTGGGCACATGAGAAGACATGTATGGAGTGAAAGGATTTGGGGAATGGCTTTATACTGACAGAGGGCAGGATTAGAGTAGATGTCAAGAAGAAATTCTTTACTGTGAGGGTGGTGAGGCACTGGCACAGCTGCCCAAAAATGTAGTTGCTCCACCCCTGGCAGCAGAGGGAGCTTTGAGCAACGTGGTCCAGCACAAGGTGTCCCTGCCCATGGCAGGGGGGCTGGAACGAGGTGGTGTTTAAAGTCCCTTCCATGACACACCAGTCTGATTCTGTGATTAGATTCATGAAGACTGAAATGTGACTGTATAAACCTTTGAATGCCTTTACAGACAGAATGTAAGTGATGCTCACTGTTACATACAGATTCATTTTATATGTTACTACTTCAATTAAAAATACCTAATGATTTTCAGCTTGTTTAATCACCAGACCTAAGATTCCCACAGTCTTTACAAATCTTTGAAGTCAGTATACATACATATATATTTGCAATTCACTTCAAGTGCCATCTAAATATTCTTCAGTTTTCTTTATTAACTTCATATGTATGTATGTACAACTACCTATAGGTTTGCCTAACATCTGAAAGTGTAGAACATATATAGTATATTTTTTCACTAAATAAAACACTTTGCCAGCACCTGGAAATTATTTGCTTGTGTTCAACACTTTGCCTCCTACTTTGATTTCATTTTCTCAAGATATACTGTGTCATGAGTACATTTTTGGATTCTACATTGAAAAATAAACTAGTGCTCCTAAACAATATTTAAAATGACATTTTTATTATGTTGGCATGAAGCACGTTGCTGAATTGCTTTTAATATGATAATGTTTTGCAGTTTACTATGCCATAAGTGCAGTTTGGCAGTTGAGTTTACATGAATATTTCATCCAGAAAAGGCCATGAATTTGTAATTATAAATAGACCTGTTCAACAGAAAGAGATGGATGATTCTACAGCCACTAATTTTCCAAGGAAATGATATGTAGCTGAGGACTGAAGGCAGAGACTTCCAGCTGCAGAGGACCATCTGCAGATCACTTTAAGCGGTAGTATAGAGGTCTAGCTCCCTTTCATAGTGGATTACTTGGGGTTGGTTATGATGCTCAGATTTTGGTGCCCTGGCTTCTTCAGATGTGTATTTGCCAAAGTCCTGGCTCATCAACGAGCTAAGGCCAGGCCACCTTCCTCCCTCCTTCACCCTTATTTTTCACCAGCTCACTCTGTTTTAACTATTTAATGCCAACCTCCGTATAGACTTTCATATCCAAGAACAGAGGATTCCAGAGGAAAAGTGACATGAAAATGAGACTACATTTTAACTTTGAGAATGTTCCTGTGTTGTGAATGGCACAAACACATCGTACATATCATCATGCAAAAATGCCTGACCTGTCAACACCTCAGGCAGCTCTGGAATTAGAATTAGTCTGGCAAGGATCCTGAAGTCAGTGGCTGTCCCTTCTTAGAGCTCCAAAAAATATCTATATGGTATCGTACTGCTGCACATTGATCTGGAAACAGGGACTGGTTTAGGCCAAGCAAACTCATGCATCTTCACGACAGGTTCTAGGATGTGAGATATGACAACAGGTAAAAGAGGAAAGAGAATGGAAGCAATAGCAGATTGTAAATAACTTCTCTCCTGCTCACAGAAACGTAATATAATACTTGTAGTTATACAGGAAAAGTCTTATTGGTGTTATTATTTTCTTAAAGTGAAGAAAAATGAGTTTTAATTTGTTGAAAAACTATGGATACTTATATGTTATAAAAAGCTACAAGTGATAAGAAGCCAGAGTATTCACTTAGAAATCCTACTACTGCTGCTAGAGAAGATATTGCATCACACGTGACATGCTCAACATGTGAACAACTATTGTATAAATTCTCTGAAATCCCAGGAGTGCACTAAGAAAGCAAAGCTTACACTGAAACATTCCATCTTGCTTTGGTGCATTTTTAAGTATTCTTAATATGATTTAATAATGTGCAGTTTTACTCAGTGGTCAGTACTGCATCTCCCCATCTGGAAATAACAAACCTTACAGCTGCAGAAGTACATTTCAATTTTTGTCTGATTATATCCTGCACTGTTTTAATGGTTTTAGTTTTGTTTTAACTTCACTAGTGTATTGAAAGCACTTTTAGTGCCAGATCTTCCAAACACACACTCAAGTGACTTTACTGATGTGAATTTCAGCCCACTGTAGTCAGTGCTACACATTGGCAAGATGAGCCCTAATGCCCTTGGCACATTCCTAAGGCTTTCCCTAAAGGGCCTGGTCAAAGAAGTTTCTGTCAGTAAGATATACGGACAGAGTGAGGCAGCATGACCGTGCCAATGTGATTATTGATTGGGGGAAATGATTCATCCAGGTCAATGTTATCTGGCAGCTGTGATATTAATTGCTAGGGATACATACAATGAGGGATAGGGAAGCTGTACTGCAATGTTGTCTGTTATTACACTTTATTTGCTATAAACTACCCTATTGTGGTTTCCAACTCTGTTAAAGCCTAAAATTTTGCCCTTGGTTGTACCTGTGCAATTCCCTGGAAGTTAATAGAATTGTCTTGCATTAGTAGAGAAGTTTCTCTATGGCCCAATATGCCCACAGAGAAGTTAACAACTGTGGCATACACATATTTAATTCACATTTTGCCTTCAATTCCTATTTTGAAATATAAAAAAAAATTCAAATAGAAGCATTTATAATATGGTGAAAGAAACAAGAAAAGCACCTGGAAAGAAAATGGAGGGAATATACCATATGTATGTAACAGCTATATAAATAAGGAATACGGAGTTAAGAATTGAATTCTCTCCGGAAAGAACTAAACAGAGTAAAGGTTAGAGGCTAATTTTTCCTCCATCAAAGTTAATGGCAAGGCATCAATTAACTTTAATAGGACTGAGATTAGCAGGATAAAAGAAGGAAATTATTACTACAATAGAAGAAAGCAAAGCGTAGTTGGATGTAAATATGTTGTTATGGAAAGAAGGGGGAAAAGAATATTAAGGGGTTTCCATTATCAATCCTCGTTCTGAAATGGAAGAGAAGAGAAGGGAAGAAAAGACAGGAGAAGAACAGGGAGGTCAAGGCTTATGCTCAAGGATGATACATGAGGTTTATACTGAAGGTTGGTACAAGACAGGAGGAGTGAGATTCAACAGTCTCAGGCTGATGTTTACCCGAAAATTTCTTTGCAAATACTTCTATGGTACAGTCACTTTAAATTTGCTCAAAAATGTATTGTGAAAATATCCTTCCACAAATGCTGTGGGAAGGTTTCTGGTTTTGCTGTCTCTAATGTTTTCTTCAAAAAATATTTGCATTAATAAAACTGACAAAATGATGTCTGAATTTTGATTGGCTGCATGAAAAAAAAAAGAAACAAAACCCACTTATCTTAAGAAATGCAATGACCAAAACAAACTTGAGTGTAGGTCATAGTTCTCAAATGTTTCCTTGGTTTGGTGATTCCTTTCTTCTCAGACCCACAAATCAGAACGAAGGAGGGGAGGAGAGATGGTTCTCTGTGTGCCTGTTCTTCAAGCCTGGAAAATTGAATTATATAATCGTGAAGCTTTCTTAGCGCTTTCTACTGATTTTCGTATGTCAGACTCAGGGTGAGCAAAAGCGACATGCTCTTCACATGATAATATTATGCTTTTTAAAATAATATTCACAACTGAAGAACATTTCCAAGTGTCACCTTTATAAGAAAAGTACTGAACCATCTCTTCCTTCAAAATACAATGTGCTTTTCCTGAAAGAACATTATAAAACTTTTTATGTTGCTTTTTGTCTAATGCTTTTTTTTTTGTTATTCTGGTGTCCAGAAGGTGAAACTGTGGTCAGTGCATTAGGTCGGGACTTGGCAAAACTGAGGTCAAGTCCCTGCCATGCTGATGCTTTTCTGTGGGAACCTGGACCTGATTGGTGTTATCCCTTTGACTTGCAGTCCATGAAATAGAGTCAATTCTTTGTTACCTTGTGGACTAATGAGAGATGAAATACATTAACTATATTTATATTCTCACATAAAAGGCATCAGACAGGTCTTTGGAGAAAAAACCCCAAACTAATCAACCCTTTCTTAATCATGTGAAAGACAGCCTGCAATAAAACTGACATAATTTTTACAATCAACTTGTTTAAGTGCATATTCTAGTTCTCCTATGAAAAGAATATAGAATATATCATGGCAAGGAACAAAACAGTAATGACACCACTGGGCTAAGATTGCTACTCAGACTTGTCAGGAAGTTTCTGCAGATGTGGAAGGAAAGAACAAAGGTGCTGGTGAATTATCACTGATGTTGATATAAATGTTGATATAAAAGTGTTTTAGGGAAGCAGGTACCATTCCCCAGCCACACCAGCACGGAAAGGGCTGCCACAGCACGTGTTTATTGTGGTTCCTCTGCTCTGCTATTACATGTCTTCAAGCCAAGACAGCACCATTGTCAGAGCCTGGGGACAGGGAGACAGTAACTCAACAGAAGGACCTTCCATGTGTGGTTCTTAGACCTAATTATGAAATCTTACAAAAATGTACCACGTACTTTGACTTCATAAGAGTTCATAGTTTACATTCCAGAGTTTGATTTTAAGCCTCTTACTCTCATTTTTTTTAAAGTGATGCAGAAGTTCATAGAAACAAAACAATATTTTTCTGCCTTTTTAGTTATTCCTTTACATCAATAACCTACTGTACACTTCTCTCTCTTTGTATCAAAGGGCAGGGCAATATTTTATTTCAGTTTCCTATATAGAAACAACCTCCTTGTTTGTCCTCATCAAAGTTACTGTCCTAGAGACCTGAGAGTACTTGTGTCACTGACTTCTCCTGAACTTAAATGGGCCCATTCCTGTGTAATGGATTCCCTGAGCTACTTGGCTTTCACTCAAATCTCGTAGTTAAAATTGAAATACACTTTAGTGCGCTGCTTGCTCTCATGTGTACAAAGAACTGCCTGCCAGCATCTGAAATACTGCTTTATTCTGCTCCCAATCTAAATTCATGCTTTCAACAGCTGATGGATAATTTTTTTATGTGTAGAGTTTATTCAATTAAACTGTGGTTTTGATTTTCAGAATGTTTATGAAGTTTGGTTAATTGTTAAAACCAGAGGAAAACATTCTAGTGACTTCTAATGTTGCTACTAAAAATAAGTAGCACTAATTTCTTTACAGGCTTCTGCACTATATAGAACAGGCTTTCACACAATGTTCAAGGCAGGATAGAGGATTATAGTGCACTCTATTATATCTAAGGGACAGGTTATCTCCATTATCTCATTAGTTTTAATTTCATCTCTTTTTTTCCTGATACTGAACACTTAAAATACAGCTGGAGAAGGTGCTGGGCCACCATGCTTTTGCCAAGAAAGACTGGACTAGATGATCCTTGAGATCCCTTCCAACCTGGGATTCTAATTCTGGGATAATGAGATTTCTGCTTAGGTCATGTTACTGGATTAAGTCTTTCTACTTTGTCATATTGATGCAAATAGAGGGAAATATAAGGCAAGGGTTTAGTCTTTGGGGGTGGATTAACTGGGGTGTGTGTTTTACCTTCTGTCCAAAACACTTCCCTTGGAGCTGTTGGCTGCCAGTGGGCACAGGTTGGGCCAGAGACACTTATATCCTACTCTCATATCCTACTCATCTGCCAAGAAAAAGCCAGAGACAACATTAATCCCCAAAGGCAGTTTATCCCCACTACAGGCTATAACACAGAGAGGGGGTGTGTGCAGAGTTGTATGTTTGTACCTCATGCACATGCACAGACATCTAAACCTGTAAACTGGCACTCAGCTGAACTGATGATAAACTCAAGAAATGTGTTTAGAAGTCTGTAATGTGTCACTTAATAGTGATTGTTATACAGGCTGATGTGTGTATGCTAATTCTACTGATGCAGGATGGATTTATTAAACTAAAATGATTCCATTCACTAGGATTTTTTTTCAGTGGAATTATTTTGCTGTCTTTTCAAATAGAGGAAATTTTGTTTGAAATGAGAGTTCCTGCCTCTTAGTATTTCACACTTACACAGAAAAAAAAAAAGTCCATTATAGCATGTGTATTTAACAAACTCTCCTAGAAAAAAAATTACTACATGACAGAAGTCAATCCCAAACTCACAAATATTATTTTGTGTTTGGAGAAGTGTTTTGTGGAAGAGGTGCTGCTGATTTCCTGAAGAGATCGGCTGTGCTGAATGACTGCAGAGCATCATTAAGTAACGAGAAATGCCTGAGCAAGCTCAGTTGACTTTACATGTATCTCTGTGCACTGGGGGAGAAGTAGCTCCATGGTTTGCCTACCAGAACTGCCTTGCTGGCTCCAGGAAACAGCAGAAGAAGGAGAAACTGGTCTAATTCCCTGTGAGTGAAAAAAATTTTATCCTGACAAACTTCACTAAGTTGTGGTTTCTACATTTAGAAATATACTTTTAGTGTGTTATACAAGTGGTTTTCTTTACTAATAGCTGGACTTACACTTGAAACTAGGGATTTCTAAGTTGAGTTATTCATTTTATACTTTAAGAACTGTAATATGAAAGTTGGAGCAGGGTAGAGGTAGAAAAAGTAATAACGTCTTTAAGAGGTCAGTCTAAGGTGTAAGATTAGCTTTTATTGCATTCCTTAGCTGAATTTTAATGTCTCATAGGGAACCTAGAATTTCTGGGCTATTGTTTTTCCTGTGTGGTTATGGAAAATTGCCAAAACTAGGAAATGTGAAAATTGGGCCATGTCATGGATTTGAACTCGGGAACTGCATTTAATGATGAAATGCTATAGAAAAGGGGCTTCCTTTGATTTTTTTCCTTGTCAGGCTTTGGGGGGTGGGGGGGTGGGGGGGGAAGTGATTTTACACTGTCAAAAGGTGAACTCTGTGGTAGAACGTTAAATGGGAAAACTGTATGCAAATGAATGAAATTTATCTTCCTGATTGAACATATCACTGGCTTTTACTTTAGCCTTTTCTACTTTTGTGATTACTGATGTCAGTTGTGCAGATGCGTATTTGGAAAAGTAGTTGGAAGAGTTTTATGTATTTATGTAAATTAAAGAAGAGGCAGGAGATCCTGCAGCCCCAGTGTTGGGAGTTGGGCTTTGCTAGGAGATGGCACGTGTGATTTCTGAGTGATATTTTTTGATTAGACAATCTTAATTATTTTGTTATAAAGTTTCCTTATAACATGAGAAAATATAGCGGGTTTTAGTAATGTGTATTCACATTTAAAGTAAAAGTGGAGAGAAAAGATACTAATTGTTTTATGTTATTCCATCCCAGAAATAGCGAAGTTGAGTAAATTAATGGTATGATAGACCAGTACACTTGTGTTCTTTTACAGCCCTACCATTCTCATTTTTTGTGCTATATCTTAGGCTAAATAGGGAATTCTTCTGAGGGAGTGGACCATAATGAACTACAGTTTCTCACAATAGGGCCTGAAATGAGTTTGGGGACTTCCAATACTTTCTTACTATAAATGGCAATGGGAAATAATTAAAAGTGCTGAGATTTTAAGATATGGGTGTAATATCCGATAGAGGGAGTAATTGTATTTTATGATGTGGATTCACTTCTGAAGATTCCTTTAAAAACGTAATTTATTTAGTGGTGCTTAGAACAAATGTTTTACTTTATTGCTAAAATAGAGCTGGCTCTCAAAAGTATGGTTTTCTTTTAGAATTTCACCATTTTAAGGTCTTACAGCCAGGCTTGGCTTTTCAGTAATTTTTCCCCTCAATTTTGTAATAAATAAGTTGCTCAGTTGATGAAGTAAATAAATTAAAGACTATTTTATCCTGTAGTTCTCCTTTCTCTTATGTATGTATCATGTTTTAAATATCACTTTTCTGATGAAAGGTTCTCACTACTGTGTTGATGACGTGGCTTGTGTTATTAATTAGTTTTAAAAAAAAAACAGTAATAAGGCAGAAAAAAACCCAGAATGTTTAACTACCTTTGACTTGATCTCTGACTTGATGAATATTCTCTGAGTGCATGCAGCAGTAACAGAGACTTATTGCTTTGATTTTAGTTTTCTCACAGTACTGCTTCAGGATATTGGAGCAACAGTGGAGAAAACTAATGAAAATGGAAGGGGTGGAAGAGGAGAAAATGATCACAAATTCTGCTATGAAGGCCATCTTTATCTTTACTTTTATGGTAGATATCAAACATCATGGTTTTAAAAGCAGACTCAGTGATCCTTGTGGGTCACTGCCAACTGAGGATGTTCTATGACAGTGATGATGTTGAGGAAACATTCTGAAAAGAGATAAGTTTTGCTGAACACTGTAAAGTGTGTATTGCATAAGATTTGAAATAGAGGTGTAAGCTGATGCTTAGCATAACACTGACATGTGATTATATCAAAGGATGTCTTGTATGAAGTTCAAAATCCAAAAGGACAAATTTTTATGAGTAGAACTTTATATTCAAATGTTAAGAGAGTTTCAGTTGTAAGTGGTACTGAATTGATGAGGTTCTTCTGCAGTCGTGCAATGCATGACAAAAAAAAGTAAATACAGTCTGTGAATATCTTCTGAAGAAATAGTGAGGAATGAGAGTCACTGAATGCATTAATCTTATTTGGAGAGGTAGGGATAATCTGGTCATCCTTGTTCAAAAAAAATGAATTTAAATGAGAACAGTTGGAAAGAAGTGCAATTATGATGATTAAAGGAAAGGTGAATCTATCATATGAGCAGAAATTAAAGTATGGTATATAATAGGGCCTACTTGTTTAGCCTGGAAAAAATGAAGACAGAAGCACATGATTTGCCTTTGTAAATAAAACTAAGGGTTAAACACAAGAAAGGTGAGGATAAGTGCTTAAAGTCTAGCATGCATGAATGTAAAATGGCCGTGTCAGCTGTTCTTCAGCAGCATTTTGGATGCTGAAAGAGTGCTCTGCTAAACTGGGAAAAACCTGCTACTGAGGTGTTCAGTTCTTGCCCGTATTTCCAGGTCAGGGTCCATCTAATGGAGCCTGTGCAAGGAATGTGTCACATAAAGAGACTGGCACATTTTAATAATGATGATTGTGTTAATAAATGTCCTCTCTAGCCTCTTTTCTTAGGTTATGGGCGGATTCTTTGGGTTTTTCTTTTGGTTTTTAATTTTTTTTTTACAACATTGCTAATGTAGAAAAGTTTTACATCAAATATTTGAAGAAGTGCTAGTAAGTAAATATTAGGGCAAGAGAAAACTAGGTGAAGTACAGAAACAGACTCTGCATACACTTCAGATGTGACAGTGAAAATAAACTGTTGATGCCATTATTATTTTTTAATGCATATGTGACACAAAGGTCACCAGGAGACTGAAAACTGTGAATTTAGTTACTGTTCTTAAAATGACAGCGTACATGAAAGGTTGGAAATTAGAGTCATGTTAAGCAAAATATTTTCAGTCTGTTGGCAGAGAATACTAATTCACAGTTGCCAAAAGGACAACATAGAAAATTATAACTTAAAGGACATGAGTGAGGATTTCTGAAAGGTGAATCATGTTAATCAAATAACGTTACATTTTTTACAAGTGAATGGGAAAAGAGAAAATGCAAGCTTTAGTATTTCTCCATTTCAAGAAAGCTTTTTCTTTTTACTAAACTTTCATGCAACAGAATGTCTAAATACGGAGTGGATACTTAAAATTTTTCATAATGATAAATAATCAGAACAGCAAGGCATGGGAAGTGCGTTTTAATGGATTGTTCAAGAGTAGGATCCTTCTGCTTGCTTTGTTGGGATCATTCTCTTTAATATTTTAATTATTGATTTAGTTTAAAACATGGAAGTTAGTAAATATTTCAGGTGGTACTAAAGTAAAGAGATAGTTTAAATGGCAGGTGATAAATTAGATGAACAGAGCAGGGGTTGGAAAACTAAATGCAATAGATCTAAGTGTTAAGTGATGCTCCTGGGTCAGTGTATTATACAAGTTAAGTGTAGTTGAACTCAATATTGAATTAGGCAATAGTCAGGAAGAAATGTTCAATGCATGCTTATTGACAGGTTCAGTGTTAACTGCTTACTTCACTGCATGGCAGCAATAAAGGCTAATGTGTCCAAATGGACTCCTAACACAAAACTGAATCTGGTTTATAAACCAGTTCATAAAGTATGACCATTAGGCTCAATTTCCCTGTTTTGGTCATTAACTTACAAACATAGAAATACCAAGGAATAAAACAGAACAAGAGAAGCACATTCAGTGAAGTTGACAAATCTAGGAATATATGGTCTAGAGAAGTGGAAATCAAGTCATACGCAGAGAGGTTGAGAGCCCCTGCTAATGCTGCAGAACTTGAAGGAAAAACTGTAAATCCTGCTTTGAGGATAGACAGCCCTCAACTGGAGGGGTTTTTTTCCTAGTTAGTCTTCAATCATATTTTAAAATTTGACACCAAGTCTTTGGCACCTTCTAGAAGTCATCAAAAGCCAATCTCAGGGGAAAGCCATTCCTGTTAAGTTTTAATCCCCATAATATAATGTGGTTAATTTAACACATGAGTCACCTCACTAAAATTGCTGCAACACCTTGTATATCTTAGGTTAATAGCAAGTATATGTGTTTGCAGGATCAGGCTTCACTGACCAGCTTTATATTTCGATGTAGCTAATAAGCCCTTCTGTGAGTTGGGTGGAATTTTCCTGTCTCCTGTGAGATTTGATGCACATTGGAAAGGCAGGAGTGACTGGTCTGTGACCACTCTTTTGTGTTGATAAAAACATAAACTCTTTTTAAAATGAGCTTCTTTTCCATCAATCTACTCCATTTGCCAGCCTTTATACCCCATGATATGGATGCATCTGACAGGCCCAGCCACTTAAGGAACAGGATGGCTTTGACTGAGGCAGGTGGGGAGGTGGCCGGTGGCCTTGAGGTGGGTGTGAAGTGTGGAAATCAAAGCTGGCCAAAGCTCACCTGGAAGCTATTGCTGGGAGTGGCAAAGAAGGCTTATGCTACCCTTTTGAACTCACAGGGAGATTGCTTTGCCTTTACATCTATCTAAAAACCTAGGAGTGACCCTTTGAGAAGGATTGTAAATCCCCCAGGCAAAGCATCATGATCCCAGTCAAATATGAATACATTACAAATCTGAATAATAAGTCATTTGCTGCAGTTATGGGCACCATTATTTGAACTAATGTATATATTTCCTTTTGAACCTTGTTTGGATACCTATATCCCTTGTATGTTAGGTATTACTCAGTTCTACTCAGAAGGAACATATGATAAGATCTTGAGCGTAGCATTGTCAAAATAATGAGTGTTTGCATAGGTAGCTGAAGATAAAAGAGGATGCAGCTGCACTTTATCTAAAAAGCAGTTCCTTATTAATTTCTTTATCTGCATGAGATACAGAGGTCTTTTGAGCTGAGCTGCTGGAAGTATCAATGGGAATTCTTTTAGGTCTTTTCTGTCGTATTTAACCTTTATTTAAGACTGTCCGTAATCAAGCAATACCTGTGTCTTACTACTGTGTGTTGTCTCAGGGATTACTTAGACAAAATAACAACAAAACAATTATATGAACAGAAGATGCTGTCATATATGAACTCACTGTTAATATTTAATTTTTATCAGTTGGTCCTCCATTCATTATTGAATGTATTTCTCCTATTTAGATTATGTTATTTTTTATAACACTTAAGAGTATGAATTATTAGGAAATTTTTTTTAGGATAGCTATAACATTCAGTGGCTATGGTAAATACAGTAAGCATGTAAACTTGCCCTTCAGCCTTCATTTTTCAACCGTACTTTAATGTCCACTAGCAGAAAAACAAGCAAACCACATCATGGCATGGCTTTATTGTACCACTGCTCAGCAATTTTTATATACTGTTTCCTTTTATAATTTGAGACATGATAATGATTTTTGCAATAAATTTTTTCATAAGTATTCTTACTGATGGGTGATGCATTTATTTAAGCATCAGTGGACAAATAAAGTTATCCACGGATGACTAACAACCTTGAATAAATACCATTTCACTCAGCTGCTATCCATAGTACCTTAGCAATGCAATTACATGCCAGGACCTATTATCCCAATTAATGGACTGTTTTATATTCACTGTGCATTATACTTGAAACTCTTCAGAGGCCTGGCCTTCACTTAGCCAGAGGCAAAAAAGAAATGTATAACAAATCACCAGGAAAAGGCTTTCATTTACTTTCCAAGATGTATAGCGTGTAATTATACTTTAAGCATAACAAGGATGGTCTCAGAAATGCCCTTTAAGTTACAGTAAGACTATATATTAAAACCAGGATTATTAGATATAGCTATCTCTTTTTCCGATATTATTGTTGGCAACTGCAAAAGTGGATATTTTGTTATCCTCTTCCTACGTTGTCTTTTTTTATAATTATTTTGCCAAAGGCTAAGTTTGAGGGTTATTTATGAGATTCATATTACCTCCCTCTTTCTAAACATATGAGATAAGAGCAGCAATTCATGAGGATGCTGCATTTGCTGGATGGGTGAGCAAATAAAATAGTCTTCTAAGAAGTACACAGCACAGACTTGTGTTGCTGCTTTGTAAAATGTCAGCCCTGGGCTGTGTTTCACAGGGCTGCAATCTGACCACTGGAGTTTCCCTCTACTCCCTCTGGTGGTTTGCAAAGCTGCATTGCTAAAGCTATAAAATACAACACAGTTGTATTTCTTCTGCTCATTGTAAGGAGCATTGATTGCTTCTCATTGTATATTATAGCAAAGGGGCAGTCTATTACATGAATTTATTGCATTTTCTTCATGATAATTACTGGAAGTTATCGAACAAGGCAGGGAGTTATCACCAGTAAGTTCCTGCTATAGCTGAGGAAGCAAATCCACAAATATTTAGTGGATCTAAAGCTGTAAACAACACATCCCGTTTACAGTGTGGTAGGAATTTACAACTTATAGTGCATCTATAAGGATTTTTAGGAATCATGCTCCAACTGCTACAAATTCAGGCTTGAAATATGAACTGCAGTAAAAAGTTGTCTTACATTGTGTTGTGTAGGTACCTTTTGTTGAGCCATTAGACAGCAGTTAAAACGACCGCTGGATTCACCATTTCCCTTATTCAAGAATGGCATTACTATTTCATGAGCAGCTGGTTAGGGAGCCTCATGAAATCTGCATTCATACATTAATGCCCAATTGCTCTCTTTACATTTGGAAGAGGAATCTATCAATGGAAAAAATCAATAATGTAAGTGTCCCAGTAGGTCTGCGGATTCCCGTAAAACACAATCACTGAGTCATCTTGCTGTAATTTCTTTTCACAAATCATTTGTTCCTATATTAGGTGTATATTTGGCAGCCGTGCCCCGCCAGCTGTGGGCACACAGATTTGCCATGCTGGGCTTGGCAAAGCTGGACCTCCTGCAGGAAGATCTTGGCTGGCTGTGCACATGGAGGGCAGCCCTGCCATGCCCCAGGAAGGCTTATTCCTCCCCAGAGCCCTGGGTTTGCTATGCACAAGCAGCTATCTCACCTCTACCCAGGTGATATCCTCCCTCCCTCCAGCCCAGTTCCCCCAGTAGCCAGAGGATCACTAGCAGAGAGGGTCATTGCCACAGTCAGAACTAGCACAGAATGCTCTTCCCAAACTTCCTAGGTGGGCCTGATTGCCTCTATCCCTTGTCCCTCCGTAGAGCTGGCTGTGTCCTTGTCACAGGACATAATGGCAGCCACAGGGAATGCAGAAAGATGGCCCTGGGCTGCTACAGCTGCCCTTGGATGCCTGGTTTTGGAGAGCCTCGGGGAAGACAGGGTGAGCAGGTGTCTGCTGCCCACTGGATACAGCTGCAACCTACAGGGACAGCTCGGTACGGTGTTAAAAGATAATGCCAACAAATGCAAAGTGTGTCAATTCCTGGTTTTTTGATAGTTCCTCCTTTCCCTGAAAGAGAAGGGGGTCTGATCTGTGAGATGGTTTCAGATCCTGCTGTCTCCACTCTCTTCTTTCTGTTCAAAGTCCTGACACATCAATGAGTGCAATGCTTGGGATAGCCAAAATATTTAGATTTATTTCCAAATTCAAACGACCCTCAGATTCATCTCTGGATAAAAGACCCCACGAATGGAATCACCTCTCAAGCTAATGATTATCATATAATTCCTTCATAAATGTAAAGCAGTGGTCTAAAAATGTATGTAGATAAAGTGTTTTTACTGACTGAGTTCCAAAATTCCTAGATTTTTACTTGCAATACTCCTAAGATCTCAGAGGAGTTTTGTTAACATGCAGGTCCACTGTGGGAAGTACTAAGGCATTTACAGAGTGCAGCAGCCCAGCTGTCCCACCAAAGGAATGCTGCAGGTGTAATCAAAATACATATTTATTTAAAGGTGGGAGATATAATCCAAAAAGAGTTAAAGTGGTAGAATTAATGGGTTTTATTTTATCCTTAAGTATGTGAACAAACCAGTACAGTAGAAATAAAAAGCTTGCAAGTATATTAACTCCAATTAAATGCTGATGACTTTGATAAATGCTGCAGTCTCAATAAATACAAGTGATCTTCACATAACTCTTCATTTATTGACACCCTCGTACTATTTTGAAGAAGATTCATCTTCCACTAAGACTTTTATTGCTATAATATTTCACAACTGACTAGCCAATTTCTTCCATTATCTTAATACTCACAGTTAAAATAAAGAACTAACATTATCCCTGATGACTATCTATGTCATATACAAAGACAGTAAGGGACAAAAACATAACTTGAGAAAGAAAATTCCTGGCCATAATTCACTGTTTCTTACTTCAGTTTCAAATATAACACTGAAATTGGCTCAGAAATATTTTTTTTCTTCTGACCTATTTATCTGGTTTTCTTATCAGCCTTTTTCCTTTTTGAAGGGCAGAAACTGAAGATGGCCTTAGCTGAGTCTCTAAAGTAACTTAAAGATTTTTACTCCCTAGGTGAAAGTGTAGACAATATAATCATTGTATAATCATTTCATTTCTAACATTTAATTGGGAGGAAAAAAAAATTTAAAAATTATTGTTTCCTACTTCATTGTGTCACTGAAACAAAGATTTAAGAAGTAATCTATGGCAACAGTGACAGAATTGTACTCTCCATTTTAGGCACCAGGTAGAGAAGAAAAGGAGGATAATCTGGTAGGCCTTTTGATTCTGCTTCTGCAGTTCAATAGTCCACTTCTGCTGGGAGAAATGGGCGAAGGAGTCAGTCCTTTAACTGCTGGCTCCGACATCGCTGTAAGGACAGGTGCCCTTGATACGTACTCTGGTGTGTGGCTGGAAATCTGCAGGATCATAAATGTCATCCCTTCCTCATGTCTTGCAGCGATTCATTGCTTTCCAAGTGTCTTAGTTACGATTGCCCAGACAGAAAATATATTTTGGTTGTCTGTAAGTATTAATTACAGAGCACTACACATGATAAGAATATTGAGTATCACTATGTTGGTAATTGTCCAGTAGAAGAATTCAGTAATAACAGCAGAAATATATGATTGGGGGTGAAATGGACCTTTAAATAAATCAATACTGGTTTACTTTCTCCCTTCTCCACTATTAACAGTATTATTAATAGAGAAAGAATGGCAGCCTTCTGTCCAGAATTTTACTGGAGATTCACAGACCAATGGTTCCTTTTAGGCCACCACAATGTTGTGATCAACATATAAATAAAGAATCCATTTGATAACTATCACATATTACTAGACTACAGAGTTAATATATTAAATAATTCATTGGGTATTTCTCTGCTGTGCCTCAGAATAACAGGAAGATTGGTTGTTTTTGCTTGAAATTGAATAAAAATACTCATAGTATGTAGATGAACACAACATTTCTGTAACAAAATGAACTCTGGGGCCATTTCATTATCACAATAAGACATTTTTAAGAGTGTGGTATTGTAAGATAGTCCTTTTATGGATCATTTTAAGGCCAGTAGGGCATGTGTTATCTCACTTTCACGCACACCTTGTAGGGTTTTTTCATTGAAGTAAATGATGTTTTCCAGTCTAACAGCTTTTTTGTGTACAGAGCAAACTAAAGGAGGTGAATAATGTGACCATGGGAATCTTTTAATTTAAAAAGAAATGTTTCTTAATTAGGGAGAATGGTGGAAGCTTGGCAGGAGTGATCACTGTATAAGCAAATCTCAGCCGCTGTACTGTGCTTATATAGGGAAAGTGTAAGACACTTCTTCTACTCAGCTCATTGACTTCTTCTAACCACCTTTTCCAAACCATCTGATTTATTTTTTTAACATCTAGATTCACACAATTTCATTAATATTTGGCTTTGGTATATGGTGGTTCTTAAGTATGTTAAATTGAAGAAGCTGTCTTCTCATGAGGGGGCTGCAACTGTCCAAATACCTGTACATATTTATTTAAAGAAAAGGAACAAGAAGGCAGCAAGTGCTACGCTGCTGGGAGGTTAGCATTGCCTCGGGGTCTCTGCAGAGACAGGCTGCAATGGGAAGAGCTGGATTTCCTCCTGGGTTGCTGTGAGAGCTGGAGTACAGCTTTGTCTTCGCTTGCTCTGGTGTAATTATGCTCTAGAAATGCCCAGAGAACTATTTCTTTCTCTATTCACCTTCTTCCTAGCAGCCCTTTCTGTTGTAAATAACAAGTTCAGGAATGGCATCTTATTTTCCTTCCTGCAGCTGCACCATCTTTTTTCACCATCGCAGAGTCATGGCTTATCCAGCAGACTTTGCCCTAGAGCTCATTCATCATCCCAGTCCCAGGTTCTGGCTGCGTTACTGCTCAACACGTGTCCTTTTTTTGGCTCTTCCTCATCAGACATAAACGTTTGTCTTCATTTTGATCCCCTCTTTTAATTAGCTACAGGGATGCTCTGCCTCAGGTTGGTGAGGGCTGCTCAGTGCTGGGCTTGCTTTTGTCCTGCCCACTGAGCCTGGGGACATTTGTCTGTAAACACCTGGCCAGCCACACCGTTCTTCTGCCTCAGACCCACACTGCTCTCTATCAGTAAGACCCAAAAAGCTCACCAGTGCTTTGGCTCCTGCTATTCTAAACCCATCTCCTCCTTTTCTGGTCTCGTTTTACCTGTGGCCATCTGCTGTATTTTGCCTCATACCCAGTAACATGGCTCTTGGAGTCTTTGCCCAAGTGGAAATAAAAATCGTAGTTAGTAATTCCCAACAGGAAAGACATAACTTCTTGTCTGGTTTATGAAGTGTAATTACTGTCAGTGGAACTTGTAAATCATGTAAAAACACAGGTATGTACAATAGGATATAACAGATACTTGTGATTACCATTATAAATGACATTTTTTTCTGTGCAACACTTGAAATATCAGTTCTTGCCTTTATTTTAGTATTCTTTATTATATTCTGTCAGAAGTTTGGAGCAGAAAAATGTGAGCTATTGTAAAAGGAAATTCAGGCAGTGAGTGGAGTCCTCCCTTGTTAGTACTTCTTTTAACTACTCTGATTTGTGCTAAGTATAATTGACTTGGAAAATATTCCTTCCACTTGGCCATTCTATAGCAGCAAATTCCATGGCAGCCTTCAGATGATAAGGAAAATAATGAAAAGGATGATACAGTGATCACAGAAGTAACAAAAGCTACCAATGCTTTATTAATATATTTTTTTAGACACAGCTACAGTACTAGTCAAAATCTCTTACTATTAGAGATAAACATCTTCTCACTTCAGATAAAAAATAACAGAAATAGAAGTGACTATACATGAAAAAATGTATTGCATAAGATATATTCATCAATTGATAAAGCAGCTGAGCCCAGTATTATTAAAGATTGCTATTCATTTTTTGAATTTGTATGATTGACCACTTAAATAAATTACTGGTGCTATAGAAAGTCTTGTGGCTAAAAGGGAAAAGTCATTTAGTTCAGGGAGGTCTTGTAGGCCTCGTAAAATAACTGTTGATTATAATTATACAGTAATCTCTGAAATATTCTCTTGGGAAGTAGAGAGAAAATGAACAGGGGGAAAAAATTACCTCAAACTGATACACATTACTGATATCAAGAATACACTTTTGCAGCCTATTGCACTCTGTGAGAAGCTTTTCAAAGCTTGTTTCTTTTACTAACCTCTAATTTCATCTATCTAGTCACTTATGGTATGTAATGCAGAAAATGTGTAATTTCAAAGTCTCTTATATAAACTAGCCAAACTATTTTTATTTCCTCAACTGTCATGCTCTTAAAGAAAAATCCAGATTTATCTGAGTGTTTAGCCCTAACATAAAGAACATAAGAATCGAGCTGAACTTCTCCAGTATCAGGCAGTAATTGTTTCTGTGACTTAGTGTCAATTTTCCACTCTCAGCATTACCATCCTCTGTTATGAGGGAAATGTTACTGCTATAACAATTGCTCTTGATTTTTAGTATGTTACGAATTTGGTGCTTTTCCCTGCTGCTTACACAGAACAAGAACCAGAAGGGCAAACTTACTTTTGTTCTGGTTGCACAGAGAAGCAGCATTTTAGTTTTGACGTGGAAAATTGGCAGTTGTATTGAGAAATCCTACCAGAGAATGGTAACCTAGGAATTAATCTGAGTTCCTCCTGGTCTCAGTGTTGGCTGTATTGGCGCATGGAAGGCATGTGTGTAATTTCTCACTAAGAATTCCTAGGTAAGAGAGCTTTTCTATAACGTTCAGAGAGCTGTCCTAGTGCCCTTTTGTGGACGGGAAATGAGGATATTGTCCCCAGGGCTGTCCATCCCTGAAACCTTTGGCAAGGCAGCAGGCTTGCTGCTCTGAGTTTATTGCCCTGCAGCTTGAAACTTCCCAGCCCCACAGTGCTACTGCAGGGCACCAGAGAGCTAATCTCGGAGGAGAGGCTGCATATATCAGTCACTGTCTCCACTTCCACACAGATATTTAATATATTTTTTCAGGGAGAATGTCCAGATATGTGTTGATTTATATCCTTTTTTGCCTACGGTCCAGTTTATTTTCCCTGAATCTTGAGTTAGGAATACTTTTTTATCAGCTCCAAGTGAAATACATAAATATATTTTGTTATGAAGTTTTAATGAGAATTTTTCTACAGAAAATAAGAATAGAAGCTGTTTATGATCATCTGTTACTTCTGGACTCAGCTTGGTAAAGGACATTTTGTGTTTAGTAATCCAGCAATTCCTGTAGTTAAACTTTCAGAAAAACATAGTTATTTTTTCAATGCAAATAAAACAGTGAAGTTTTTTTGTCAAAACATAGTTGTTTGTTATTCCTTGTATAAGATATATAGTCTTGTTTTGGTCATGATTGCTCATGCTACCATATGGGAGTTTGTTCATATTCTAGTTGAACTAAAATCTGTTGCCATGTGTTTGACTACTCATAGTAATTTTTTGTAAGGCTTATCTGTTTTTCAGAGCTAAATTTAAGCTAAATTTATTGTTTTTATAAAAGTGAAATTATGAAGTCAGATGTAATGATACAACAGTAAACAACAGAGGAGTTAGGTACTTTTTAGGTACTTAAATAACAAGTTTCTAAAACTATTTTGAAAGCAGGACTGATTATTATTACTGAAAGCCACTGTTAATGTAGGAAGCTAATTATGAACCTGACATGGTCGGAGGTGGCCAGGCTTGAATATCCCAGGGTCATTGAATGTCATGATCTTGAAATAAACAGCTGATTTCTCACATACCCTTCGACCTGACTGAGCTTTCTGGAGAGACATGCAGGGATCCATGGAGAAATGGGGAAGCCTCTAAGGTATGGGGTATTTAGAGCAACGCCACCCTCAGACCTGCTGATGGTTCCACGTTGTGGAAGAGGAGGTTACACTGGGATCATGATGAAACTCATCCCTTTTTTTTTCTTTTCCTCTGTTTTCTCTGTGTGCGTGTGTGAATGTCCTTTTATTATTGCTGTATTGGATAAATCAGTCAACTCAGCAGGGGGTAAAAATTGCTCAATTCTTGGTTTATTTTGTTTGCTGCCTAGCAGCTACACTAACACACTGTAGCAGACACACCAATTTTAGACATACATTTACCAAGCACTCTGTCAGAATAATTCTCGATTTTTAACATTTAGTTTTGTTTACTTTTATTCTTACCTATATATACAAAAGAAGAGCTTTTTTAAGCAATTTATTGTTCTGATACATCACTGTTGCTAAACATAGCTGGTGTTCCTGCACGAGGGCTTTGTGTGGCAGTGTATGCACCCAGTTGGAAGAGCCTGTGTGTGTGGGGGTGTTGTAGTGCTCATACTCATTAGTTTCCTTTGCAATTCAATGAGCCCAGTTAGACTGAAAATAAGTCTGTCAAACAAAACATGAAACCGGTGACTGACTGAAAAACATTTGGGAGGAAGGAAGGCAGAATAAATTATATAAATTCCCAATAAGCTACCAAGCTATCTATGTTACCCCTGGCTCCATAACAATGGAGCATCACAGTTCTCCCTTCTTTCATAGGCCTAGGACAAGACAAAATTATTGTAACCAAACCAGAATTATAGGTAGTGAACACAACTTTGAAAATTATATGAATGAAGTAGAAGAATAAAAATAAACCTTAAACCAAACAAAAACTAAGAACCAGACCTTTTGCTGTCAGAATAGGAGTCTTGGGATCTGGTGAGTGCTGTTTTTGAGAACAGAGGGTGCTTTGAAGTTTAAATTTATTCAGGTCTTACAGAAATGTGTGTCAAAAGATTGAACATATTCCTGTATTAAGCATCACTGCTGCAGATGTTGGTTCTTCCATATCTTGATGGACCACAAACCAGTTCAAGAACAACACTTTACTGTCAGTGCCATACTTCATGAATAACAAAATCTACTTATTCCAACCTATCCTGCTTTGGATTTTTTGAGGAGTCCATTTTTATTTTTTTTTTGAATTAGCAGAAAATAATTTTGGAGAGAGAGAATTTGTTTCTAAGGTTGTTTCTATTTAGCTATTGGAACAACTTAGCCCAAAATTAGGCATGAGGATGTCAGATTTGTACATACAATTTATTACTTTATTTCTTGGAAAATATGGTATTGCAATGTTTTCAGTTGAATTTTCTGTCTTATTTCAATTAATCTTTCTGTTCTCAACACCTTTGGAAGCACAGGGGAGTGCAAGCAGTGGTAACAATAAGAAACTTCTCAAGTTAATGACTAAACTATCCCTGCTAGTCCTTGCAGCTCCACTACAAAATTCCCTGACTTTTATGCTGCAGGCTTGTCATGAAAAGCACTGGAGGGCAATTGACCATTGTGATTTTTTTATAGCATGTCACAATTGCAGAAACATCTGTGCACATAAAGCATATTAAAAATTCGCTGACAAGACCATAAATCATTGAAATGCTAAACCCTGAAATATCAGTTTTGCAGTCAATCATTAAACAAAACTCATAATCTATGAAATTATACATTCCAGTCAAAAATGCAATATTTCACCTCACATATATAATGCTAGGTACTCCCTGTTCCTTCTCTTTTGCAAAACGCAAGGCTCATCAACAAAGATACTTCTGTCAGCGTAAATAAAGTGACTCTATCCATCATTGTCCTGTCAGAAACAGATACATTCTTACTTAAACCTTATTTTTCTTATACAGATTGTCAAATCTAGGGGACACAGTCTTTGTTCTGCTTATGAGTCCCATGCACATCCGTAGTAAGTCTGTACATGGATGGTGTGCAAAATATTTTCCCAGGAATGTGTTCACAAGCTACATTTTTGGTGTGATAGAGGACCTGGTTTGAGCCTGGGCTCAAGGCCACTTTCATCCCACTGTTCACATCCTTTACCTGTCACTGCCATCCCCTACTCTACAGAACAACTCTGCTAGTACACTGCTGGAGAACACTTGGGGACAACCTCTGTTTCAGAAAATATTCATATCTGTATTTCCAGGCTGATAGTCGCGCACCTGGCATTGCTGTCCTCTGGTATCCCTTCTGCCTTTGAGCCCATGTCATGTGAGTGCTCAAAATGAAAGGTCTGGAGAAAATATTTTCAAGAAAAGTATTTGGATGTTCCCTGCCTCAGCAATAGGTCATATCAGCATCTCAGATTGAGTTGGGACATGTCACACTTCACGGCTGAGGCCATTTTTAATAGAAATTACCTTTTTGCATATTTTAACTGAAACTTCACTCTATGTAAAACAGGTTTCAGTTTTGGATTGGGTGTCAGAAGGTCGCCTTCCGAAACAAGAAATGTAGAGAGCATATCTGAGTAATTCCGTAGAATTGCCATCCTGACCTGAAAGTCTCCTGTGATTTCACAGTGTAACTGAGTCAGTTTGGTATTGGATTGAAGAGAAACTCATTTGAAGCTGTGTACAGGGTTTGGGGCTATAACATCAGGAGATGAACTTAACAAGGGAGTTGGCTTAGCCCCTGCCTATGTCTCTCAAGTATTGCTGTGAGGCCAGGGATAAACTGTTACTTGGAGGATTTCCTGAATTTCATAAAACTAAGCAATTATTTCTGTTACTGCAAGGATCTTGGGAGAAAATAATTGGTTTACAAGTAGGCAATCTTCTCCTTTCCTTCCCTCTGTTACAGTTCTCCTTTTCCCACTTCAGACAGACAGGCTGCAAAATGTAATTTTACATGACCAGACTAAAGAGAAGAGAAAGTTTCTGTAAGACCTGTGTCTTGCCTCCAGGGCAGAGGGTTTGGGCAGTGTAAGAGCTCAGATTCTCAACTGAGATGCAGTCAGCAAGTTTCAGATCCCCTGTTAAGCCAGATATGTTCATCAAATTCCAACATGCCCAGCTTAGTTTTCCTTGTTGTTTCTATCAAATGTAGTATCGTGCTGTTATGGACCCCATAGTGTTGGATGCCTTTCATCTGGTGTATAGTCGTACTGAAAGAAGTGGAGGGGAAATTAATGCACTCCCTTTATGAATTTAGCCTTTCTGATGCGATATCCAAATTAGGTATGGTTTTTCAACAGGAAAGAGGCATATTTACAGAAGGGAAATTTTGCATTCTTTAGGCAGCAATCTCACTGTTGCATTCATTGTGTAATGCTTCAAATTGTTCCCTAATTATTAGAACAACTGATGCTGACAAATCTAATATACTAATAATTCAAAAAAGACTCATAGAAAAGAAAATGCATATTCTCAAATGTTTTCTTTGTAAACTAAAAGGAAAATGATACCATAAACTTAAAATAAGTGAGATTGCATTATTACCTATGTAATATTCACTGGAGGAAATTCTATATTCTTATGTATTTTTAAAAAACTCTTATAATCTCTCGTTATAATCCTGGTTGTAAACCTGATTACTACTGCATACTAGTTCTGTATCAGGAAGTCTTTTTGCCCTGTTTTAGTTTAACCTAAAATTATAGATTTACACATAAAGTAAGTAGTGGAGCACTTCTGAATCCTTTGCATGCTGGCACAGATTTTAATGTCCTGAATTAATAGGACAGAGGTGTCTGACATGAAAAAACAAGAAAATACATCACCATGGTGCATTGAGATTAGCTGCATGTTTCCATGAGGCAGAACAAAATTAACAGGTAACTGTCATGAAAGTAAACTGTGTCTTTGTTGATCTCTCAAGTAGGTCAAAAATCCCGGAAAAATGAATATACATGCCATTCATGGAGTGCCTTTCATCTTGACGGACTTTATAATCATAAAGTGAAGAGACTCCTAGAAAAGGGAGGGTGATCAAAGCTGTTCAAGAGGGTATTCAGGCAACATCTGAGTTCTATTAAACCTTGATAACGGAGTCTACTTATCACTCATCTTAATTATTCTTTGTTGTATGGGTAGTTCTTGTTTTAAAACCAGTGTGACTATGGAGACAAAAGGTGAAGGCATCATAGGAAGGATCAGGCTCAAAGATTGCTCAGGAATTCACACCTGTCTGGCTTCCTGCTGAAGCAAGGTCAGTTTGAAGGTCCAGCCAGGCAGCTCAGGCTTTTTCAGGTGGGGTCTTGTAAACCTTCAAGGACAGAAACTGCACAAGCTCTTTGGGCCCCTGTTCCCCTCCTTGCCTGTCAATCCCATGCCCTGAATCTGTCAACTGATGTTACCTTTCCTGCTTTCCAGTGATGGAAATACCAGACTGAGAGTGATGTGATGAACCTTGTTCTGCTTTGTTTTGTGAGAAGGTTTATATACTATGCAGAATAAATGCATGAGCTTTCATTAATTAGAGTACTCCACAGAGAACTGGGAGTTGTTTGTTTCCAAAAAGATAGATAAAAGCTGAAAAATCTGTAGTTAGAGCCTTTGACAGCTGGTTAGAGCCTAGAGACAGCTGGGTCTGACAAGGGGGCTTTGGATGTTGGGAAAGGTGTCCCTTCCTTCAACTTGTTTAAGGCTTTTTTTTCAGGCCTTAGTGATTGAGTTGTCTGAATTTTAAATCTATATTCTACACAGCCCGTGTTGTCCCAAAGTTTTGTTTAGATAGCACATTTTTTGCTCTTCCTCTCTCTAGAAGTTGTCACTCTTTCAGACTGCAGACAACCTTAGTAGTCAGAGGTCTCTGTGAAAATACTCTGAAGTACAAGTATTGACAGTATTGATGTTTTAATTGCTCTCATTAAGTTCCAAAGTCTTTGCTGCATTAAGAAAGTGTGGAAAGCTCCAAGGCATTTTTTTATAGACTTAACAAAAAACAGACTATTAACACTGGGTTCCAAACTGAATGTTTCCTTCTTAATAAGAAAAGTCACTTAAATATATATGTACTTTTCTATACACATACACACATAATATTTAATACTAAATAGATACAAAATATTTAGGGTTTCCTGAGTCCCTTTTAGAAGCCTGTGGTATCTGCTAAGAGTTGTTTGGAAGGAGTTTTAATTTTTCCAAGTCATAGCTATTTGTTCTGGATCACTTCAGTCTAAGTAGCAGTTCTCAGCATATTTCTAGGGCTGTTGTCTTCCTCACCTGTATCACAAATGGTGCCTCTTTGTGGTTCAGTAACAGATTTGGGGATTCCTAGCTTTTAAAAACTATGAATGGTATACTTGTGTGGTGCTTGGGTTCAATGACAGCAGCTATGGCTATTTTGTGATGGACAAACCCAAATACATAAATTTAGCGTTTATTGCAGTGTTGCTTTTCCCAAACTTGTGATTATCATCTGAAAATAACATTTCTGCTAAACACCCAGTTTATTATCCCTACGTGACTTACAGATTATCAAGGTTTAAAGAGAAAATGGACAATACAGTGATGAAGATAATGGTGTGCTGCCAAAGATGGACGGGGTGACCTAAATAGACTTTTACATTTCTGACTACACTGATCCTGTGAATTATATATTTCAATCTAAGCAAACATATGAAAGCAGTAACTGAAGAAGTTAATGTAACATTCTTGTTCAGTCAACAACTATTTTATTTTATTAATCTTTTTACTAGAGCTTTACAGAAAAGTGTATTTATGCCATTTTGAAGACTAAACTTTTAAAGTCTTTTCAGCAGAGAACTGTAGCTAGACTGGTGCTCCTGGCAGGAGGTATGAGGGCCCTCTTGGAGGAGTCAGTGTTTGTATGTCCTGCTATGATTACACGTTAGTGCTGAAGCCTTGGTCACCATCTAGACAGGCAGAGCTCCTGGGATAGTAACACTGTAGATGTAACTCCATGGCAATCCATGCAGAAAGCTGATGTTCCTGCCTCCTCTCTCTCATGGCAATGCCCAACTGGAATGGTGTGTTTGTGCACCCCTGTCTCCCTGGCTTTGCCCTGGCTCAGCCTGAGCCCAGTGAGCCAACCTGCTTCCTCCTGCACTTTGAGTCCACCAGTTCTGGCTCAGAAAGCAAAGCCTAAGAGTTTCTGCTCCTCAGCATGGATTCCCTGAGCTCTCCAGTTTGGATTTGCCCTTCATATTTTACTAGGGACTCAGTGATCTTAAGGGTCTTTTCCAACCTAAACGATTCCGTGATTCTGTGTCTCAAGTGGTGAGGAGAAAAAATTATTAATTCCTCACCAGTCTGAAAGCACATTAGATTTTATTTCCTGTCATGCTGGAATTAATGACTCTTGTTGAATGGCTTTACATGCACAGGGGTATTCCCTGCCCATGTCCTCTTTCTGAGAGCTGAGCAATTAACTCCTGTCTACAGCTTACCTATTAGATGAAGGGGTGATTGGTCATATATAGCCTAAAATATTCCCCATGCATTCATGTTTTTAAGAAGGGACTTTTTTCATTGACTTGCTGTTTTGCAAGCTTAACAGAATGGACTTGAAACTTAAAAATTAAAAACAAATTTCTTGGCTTGGAACAATAGTCATGGAATAGCCTCTTGGGGTGACTTTGCCCCAGAGGATCTACGTTCAAAGGAAAATGTTGACAGCAAGTTCAGGCAGCTGAATAATCCTATCAGCAGAACATTCAAATTATTTTATAATGAAATATAATTTGCAACTTATATAGAAGCAGCAGATGCTGTAAGACCTCCAAATTCACTGCCCCTGAATATATGCAGAATTACAATGACAAAAGGTGGCAAATGTTAAAATTTTAATGACACCCAATGCACTTGTAATCATGTAAATTCTATTACTACCGAAAAAAGTTCACACAACCCTGTTCTAAGCAGTAATGATTTGTAATGTCATATTTCTATGCTATTTTTCTATTTTTAATTCTATTTCACTTATTTTTTAGTAATTTGTTGGTCTCATTAACAGATATTCTAGTAATATAGATTTCTGATAAAATGGTATTTATTTATTCTCACAGTATTTCAGCTGATGCATGTGGAGGAGCTCACAGATTATTTTAGCTTGGATTTTGCTTTCTTAATAAATACACATTAGAGCATTTTTATTGACTGACCAAACTATATGACTTTGTAACCTATTAAGCTTTACATTTGAGATCATATTAAAAAGACCAGGAAGATTTCATATAGTTTTGTCAATATTCACTTGACTTCAGCACTGTTTTTTAGAATAAAGAATAGGTTTTCACATTTTTTCAGCAAATTTCTGTTCATATGGAAATAAGAATTGAAGTGTACATTAAAAAATAAGAGCCTTTTGTAAGGTGTATCTGAAGACTTCTGCAACTAAGAACTGTTAAAGAAGTCCGGAGTCATGACTTTACATTTTGTAAAGGGACATCAGGAAAGCAAGAGCTCTATCCCTTATTGGTTACAGTTTGTATATTTAACTAAACAGAACATTAACATAGGATTGTTCCCTCACTCAGTTGTTCTGCTGTGTGCATGTGTGTTGCAAGAAATCTGGTGTTTCTAGGCTTGCTAAGCAAGCACAGGCTTAATTTTTACTGCTGCAATTAGGGCTGAGCACAGGAATCCAAAACTGGGAGGTGATCCTCTGTTATTTTCTGTCTTAATTAGCCACAAGCTAAATGTGCTACTTTTAAGCTTACTTACCAAAAGAACAACGAAAGCATACTGGTTACGTTAAATGTGTAGATTTAAAAGGAACATGCTTTTGGCCATAAATCCCTATTTTTATGAATTTTAGAGTATGTTTGCAATAATATGGTTTTTATTTTTAATATTACTTTGAACATTGGGAATATCACATTGACTGCCACAGGCAATGAAAAGGATTTTAGTAAAGAAGCACTAATACATCCACTTCTACCTTAATTATGTTCCCCTTTTGAAAATAAAACAAAAACCAGAGAAAACCAGAAAAAAAACCCAACCCTCCCTTATCATCCTTGAGTGCCCTTTAAATCAGGACACCCTTGACACTTTGTTTCCAATTAACAGTAAAAACCTTCTTTGATCCTTTGACTTTTTTATGAGATGAATTTATATTTTGTAGACTAACATGCATGACAACATAATTCTCCACACTCATTAATATTCAACTTCTTTGCTTTAATGAGGGAAACGAAGAGGAGTGGAATGTCATCTGCTTATCTAAAGCAGCAAGGGTTTTGCTAACAAACCCCCCTACATTTAAATACCATTAAAGTTGTGACAGATTTGGCCAAAATCAGGTCATTCAAAGTTAAGCCTGACACTCAGAGCTGAATTAGATCTCTGTGTGGTTTTCCAAGATAAAAAGTTTGGAAATCTGGGTTTCCACTCATTGATGTCTTTCATATTCTTTCTGAAATGCAATTTGTGAAAAGGGCTGTAGGTTTGCCATCTGATGATCCTGTGCCATTCACTGTTGTGTTTCCCAGACAGTGGCCAAACCTCAGTGGGATCCCTGGAGGTTGAGAATTGGCATGACACCTTGTTCCAACAGGTGGGTTTGACCCTATATATCTCTATGGCAGAACTCTAAGGAGAATACACATTGTGGGTTTGTCTCCATTTAAAGTTCATTGGTATTCATGTAATCCAAATTTTAATAATTTTTGCTGACACAGCTGGTTCAAACAAAGCATATATACATCTTGTATTTATTCTCAAATGTCATAGAAGTTTGCATTGGTAATTGTTTTATCTAGTCTAAATGCCAGAAATCTTCTCAAAAATTTAATGTAAAATTCCCTTTTGGAATACTTGGATCAACAGGAAAGAGTGTGTGCGCCTTCCCTATTTCCTGTTTCTCATTATTATTAAGAAGTTTTACAGGACAAGAATATTAACTTTATGATATGAGTTCTTAAAACTCCAGCTTAGAAGGCTGGGTATCTAAAAATATCCCTTAGTTATTTCTTAAAATAGCTACTCACAGTCTATTTCAGCTCTTGTACTGATACTTCAGTAATATTTTAATAAGATTTATTGTAATTTGTGTTACTTTAGCACTTCTAGAATGACTTTGTCTTTTGGTATAGGAGCATGGTCATGTAATTTTTCTGTGATTGTGAGAATTTTTTGGCACAGGGTATTACAGATCTTTTTAAAGAAGCAGAGTTCTATACCAGTAATACTTTTTAGTGCATGATGGAAACACTTAGCTCAATGGCATTACCACTAAAATGGAAAATACTGTACAGAATGGCCAGAAAAATCCTCCATTAACAGCAAGCTGGACAACCTGAAAACAGACGTGACACTATGAGTAGACAGATGTAGTTAAAAGGAATAAGCAAAACCTGCAGTCAGCTAAAGATAAAATAATGTTGGGGTGTAGTTGAATAAAATAATTAAAACTAAATCTTGATAGCCTATCTAAGCTATTGTAACTTGCACTCAAAATGTGTCTAAAAACACATTCAAACAATCTTTAAAGAAGGAAAGCATTTTTTTCCTTCATGAAACACCCTTTAGATCAGCCTTTTTTGCAGAAATTTTCCTGATATTGGATGTTATCTGCCTGGTAACAGCAAAATCAAAAGGAAAAAATATGATATACAGATTATGCAGTGTTAGGGCAATCATAATTTCTCAAATACTTTGAAAACCAGTCAAGTCATCCACTGTTTCTCCATAACGTTCTCTGTACAGCTGACATTTTCAGGCTTGTACTGTTGGAATCGTATGAACAATTGTGACCAAATCCTGCACCTTCCATAATCATTGAATCGAATTAAAGCATATTAAGCCATTGAATTATACACTGAAGTACAGTCTCTGGAATATCTAGGGATGGTTAAACAAGTATTGCAGATGGGGTTTCTTTGTATGTGAGGACATCTTCCTCTTGCTCCCATATTAGTGATTTGGGAAGTGCTTTGTGGTACACGTGGGATGCTGGGATGGGCGAGAGGTGAGAAAACTCATGAGAGAGCCTGGAGGTGTAGGTGGAGTGATAGAAGGGAAGGGGGAGGAGATTCCACTGCATGGGTCCTGTGCTGAATCTTGTCAGTCATGTGACTTTTGTGTCGTATCCATAGAGATCCACTTCTCTGAACAGTAAATGAAAAACAAGACATCAAATGGTGTGTTAGTTGTGCATCATATACCTGTATGTGGGGTTTACTTGAGATTGTTTTAAGTCCCAAGATACTCTTCTACTGTGCTCAGTGCACAGCAAAAGGGGGTCTTAATTTGGGTGATTCATAGGCCAACCAGAGATAATGCTGTGAAAATATATTGCTGCAAAACAACTATTCAATATGTTCGTCTTTTAACTCAGGGTTGCAGTGTTGTATTTCCCAGGCGGATGACAAATTTAGGTGGGGGGAGAAATAGATGTAACAAATAGATTTTAAAATAAGAGTTATCAAAATGCTGTGAATACTGAAACATCATTCAGTAAGGGCAAAGGAATACAGATCAGAATTCTCAGATAACAAAAAGGAATAAACTGAGTATAGTAATGGAAACGTATTCACTTCTCAACATTCATTGGTGCTATATCAAGCTAAAGGACTTATTTATATTTATAGATTGAAGCATATCTCAGATGATATAGTAATCCAAAATTTTAGTACTGTGGGAAGTCTTTATGCCAAACACCACAAGGTGTGCTTGCTTGGGGAGCAGACAGAGCATTGAAGTTTTCTCAGTGCTATCAGGCCAGGATAAAGTTGGTCGCTGTCCCCTGTTATATCCTGGCCTCCTTCTCAAAGCTGCTAATGAAGCCTTCACTTAGTAGTTGCTAGGCTGTTAATGATGTGGATATCCACATCAGCAACCACTGCTGTGGTGCAGATGGCAGTGGTCAGCTGGGGTACCTGCAGTGAGAATTATGTGTCTTTTGACTATTGTTGAAGACCACTGACAAGAATTACTAATTTTCTTTGCATGCTACAATCTAAACTTTTAAATAAAAGTCAGTCATTCTTCTACCACACAGTAGGAAAAGAACATAAATACAGTCCATTTCAACCCTGAGAAGCAGCTTTTATGGACAGGTCTGTTGTTATCTGAGCTGGTGTCTTGCCATGGCCAGAGGTGGTGGGAAGACACATAGTTTATGCCAGCTGCATGGCTTCAGTCGCACTTATGTCTGGTGTCAGCATGGTGCTGCTTCTCTGTATTTGAAATGTCCTCTGGATAAAAATTTCCATCACAGCTGCCTTAACCAATTGACAGAGCATTCTGTCTGAAGGTGCAGATGTGTGGCTCCCAGAGCAGAGATGGATAGCTTCTATCAGTACCTAAGGAAAATGAGCCTGTCTCCCAACCATAAACTGAAACATGTTCTCACCATCAAAGATGAGAATCAATGTTCACCCTTAGGAAGAAGAAGAGTCCTTTTTTTTATTATTTTGTACTGATTTCCAATTCTGATGTAGTCTAAATACCTAAACACAAACCATTGAGAGTCTCATTCTACACGGAAAAGGATTTTAATAGCTTGTGGATATCTTCTTTAGACAGCTCTCAGAAGAATAGTAGGAAATCTTGTAATAAGCAGATCAACATCTGTAGAAAGTTAAAGAATAAAACATCAGATATTTTCCAATGGATAGCTGCCAGTATAAACCTTTCCTTGCTTGCTATGCCTTTTTTTGGTATAACATATCAGATAGAGAAACCCTTTGAAAATATGGAGTAAATATTACTCAGACGAACAGAGAACTTGCCAGAACTCTTGTGGATCCTTGGTAGCAGCAGAATTGCTAGCAGCAGGAGCAGCACAGATTAAATGTATCTGTTCTGAGGAGACTGCAGATCAGCATTAATTTTCAAGAGGAGTGCAAACTGCAAGACAAACTTTTGCTCAAAAGCTGAAAGCAAACTGTGACACATGCAAGAATATCACTTAAAAAGTCACCATTATTTTGGTGAGCTGTACAGTTTATTATGGGCTGTTTATCAATCTAGGAGCATATCCAGGTCATTACAAATCTGATGTTTGCTTGCTCAGCAATACTACTCCCTGTGCATATTTCAGTGATAAAAATAATTTTCTTGCTGTGTTTTTCCCATTTAGACCAACAAAACCTGGAGAGACTGAACTGAATTTTATTCTGGATATAGGATCAGAAATTCAGCTGCCAGTTCTTGAGGAATTCTTTCCAATTGCAGTTAATTCATAACTGGATAGTTATACCAAGGCCATAATTCTAGGAAAAATATGGAAACCCAGAGGTTGAAAACCCAAGATACAAAGATGTTTCTATAATCTCTTCTCAAAACTTAGGCCTTCAGTTGCTGCTCTGCAGTCTCCTTATGAAGTAAATCCTGAGTACTTCTCACCCTAGTAACACAGAAATCCAGAGCCTATCTTAAAATTTTAATTATAAAATATTGCCTTTTCTATAGTGTTCCTTAAGGAAAGATAAAATTGGTGACAGAATTTTAAAACAGTGGAATTATAAAAAAAACCCACGTTATGTAATTTTCTCACTTGAGTTGTCAAGATTATGATGTTTTGAGAGCTTGATCTTTGGACCTCAAGATTAATTTTGACCCTGAGAAAGAAGCTCCATTTGTTGTTCAATTTTTACAGTAAAGCAGGGTAATCTGGAATCACTGTGGCAAGATATAAAATGCCACAGTGTTATTTAAGGAATCATTTTTCAGTGTCTCACTTTCTCAGATACACAAATTGAAGCAATTCCAAATAAAGCATAACCCAGCCCAGGCAAACCACTTAAGATGAGGTTTTCAGAGACTTACTGCTTTCTATAGGCCCTTAAGTACTTACCTGCAAACAAGGCTCATCAGTGTTTACAGATATGTTGCTATCTAATTTGTAGGCTCTAGATTAGTGAAATGAGAGGATATTGTTTTCTGTCATTCAATCAAGTTATTCCATTGACTTTGCAGAATTTGTATCATTACAATTCCTCTAGTGTTTCGTGGAAGTGAAATAATTTGGACTGTAGTAATATGTTCAGTGGTGGTTTACAACAGCACTGAATAAAGTGTTGCTTCCTTTAAACGAGTTCTCAAAAGGAACCAGAAAGAAAGGGCGAAAGAAAAGCAAAAAGTAAATAAAATTATACCTCATGGAAAGAGAAGGCTCTTGATGAAAAGAAAAAAAGAAATTCAATTCATGACAACTATCTGAGTAGGAAAACACACCCAAATAAGATGAATCAGAATACCCTAGGCAAATTGTCCATCTGAAAGCATGTACTCCTTGAAGAAGAAAACTTTACTAAAAAAAGAAGCAGATAAAGAGCTGTAAGAATCAAAGCACATATCAAGTATGTTAAAATCAACTTGCAGAACAGAAATTCCAATTCACAAAAAAGTGTATTTGTCATTTATCAAAGTGCTCAACAAATATGGCTTATTTTTTAGGTAAAACTTTAATGTACTAAGATGATGCATACACAGCAGAAAGATAAATATATGCCTGTTCCCCATCAGGATTTCCTTTGCCTTTTAAAGAAAGACCTTGAGTGGAAAACTGACTGGATACCAAACTAAACTATTTTTTTTTCTTCTAGAATGTAGCACACAATAAAATACAGACAAACTGTAGAGGCAGCTGGGGCTGTAATCATGGATCTAATTTCCATTGTCTTCTACACATAAAAATATGATGGTAACATACAAGCTCTTCAGGACCTTAAAGTATACACGATAATTTCTTAATAGAGAACAAAAAGATCTGGTTTCCCTGCCATGCCATTTTTAATGTAATTGCTTCCTAGCTCAGGCTCTTTGCTAATTCTAAGTGAATGTTGTCAAATTGCAAAGTGCATATTGTTGTCAGTCTAACCTGTTATTACACGCTAATACTGTGTGTTAATGAAGTGTTAAATATCCGGAGCTGCCAACTCCTTGATCCAAGGGGATATGAACACTCTGAAATAGATGTGATACACAACTAAACTGATACAAATTATTGATTTATGTTTGAATGCATTTTGAATATAAATTAAATATGTCTTTCTAAATTAAGATATCTAAATAATCTAAAAGGCCAGATATTGGGCTTATGTAATATCTTGGCTTCTGTTTCTCTACATTAATTCCTATAAACTGTTAATCTTCTTTCTTTAGGGTTCAGTCCTCCAAAGTGCTGCATGCTTCATTAAAAAGGGATGCACACTCTTGGGTTGTACCTTGACAATAATAGTGTTCGACACTTTGTAAGCTTATGTCTTGAATAATCAAACTTATTGATATCAGTACCCTTATTCAATATTTAAAATTGCAGTTTAGAAATCTATTCATTTTTCATGTGAAGAAAGGAATATGATGAAAGTCTACAGGGCAGTGATGTGCCTCTGAAATCATTCTACTGAAATGAATTACTTTTTTGACTGAGCAACTTCAGAAGGCATTCGCATCAATATGGTTTATAACACATGGAAAGGAAAATTGACAAGAATTCTTTGGAAAATAGAAGCAGTACTTTCTCACCACTTCATAAACACTGAAATACACATTCTTTTATGTAAAGATGAGTGAAGGGGTTGAGATGTTCCTTGCCATCCAGCCTTTTTAAAGGAATCAATCTTATGGAAAACTACAGAGATGCAAAGATATTAAATGTAAAAGGAAATGCCATTGTTCAGTTTGGACTGTACTATCACAGAAATGGAGGAGCACATTAGGACAGGCTCTTCCACAATACTATTCTATTAGCAGGTGTCCTTTCTAGGAGATTGCTTAACTCAGCCCATTTAACAACCTCTTCCTTGCCTCTACTTTTGAAAATGCATTGACATTTGCCCTTCTTATTTCTGGAAGCAGCCACACAAATCCAATAGACTGGGTCCAAGTATGGAAAACAGCAGTGTCATAAAGCTTAATTTCAATAACAAGCTTCAGCAGCTTAGAAAATGCATACTCTTCATTCCTCTTACAATGGAAAGAAGTATCATTTAGCTTCTAACAAGGAAAGAGGTAATGAGATAAAGATTTAGTGCTTGTGTTTATAGGAGGCATGTGTGAGATCATCAACTGGACCAAAGTTTGCTTTTATTGGGTTGTTTTTTGAAAGGGCTTTTTTGTCACATTTGAAAGTAAAAATTTTAATTCCTTGAAAATAGATTGCTGTCAATTGTTTTTAAAAAGAATAGTATATTGGTTTAAAAGAATCTGTACATATCTCCATGCAGTTAAAGATCGAAAGTTATTTTCTACATTTGTGGAATTATTAGTTATTACATTTTCTCTGCTGTTCCTCCATACAATCACAATAGAGACTTTTCTCACTCTTGTTACATACTTTTCATTAACAGAGACTAATGTTCTTTGTAAAGGTCAGTGTTGTTCTAATAGATGAAAAAATGAGGTCTGGAATATGGTCTAGTTGCCAAACAGAGTAGAACTTAATTTGCAGAGAAATAAGTTGGTGCTTGATTCCTAAGTTAGTGGCTCCCAAACAGTGACATACAAGTCTCAACTTATTTTTTGCATTAACCTCACACCATCAGTCAGTAATGAAGCAGTAGCTGTGAGGGAGGTCAGATCTTTTTCTCTTTCCCCTTTGCCAAAATTGATTCCAGCAGAACTCGCTGCAGGAAGTCCTTTGACCCTTGAAGTTTGCATTCCATCAGTTCTGCTCCTCCTGCTTTTATCTCCAGCAAGAACTGAGGGAATAGGACTCAGAATGTCAGCAGTGAATGCAAAAGGTTGAAAGCCATTGCATTTGTTTGCAGTTACTGAGAGGTTTGGCTGGTTGGCACTTTTACTAGTTTTGTGAATAAATAAATGCCTGTAGTTCTTTGTTCCCCATTACCACTGAGAGTTTTATGGAACAGAAACTCTTTCTGCATTAGATAGGTTATCTAGCAAAAGGATATTTATCTCTAATTGAGAATTGTGGCAGCTTTAGTAATGCAAGATCTTTGAAAGAGGGGAAGAAATAATGCATTTAAATCTGAAAATATGATCTTCAGCTGTAAAAATTTGGTGAGATGCATACTGTTCAGCTATGTTGCACAGCAAAGCACAGTTCCAAGGAGTATTACTGCACTTCTCCATTTATCTTTTGACTCTGCCCATATTTCATTATTATTTCTACTCATGACTCGTAGTATTTCTATGTTTTTTCTAGATTGACTTGTCTGTTTTATTCTCACACCAGAAACCTTTGCTATGCATTTCCACAGCCAGATATTAGTTTCTTTTAGATAGTATATGAGCTTAAAGTCCCATCTTCCCAAATTCTGCAGTCCAGCACCATGGGAGTTGCTGTACTATATGTACGTTCCATTAGTAGACCACAAGATGTGTAGTAATAATTCTACACTTTGTTACAGCTTCCTATTTTATTTGTTTGTGTGTGTGTATATATACACATATGTGGGCTTATCAGTTTGCAAACATATTTGCACATAATTCACTCATTTATAAACAGACCATTCACTCATTAGTTTTTATACCAAATATTATGTTTGGTTTGTTTCAAACTGATTCTCCTCTTCCCATCCAATACAGAAACAAGATAAAGAAGTCTTAGGTGAAAGAACCATGAGGGAACTCTGGCACTTTTGTTCTCATTCACATTAGAGTGGTTGTGTTCCTTATCCATTGTTGTATACTGAAAATTAAAATTAAAGATTTTGCAGTCAGGGTGAATAACAGAAACACTAAAATTTACTTCAAGTGTAGGAAAACTCTAGATTTAACATACTGTCCCACACCTTCCCACATTATTTAGTCAGGTTTACATACTTAATACATTTCCCCAAAGGCTGTTGCAGATTTACATTGTATTCTGCTTTCTTGAGGTTCTTGCTTGCCTGCAAAGTACTACTGATAAAAAATTATATATCCAACAAATGAGATGCATGTCAGAAACCTATAAATAATGAATTAAATGCTAGTATACTAAAAAATGTCATAGAAAAGATCAATAGGTTCCGAAAGAGTGTTCCCCTTGTAACTTCTTACTTAAAGCACAAGAACATGATGCTGTTTATGAGGCTGAATTATAAATATCTGGATTTATAATTAGTCCAGCTATTAACCTTTTCTCCAGTTTCTCTCTTTGGTGATATACTGTACTATAAATTCCATAAGAGCTTACCTTGCAGAAAATATGGTTTTACATAAATGCCCCATGCATATTTCATAATCACTTTTAATTAATTTATTCTCCATCTGATTCTCTACTGTCGTGTACTCATGCAATTTTACCTGTGCAAGATAGATAAGAACAGAATTTTCTGATCACTTAAAGCAAACATGCTTTATTTCTTTTTTAATATGTGTTTTAATATGCATTACAGATCTTCCGTAGGGTTGAGGCAGGTCAGAACTTCAGGTGTAGGGTAACGTGCCAGCAGAAATTACAGGCAGACCTAAGGCAATAAATCACCATGTAACAAAATTAACAAGTCTTACCCATCCTGAGCCCACCATTGCCCAATCACGTGGGTGTATATATATACACACGCACAAATAGATATGTCTGTGCTGGAATTTCTGCAGGTGACCAAGATTTCTGTGTCCAGACCCCTTACTGAGTTATTTTCAAAGAACTGCACCAGAACCTCCTGCTCTGAGCTGATGACAGCCAGTAAATGGGGGCACATTAATGCTGCATTAGCATTGTACAACTGCAGCACTTCACAAAAGCCTGCCAGAACACGACCCAGTCTGGACTGTTAAAATGGTTGCACATGTATTTGTAATTTGCAATCCAGTCAAAAGCTGAAAAAAGGAGACATCAAATTATCTAACTCTTCCCAGAAACTTCTCCTGAAAAAGCCAAACACACTGTTGTGCTGTAACAGTTTCAAACACATCTGCAAAAAAGAGTGTAAACTCAGAATGCTTGTTTAACAGATATTCTATATGATTACTCTGCTGCTTCATATTTTTAAGAACAGTAGGTTTTTGTCTATAGGGATTTCAAAAGTCAAAACTGACAGTACATATTTAACTATCATAACCACCCAGCAATCATGTTTAGTTTCTGCATTCTCATCTAAGTAGCCTTGCAATCTAGGAACTTCTGTGCATATTGGGATTTCTGTAGAACTTGGCATTAATGCAATAGAGTTTTAAATTTCCCTAGGCTCGATCTAGACATTAAGAATATAAATGTAAATTAGCAAAGAGCTAGCAGCCTTGAATACTAACATTTTCATCACATAACTTTTAGTTAAAAGTGTACTATGGGATGGGGGATGCAGCCTTCTGTAACTGGTACCCTCAAACTGCATTAATAATCCTCAGAATATTCTTGTAATTGTCTGTGCTATAATATTGTAAGACTCGGATGACTTCCAATATCAGATTGTTACTCTCTGTCTGATAAATAATAGCTGTCTAATTCCATTCTGACTTAAAGACTTCCACTAAAAAGATTCTTTTCTGCTTAAAAATAAACAAAAACCAGTTACAGAACACATGTGGTCACAATATGCTACTCATTTCACCTTTTACTGGCAAGACAAATCTTGTAAATTCATTGCCTTGTCCTGACATTTTTATAGCCACCTGCAGGATTTACTCTCATTGCAGTGTGTTTTCTATGATCTTGGGTGTCCACACTCTGCTTTAGTTGCCTCTCTATCCCCCTCATCACTGGCAGTGTGTTCTAAGCAAGGGAAAATAAGATAAATAGTGAGAAGACTAGCCTTGTACACATGTTATTATTGGCTTCAAACTATTGGCATGCCTAGTGGGGAAGCACCAATTCTAACTATGAAACCTGAGTTTCGTATACTTATGGAACTTCTCTTAAAACTTTGCACAGTGATTAAACTTTCACTATTGTCATGACCAGTTACAGGTTCTAGCTCCTTCCCTACTCAGAATTGCTGATCTCTTTCAATAGATGCTGATAGCAATGACCTAATGGGCTGGAAGGACAATGATGATGTAAATGCCACTTTTCAAAGTTCAGGTGAAGTGCTGGAAAAATGTTTGTATTTTCTGTGGCTATTCAGGGCTATTATCTCATTGGAAGAATGGCTTGAATCAATTAAAAGGAATAGTTTGTTATAAATAGAGTGACTGTGAGGGTATTATTTGAAAGTATTTTTATCCTGTTTTCTTTTGGGATAATGAAAAAAGTGATCGATCACAGAATTATAAAATAAGCTGGAAGGGATCTTCAGAAATTTTTGGTCTCTCACTTGGAGCCTGGACTTTTCAAGTTTGAATATTCGCAACTCGTAACCTTTCTAGGGAACCTTGAATAAATAAGTATATGCAGATTTTCCTGAACAGCTGCATGATAACTATGTAAACCTCATAAACATCTGTACAAATTATGGTGTCTTAAGTTACTATCTCAAAAAACACCACATTAATAAGTTTCACAACACAGTATTGACCTGAAGTTTTTATGGGAGACATTTGCTAAATTTTGATGACAAATATAGAGCTAGAAGAAAAATAGAGTTCCATGGTAAAAAGTTGAAATTCTCTCTTTGCTCCCATGCAAGTGATACTGAGGGATCAAGATACCTGACGATCTTCTACACTGAATTTCATAATTTTCATTAAATATTCCAGGAATTTGCTAATAGATGGTGTTCTAAGTTGTATGTTCTTAGGCTTCTTTGGTTTGCGTTGGGTTTCTGTTTCAATTTTGTCTTGTTTTTATCTCATGGATAACAATTTTTTTTAGTACAGCATCCTTTTTTCTGTCCCTATCCATTTTCTGGCAGTTTTGATCTCAGTTCTGAAGACAGTTCAGTCTCTTCCCATCAAATGAGTTTTGGGTACAGATTTTGAGGTTGCTAGAGAATGGTAGCAAGTTAGTCCTGCATGACTCTTGATTACCTTTGTTAGAGGGCAATTAGAATCCTAACTTTGGCCATAAATGTTATTGCAGTTTCTTATGAAACTGAAGGTGAATAAGAAAATTCAAGGCATCACAGTTTTCAGCAAGATGCCTCTTAAAAACCATTTGGTTTAAAAGCATTTGACATAGTTTAAAAGACATTTTTTGCAACCTTGCCTCCTAGGAAGCACTTGGGAGCCTAAGTAAAATTTGAATGTTTATGTTTTAAAGCCCTTTAATGCAAGAAATCTGTGTATAATTATCTCTAATTAGTCATTTCTTCCACTGAGATTTATACTAAGCATTTAGGTTTTCTCTGCAGTAGCTATTTCCCAGGCTTGTTTAGTAACTAGGACTGTCTGAGAAGCTGATCTCAGGATCCGATTTCAAACTCCTTTTATTCCATTCTACCTGTTGCTTTAGGACATTTCTTAATGAGGCCAGAGTTACTTTCATGTCTAATTAAGCTGAAGAGATTAAGATATTTAGGTCTTGTTTTTGTATACTTTCCTAAGGGAAAAGTAAATACATAAGCAACAGAGATCAGCAAAAATACAAGAAGAAAGAAAAGCAGCAAGAACACAGGGGAGTATTATGTAATATAAGGGAACAGGAAAAGGGAAAAGCAGGCTGGGTAGATTATCCTTCATAAAGTATGTTAATTTGAAAATGCCTCAACAAATACTGCACTGTGAGTCAAAATTTCTAACTAAAACAATAATTGTGTTTATCAGATGAACCTGAAGGAGAAATATGGAAGAAGGGACTTTGTCTTTATACAATGCATTTGAAAAAAAAGGTCCCTTATGATTTCCTTCTTATGCAATAAATTAAACTGTAGACTAACCATGAGGCTGATGAAACAGTGGATCCAAAATACTCTGTCAAACATGCCTTTGTTTTTTATGTTCCTTATCTTCTTCAGTGTCAGTTTTCAGTGCAATGAGAAGTTTATTATTTCATTTAGGATCCCTGCTATTTGGAAGTTTAATCTCTCTTCAGAAGTGCTTTGCCTTAGTTCCACTCTAATGGGCAAGCTGATAGACTCAAACCTCTTTTAGCATAAACCATATTCTGGAATAAACATTTCCATTGAATATTTTTCAACAATGTTTTTTAATAGTCATTTTCCTTAGTAAAAGGTTTCTTAAATCTTCTAGCTTAGGAACACCATTCTGAAGTACCAAAGAACCTCCCTCTAAGAGCAAGAAAGCATTTAAAGTAATCTTTTCAACCTCCAGCTCTTTTCAATTACCTGCGAGAATACTTATTTATACATTTTGCATGTTTCTTCCATGTGAGTTTGGATGAGTTTCTTCATTTTTTTTTCTTAAGAACTGAAAATATATGGATGCTCTTAAGGCTTTTTTCTTTTCACATGTGACCTGGAATCAATTTTTATTTGGGGCTGAAGTGAAAATAATGAAGAAAATATTTCTCTGTGTCTATAGAATTTTTTTTTTCAGTTTATCAAACTAGTTTAATTGTAAGAGCTTAATTTTAAATGAAATGCTTTATCTTGATAGATATATTCCTCATAATTAATTTAAAGCGAATTAAATACCTGATACACCAGCTACACATCAGCTCCCACCACCCAAGTGAGGCTTCCTGGGGAAGGGGTGAATCCGCCCTGGTGCCAGGAGCATCAGCACCACCTTGTGTTCATGGGATGGGAAAATCAGCCAGGAACAGCCCTCAGCCACTGAAGCTGCTGTGCTTCCGTGTCCTCCCTACGGCATATTAACGAAGGAGCCATACTTGTGGAATGTTATTTGGTGCTGTAAATTTAGAATAATCCTTATATCCAGAGAGATGAGAAATTACCAGGAACCTTGCGTTGTTGGCCAATGTGTTAGGCAGCAGTCACAGCGCATGAACAGCCCAACTACTGCTGGGTTTTTGGGTAGACATCTTGGAACAACGTAGTTTAGGGGTGAATTTTGAAAGATTTGCAGTTATTTACAAGAATTCTTTTTTGGATGTGAGACACGGTAATGTAAAAACTACTCTTTTCTTTGAAAATGTAAAAAGGGAGCAAAGGAGACCCGTGCCATGCAGTGATGGAGAGTCTTGAGAGGAAGTCAATTCATGTTTGGATTACTTTTCATAGCCTGTAAATATGCTACAAGGCAGTGCTGCTTCCCCCTTGCATGGTAGAAACTGTTCTGTAAACAAATCTATTTCTGGTATATTTTTCACCAAGTTGACTGAAAATACATCAGTTTACATTTCTTTTTCAAAATATTGACTTCTTTTTAGCTGTTTGGTTCTGGGAGTACAATTTCTGGAGAGAGACATCCCATCAGAAATTACAACTTTTAGCTCTACTACACAATGTACAGCTTCTGGTAGAAAGTCTGGGGCAAAACCTGTTCTTGCCAGGAACTGGTTATAATATTGGAGTGCAATTTCATATACAGTTTTCTATATCTACATGTATTTAGCCTAGCTTCAGGAAATGCAGCTTCTTTCCTTGAGAGGGAAATAGGACAGCAAATTTCCCTATATTTTGGTCCAGAAAGTAAGAACTTCTGAGTGGTGTTTCATAGCTCAATTTCACCTTTCTAATATTTTACAAATTTGAGTATTCCCACAGTAAGGGCAAGACTGTGCCTTTGCATCACTTGAGTGGAACATATCAATTTCTTTTCTGAAGGAACATAACTTCAGAAACATAATGACATAGTATACTCATAAGTATTAAAAAAAAAAAATTATCCTGATACTCCCTTACATTTCAGTTTGTGTAATGATTTGTGGATCATCACAGAGAATTCACATCAGGTACAATTAGACTTCTGTTTTGATCATGTTTTGCATCCACACCTCCATCAGACTGATGTAAGGTATCATTTTAAAAAGTGGCAACATTCCAGAATCACTGTGCAAACTCTGAATGATGGATCAGTCTCATTAGTTTTATCAAGTATAAATCTGGATTTTTAAAAAACATTCAAACTTTTGGAGTATGGTTGGGACCCCATGTTGATGTACACAACAGGACTTGCTCAACAGTGTCCTTTTGGAGTCTGACGATGTTTCAAATGTCCTTATAATTCATCTACCTGTTCCATAAGAGGCAGGGCAATGTTATTAGTGCTTCTCAGTCCCTTCTGTCAGACAGCTTGGATCTCAATGCCCTTCATATTTCGGTAGTTTCCCACCAGTATCAAGGGACTTACTGTAAATATTTCATCACCTGTTTGAAATAGTTTTCTCTTAGTCTCTTGAAAAGAAGAAAAGAAGCAAGTCCTTCCAGTACCTGAAAGGGCTACAAGAGAGCTGGAGAGCGACTTTTTGCAAAGGCATGGAGTGATAGGACAAGAGGACAGGTTTAGATGAGATGTTAGGAAGAACTTCTTCCCTGTGAGGGTGGTGAGGCCCTGGCACAAGTTCCCTGGAGAAGCTGTGGATGCCCCACCCTTGGAAGTGTTCAGGGTCAGACTGGATGGGGCTCTGACCAATGTGATCTAGTGAAACATGTCCCTGCCCATGGCATTTGTAACAAAATGATCTTTAAAGGTCCCTTCCAACACAAACCATTCTATGATTCTATGAAATCAAACCTTGTATTTTAAGCAAACTATGTTAGAAAGCATAGTCAGCATTGGGAATTGGCTGATTTCTTGCCTCTGTGTTTTGAAGCCTGTTAACTGTAGGATGGAGTAATTTCCATAAATGGCAAACCAAAAAATGAATTCAGCTATTTAGGGAAGTGTCTTATGTCCTACAGTTGTCCAGAAAGTAGTCTAGTAAACTAGAAAAATTCCCCAAAATTTCAGAAAAGTTTTAGAGGACTTCATCTGATTTAATGAATAAGAGGGAAAAAAAAGAGAAATTTTCAGCGTTATTCTTGGAAGCATAGGCTGACAGAACTCTGGTGAGTGTGGTGATATCCTTCCCCAAGTGGGTTGAAAACATCCTATTCAGCAGTGAGACCAGCAGCTGCGTCTCAGGTCTCAACAGAGATTGTTGCAATGCAGGCAATGATCTCTATTCCCACAGGAGGCATGAGAATAATGCTTCAGCATAACTCAGTTACCCGTTAAAGACAATGACTCACTCAGGAGGCTCTTCTGAACTTGAGCAAGCCAAAAGGTGTCAAGCAAGTCCTTAGCATCAGTGCTGCAATGACAGGTATTGCAACTGTGCACTGGAGGTACCATCCTTTGCCACTTAAAGAGAACATCCGAAGTGTAGGGAGCTGCAATACTGTGTAAACCTCCACGACTAAGAAAATTCCATTTGCCACCAGTATATCTAGTGATATCTTGCCTGTCTCTTCTGAGCTAGTTTAGCAGGCTTGGCTGAGAAATCTGAGGATCAGAACTCTTTTGCTAAATGCACTTATGATATTTGGTACGTTTAGGTTTGATGTGCTTAAGGGCTTATTTCCAGTTATAAAAATATTAGTTTTGATTCTTGGAAAATGCTGTATCTGTTTCTTCTACTGGAGCAATTATTCATAAAGAAGCTCTCTCATTGAGAGAGCTCTTCTTTTCTCTCTCATGAGTGGATCTCAGATTGTCATTTCTGAAGTTCCACACCTTCTTATGTATCTTTCTCAGTGAGGAATATGGAGCATCTGCATGTTGCTCCAAGCAGACCTTTTGAGTTTCCCTAACCCCAACTCACTAGGGAGCATCCATGGATATCTGAAATTACCATATATACCAGACACTCCACCTGATGTCTGCTAGCAATTTTGCACTGCTCAGTTTATCCACTTTGGTTCATTTATCTCAGCAGTAGCTGAATCCATAGCATTCCAAGTAGAAGAATTAATAATAATGTGTGATCTTTGCCTGCTAACAGTAGGGCAATATTTACTTGACTTTGGTACTGTCTTAAAACCTGGAATCTAGACAGCTTGGCTGTCTTGGTTTATGTTTCTGTGACTAACGTATGGACTTCATTCTGCACCTTTTTCTTTCTTTGGAGTTATTTCCATGTTCAATCTGTAGTATCTAATTTTGTGCTAATGAAAAGCAAATGTTAAAAGTCTTTCCAGAGAGAGAAGAAACCAAAACAACCATGTCTCCTGGGAAGGAAAATTTATTTTTTACTTTAGGCTCAGAATAGTTCATGACTGATCTATACTGCTAAAGAATTATTCTACCTACCAGGACAAAGTCACAAAAATTGGAGATAAACTTTTGAGAGAGGACTGTTTTGGCTTAAAATTATTAACTTTTAGAAACAGTTAATGGTGAAGTTTGTTGAATGGCTTCAAGATTCATGAGGAATAGGTCTGGTTACTTCTGGCCTTTCTGGGCTTCCAATGAAAGTAATGTTTAACTAATAGGTCAAGACTTTCTGCTGCATAGTGTGCAGTTACTCCAGGGAAAGTAGAATGGAGCTCTTAAAGGGCCCTATATTTCCCTCAGTATCTTTACAGCTGTGCGTTCAGTAGGGAATTCTTTTTAACTTTGCTTGCTACAAACTGATACTATTGGTGGGACGTAATTTTGAATATCAAAACCCTACCTGTGTTTCTAGCTGAAGAATCAAGAAAAAATGACTCAATAAGATTTTTTGGGGGCATCAGGATTTTATTTCTGTTAGAACTCAGGGCAGTGATGTCTCAAAGAACAAATGCTGAAAATGACAGAAAAGTTATGTATAGCAGCTGTATATTAGAATAACAGATTGCATTACCTATTATTTTTTATTTATGCACTGCAAGATATTATATAGGCATCTTCAAGATGTCATTTTTCTCAAAAACTTATGTAAACAGCATAAACTAACTGTCTAAATGAAGTATGTCCTGGGGCATGGTACAGACTGAAAACAAAAGACTCCCCTTTAGGTGGTCTGTGCACAAACTTACAAGTAGTAACAGCAGTAGCCAATTGCACTGGTTTTTTTCCCAGTGTTTTCCTGTAGCTGAATGCACAAGCTAAATAATGTAAATAACTGCAGTGATTTTAAGGAATTGATAGATATGTGTATGTAGTACGCATGTGAACGGGAACTAGGATGGAGACGGCCTGATGAGTGGGGTCCAGCATCAGAGGCACACCTTTGCCAGCTCTTTGGACTCTTCAGCCCCCCAAAAATCCTTGCAAATAACTGCAGATGCAAATTAGCTGTTATGAAAAGGGTAGGTAGTAATCACCTTTACACCTTTATATGTCCTCTTGAGTATACACAATGTATAAATGATGGAATTACAGAGATCATCACCAGCAGATGAAGCTCCCCTCCACCAAGATCCGGCACTGTCAATGGTGGCCACGGGAGCTCCTCACCTAAGCCCAGATCGTGAAAGGAAAGCTGTTGAAGCACCGTTCTGTAAATCGGCATCTCTCCCAAGCCTTGGTTCCGCTATCAGCTTTACTTCCTCAAAGGTAAATTATTTAGAAGGACGTGTTCTGCGCTGCTTCCCAAACCAGAGGGGCTTGCTTTCCGTCCCTCTGCCCCCGGGGCGGGCGGCGGGTCCCGGTGGGGCCGCTCCCGTCCCTCGGGCGGGCGCAGCCGCCTCACCTTCCCCCGCACTTGCCCAACTCTGCCCCAAGCCCATCCCCGAGGGGGCTCAGCCTCTGCCGCCCCGTCCCTGCCGCGGGTCCCTCCCGACGCCGCCTCCGCGCTCGGGGCAGCCCCGGCCGGAGCATCCCCGCATCCCGGGCATCCTCTGCATCCCTCTCCGCTCCGCTCGGTGCGGGGCGAGTCGAGGCGCGGCGCGGGAAAGGCGCCTGCGCGGCTCTCCCGGGCATGCTCATTAACAGCGGCGGAGCCGAAAAGGGGAATAAAAAAATAAAAAAAGGGANTGCCGTGCGGGGAGCCGCGCTCGGGGCTGTGGCACCGGCACCCCGCACGCCCGTGGGGGGCTCCTGATCCTTCTCCTCCCGCGGTGTCGGCGCGGAGCAGCCTCTGCCCGGCTGCGGGGCCAGCGCCGCTCCCCGTGCCCGGCCGGCGGGGAAAGGCGGGGCGCTGCCGGGGGCCGCCNAAAAAAAAAAAGAAAAAATTCCCACCCTGCGAGCGAGCGGCGCCGCTGCCACTACACACACTCCAGCCGCCCGAGAGCGGCGGCAGCAGCGCCGAGCGCGGCCCCGCACCGCCCGCAGCTGCGGAGAGAGCCGCGGCAGGAGGAGCGGGCGCGACCCCCGGCGGGGCGGAGGGGCCGGGGCAGCTGCGGGGGAGCCGAGGGCGGCGGGCAATGTGGATTTATATCGGCCCGCGCCGGGGAGCGGGACTCGCGCACCGCTCCCGCACCTAGGGGCGATGGGCGAAGGCGCCGGCGGGGCTGGGCAGGGGCNCGGGCTCCAGCCCCTGCTCCGGTTCCAGCCCCGCGCTAGCGCTGCGGGAGCGCCGGGGCCGCGCTCGGGAAAAGCCGCATCCCGGGCGCGCAGGGTGAGGCGGCTCTGCCGGGGCAGCCGCGCTCGCCGGGCGATCGATGGACGAGGGAGCAGCCTCACTGCTGAGCGCTCCCCGGGCGTGATGTGTTGGATGTGCCTTTGGGGTGCTCTCCTTCCACCGGCTCGGGGATCCGGTAATCGGTACCTTTAGTTAAGCTGTGTATACATACTACTCTGCTGCTTCTCGCTCGTTTTTTCCCTAAAATACCTTACAGCTGTGGCTCGTGACTGACGCTTTAAGCTTGAAGAACGCTTAGCTTGTGGATATGATTGTGGTATATAGAGAGGTCCCTGTTTCTGTACGAACTGTATAATCTTACCGTATTGAATGTCAACACGTTTACCTTTAGCAGATCTGGGGTTTACGTGTTTTTACTCTGAAATCAACGGTAAGAACTCCCTCCCCCTTTATTTGGCTTAAATACATGCTACCTTTTTAGGCTGTATAATAACTATCTTAGTGATAGTCTTTCATTGATTCTGTTCACAATATCTAGAGGTTGTAGATACCCATCTTGATTGTGCTGATGCTTCTCTGATAATTAACGAGTCAGATACACTGTACTATGGAAATAAATACCAACTGTCCGTGTGGTGGGGCAAGCATCCCAAACATCTACCGTGGCTCTAAATGGTGTTGCGGTACCGAAACCCCACCTCTCCTAGTGCCTGTATTTTAGCTGTTAATTGTGGAGCTTAACGTAGAGCAATTTGATATTTGAAGTATGGGATTCCTGGTGTTGTAAAGAACACTTTGTGACTCACATGTAGCAAGATAAACTGTAGTAGGGGAAAAGCTATATATCAGAAGGTGAGACACAGCCCAATAGCTTTCCTTTTTTCTTGTCGATAGTTTCTTTGCAAAGCTTATTTCATACAAGACTTGCAATTCTGTGGGCATATTTCAAAATACTTCTCAGAGGAAATGCAGTCTTTTTAATAAGCTAATTTTCTCTATAGTTACCATATATTGAAAATATAAAATCATCAGAAATTGTGAATGTAGTTTTAATACAACTGTGTATTTGGGAAGTTTTGGCTTGTTTTAAGAACACACCTCTCTTAACTGCTTGGAGATTTAAGAAGAACCTCTATGGGAGTTGCANCAGCCGCGGCCGCGCTCGGTAAGTTTGCCGCGGAGGCGGGAGCGGCGCTGCGGGCGCCCCAACTTGGCTGGTGGCGGGGGCGGCGAGGGGGCCGAGCCCCTCCGGACCGGGGGGCGCCGGGCGCTGCCGGAGCGCTCTGGGGCTGATGCTGGGTGTGGACGGGCGGCTC